>JAJGRX010001369.1:0-537144 GCA_025461125.1 Carex kokanica | reverse complement strand
TTTTTGTTATTTTTAATTAAAATGGCCGGATTCAATACGATCAGGTGAAAACTAACATCTTTGGAATTATCAAACTAACAGTCAAATAGTAAGACAAAGGTTCTTAGTCTTAGGAGTGTATCTGAGTATGTGCAATATAAAATGTTAAGTAGGTTCTAAATAAAAAAGGGACACTTTTTTATTCCGTGAGCAACCTCGTAATATCTTTCTTCCTTTTAAGTATTACTATTATCGAAGCAGAGTAGGTCCGATGCCCATCGGACCTACCTTGGTTTTTCGATGGGTGTGATGACTATTCGATATCATCAAGATTCGTGTGATATGCATCAAAATACGTGCAAGTATCTATCAATTTCCGTGCACATAGATCTTGATGCTAATCGTACGGTGATAGAGCTAATTGAACCTAAATGTAGGTCCGATGCCCATCGGACCTACTCCTATCTCTACTATTATATATGCTGTCGGGCGGTCGGGCCCACGAGCCGAAACAGACACATTCTTTCCACATGACCCTCTCCATTATTCGGATACGACCCTGTAATTCCTGTCATAAATTACCCTCTGGTCCCGCAAAATTGAATTTTTCGACAGTTTTCTCCGTAGTCATACACTCATCCCAAAAAGTTTTGTTACTATTTTGTAAGAATGATTTTGGAAGGGTGGGTCTGTTATATTTTGCTAAGTCGGGGACTATTAAACATACCCTGTAATTTATTCACCCAACCATCACCATCGCATGCCTTCCTCCTCTCCACTTTTCCCTCTCATTTTGGTTCTCCTGAATCAAAATCCAGTTCTTACAAAAGTTTAAATTTGGGATCTATAAACGTCATTTGGTTCCTTGCTTTGCCGAGGCATCGAGAGAAAAGATACAGTGATTTTGTCGATTATTTGGGCTCTTTCTCAAGTCATGCTTTCCTTCTCCCTGCGATTTTAATCTATTATCATCGACGCGTTGGATGTACTCTCCGCATTTTATGTAGACAGCAAATCCGTGGTGAGAATTTGAGTTTAATTCAGATCGTACATGAACTAAGACCGATTATTATTTTATTTTATTTTTTTTTTGTTTCCGTCGATTTTTCTACATTTGCACGAATTCGTTATTTTTTATGCATCTTCCTAACTTAAAATTGCTTGTTGAAAATATTTAATTTGATCATCTAGCACATGCTTGTCTGTTCAACTTTGATCACCTTTTTGCATTTTGATTGCTAATAAAATTTTATATTTAATTTGATCTTCTAGCTCATACCATATTACCATCGCCTTCTATGAACACTTCTGGTAAAATTTTAGGTGAATAGAAATGCAAATGTATTCCATCCTATAATTTTTCAGCTACTAAATTTATAAACGCTGAATGTTCGAAACTCAATTCCGTGGGCAATAAAGTTTACGGATTATGCCTGCTTCTCGTCTTCTCATCATCCTTTATTTATTAGTGGCGTTAATTATTCCGTATTAAAAACGTGGTTTGGACAAGGAAAGCCAAAAGAAAGAGGAAAGCTAAATTAGGGACATAGAAATAGTGGGAAATTAAGAACATTTAAAGGATGTGATTATATTATTTATTCTGCTAATATAACAAAAGAAACAATTTTTTTTGGAAATAAGCAGTAATTCTGAGGATTGTTGTTTTTAGGAATTAGAGATAATCAAAATAGAAGCCTGAGATAACTACAAATGTGTCATGCTTGTCTGTCTAAAGTGGCAACTCAAGATATTGAAATTTCCTGCAACTGCAGTTGCGGTAACTCATTTTGCTTCAGGCGATATGATGGAGCATGCTGGCGTGGAATCACCAGAATCAGATGACAGTACTCCTTACGACACTCCTCTTACAAGCCCAAGCTCCTCTTCTGGTTATGAGAGTTGTCTTTCATTTTTTGGTACGTTTCAACTCAATGTTTGGAATTTCTCATCACTAAACAGCTAGATATGTTTTTTATATACCAAGGAAAAATTCTGACATGTAGTGAGAAAAGAAAATCAAGTGTCTGTACCTATGTTTGAGTGGTACCATCTTAAAATGAAGCCTGAGATAATTGGCTTACCGTTTCTAAATTTAAAAGCCAAATAATAATGAACTAGAGCTATGTTTACGGGTGGAATTAAGAGGATAACTCTTATCACTACTTTTACATGGGATAATAGCTATTACCTTTTCACTTACTTTATCCTACTTCCAAGCTCGTCATAAAAGTTTTATCTCACTGAACTAATACTAGATTCCTTTCATTTTTCCTCCTTTGCAGATGATCTCCCATTTTTTGACGGAGATACTGATATGAGGTAAGAAATTTGAATCATTTTAATTCACCCGTTGTTTATTTGTTTATAATTTTATATTATCAAAAAGAAGTTTATAAAGCCTTTTTATTTTAATTTCTAGCTGCTTTGCATTAATACAAATGTCTGTCAAATTTTGTAGTGATGGAGGCCAAGATTTGTTCGCTGATGAGAAAATTGAAGAATTACCAGGTGATTCTTACATGGTACCATCTGGTACGGAGGTCTCGAAAGATGAAACTATTTCTCAGGTATCACCTGAGATGATTGAAATAGACAACATCTGAAGGTCTTTTGACAAAACACTGGCATGGAGCTCATACACACTAGTATGCCTAGTAATGAGAATGAAGATTTGCACAAAGACACTGGAAAATTCAAACTGTGCAACTATGTATTAACAGAGGGTGACGCCATTTGTAATTTGGAAAGAGGCACAGGTGCCAACCCCTTGCATATAACCATACCTAAAAGTGGGGAAATCGATAAATCTGAGCAGCATGAAGGTGCCTGCATCGAAAATGGTGCCTTCTCTGCTTCTGGGGAGATTGATACCAATTCTTTTCTGAAGAAGAATATTACCGCATATTTAGAGGAGAAACTTTCCACTTTTCAGTTGTTGGAAGATCGTACCGAGCCCCCACCCAAAATTGTTTCAGAAAATGAGGCTATCATTAAACCTTTGCCCGATGAAATTGAGAAGGGGGAGGAATTATCTGATAATGAAAATTTACCTGGATGTACTACTGTGATTGAAAGCTCTGAAGGCACCACGCTCTCTCTAGAATATGTTGGCAGTGGAAACCTCTGATGCGATCACTAAAATCAAACCAGGTATATCAACAGAAGTTGGTATCAATATACCTTTAGAAGATGGTACTCATCCTCCAGATGATATCGGCATAACAAATTTTAAAGGTATCCTCCCAGAAGAAGGCAGCGCAACTTCTTGTTTACAAGTTGGCACCGAACCCTCTAATGTATGTATATGCGACACTAAAGATGGTTCTTCCTCATCAGTAAGTACTGAAATTCTAGTGGAACACATTGAAAACATATCTTTAGGCAGCATTTGCACCAATACTGATATGGCTCTCTTGCCTCATGATGCTTGTGAGAAAAAACACAACAATGAAGAAAATTCTCTCTCATCATCAGGAAGTACTGAAATTTCAGTGTTAAATATTGAAAATGATGCTGCTTTCGTGCCCAAGCCAGTGGAGTACATACTCCCTGAACCACTCATATCCAATTTTGGCACCGATCCTGACATGTGGGCCCCGCCTGAACTAGTTGAGAATGAAACTCAATTAGAAAGTGAAGCTGTTGAAGAAGAAAAAGAGGACAAGATTAAATATGGAATGAATCCGTTGCAACCCAATTTTGAGGATGAAGTGAACGAGAAGACAATGGTGGAGATCATGAATGCTGAGTTCAAACGGCTGTTGAAGCGATTTATGGTGGCAGAGGGATTTTCTGTGCCGGCTGAGGCTGGAGATGAGGGTGCACCTGACAGCTGGCTTAGGGTTTTGCGCTTATTGTCTTGGCAAGCTGCTCTGCTGATCAAACCTGATTTGGTGGCTGGCAAGGAAATGGATCCAAGTTTGTATGTTAAAGTAAAGTGCATTGCTTCTGGTACCCGCATTCAAAGGTTGGCCTTTACTCTGTATATTTTTCTTTCACATGGTAACTGTTGTACCTGGAAAATAGGTTCATTCATGTTTTTCAGAAGGATTATCATTCTACCTGGTACTGCTCAAATTATTTCTTAGGTATATCTGCATTTATGCTTCCATTATATGTGATAATAAACGCCCCACTTTATCTTAATTAGTTAACTAAGGTGTGACAGAGCCAACAACTAAGCACCAAAAAATAATAATTATGGGTTACCTGGGAATTAGTTGCATACCAGCCGGTACCTCTAGTTTATCCATACAACAATTGCCATTTTATGCTTCCATAACATGTGATAATAAACGCCCCATTTTATCTTAATTAGTTAACTAAGGTGTGACGGAGCCAACAACTAAGCACCAAAAAATAATAATTATGGGTTACCTGGGAATTAGTTGCATACCAGCCGGTACCTCTAGTTTACCCGTACAAGAATTGCCATGCTACTCAGAATTGGTTAATTATATTGGGCGTCTGGCCCTGATACCTGATATTCATTTAAAATGGAAATTTATTTGTTAATAGAAGTTTTTGGTTGCAGTGAAGTGATAGATGGTTTGGTTTTTAAAAAGAGTGCGGCCCACAAGCACATGCCAACCCGCATTATAAATCCTAGATTGCTTCTTCTTCACGAAGTGCTTGATCATTCCGTTTCCGGTTTGTCATCCATCCGCTCTATGGAACATGTGGGTCCTACATCTATTACATTTTTTTTTTCGTCATTTTTCAATAACATTTTCCTATTTTTTCCTGGGAAATTTCATTTGTTTCTCAGTATCTGAAGTAACTTTTGAGATATTGAATCTAAAAATAATCCATATGATATTCTGCATTATTGATAATTGTACTTGAACATCTTTACTCCAAGCCTCATACTTTAGCTCGTCTTTACATAGTTCTGCTGACTGGTGCATGAAATACGAGCTGTTATATGTGGTACTTGTTCCAAAAAAGAAATATGTCAGAAATAACAATTAAATATAACTAAACGTTAAATCCAAATAAAAACCAAGTTTGAAACTGAGTAGCCACAAGAATATGAAATATATATATTTTTTGTTATTTCACTATCAGCTCATTCTGCTGCCTTTTTATCTAATTCTTATTTTGTACGAACCAGGACCAAGATGTTTTGGAGAAATCAATCAAAAACATGCTTGATACATGTCAACCCAACATAATACTGGTTGAGAAAGCTGCTTCAAGAGAGGCGCAAGAGCTTCTTAGAAAGCAGGGCATTACCCTAGTTCTTGACATGAAGCCTTACCGAATGGAGAGGATTGTGCGCTGCACTGGGTCCAAAGTGGTCTCTTTAGGCGAGGCTCTGATAAGGCCTGATGTTGTAAGAGAATGTGATAATTTTCGAATTGAGAAATTTGTGGAGGATATTAACAGCGAAGGGAAGAAATCCAGCAAGAATTTGTTGTTTTTAGAGGGTTTACCTAAACCTTTGGGCTGTACAGTAAGTACATGTCATCTCATTAGTTATCTTAAAATTTCATTGTTACTTTTTACTTATTGCAGTTTATGGGAGGGTTGCTGTGGCTCTCGTGTGGCTTATTTTAGTTCATATTGTTAATTTTCACGTCATCTCATTGGTCCAATGTTTGTTGATGAACAGTACTATCCTATAAAAATAACGCAACAATAATACTCTTTTATCTCAGTTTTCTGAGTGATGTGGTGCTTAACTGCTGAAACAATAAGGGTTTGTTCAAGTACTGGTACGTACCAGAATGTTCATGCAGTGGATTGAATAGTGCTCCGTGGCTTAACAGTTTCACCTGTTTTCAGGGAAACAACATGATATTTATGTAAAAGTAATCTCCTGTTGCAATCTCATGACCCAAATTGTTTTCTCCCAATAGATACTGCTAAGAGGTGCAGACATTGAAGAACTCAAGAGAATCAAGCGGGTACTTCACTATGCAGTCTTTGCCGCACACCATCTTGTTCGTGTAACATCTTTCCTCTCGGATCAAAGACTGTTGGCAACTTGCAAAAATGCTCTCACAAAACAAAACTCTCTTATAATTTCCCCTGAACCTGAGCCCATATCTCCTTCTAGAAGTTTCACCTCTGACAGCTCCACTGATAGCAGTACCCCTGTCACAAGACCTGGACATCCCTATTTCTGATGAAGAATTACCTTTAACTCTCGCTGATATACCACTTCGTACTGATTCTACCTCACCGGATTTGGATCCTGCTGAGACTCTAAATGGGAGAATTGAAGAAACTGAAATAGAGACGGTTAAGAATGGCGAAATTAGAATCGTTGCTGATCCAGAGAAAGAGAGAGAGGATGCAAAGGGCCCACATAGTGCTTTGATCATAGTGTCTTCTCGAATATTGTAAAGCATACAATATGTGAGGAGAGACATGTGTCGCGAATAAATTACTATGGTAATTCTGACACGACGCTTGGAACTCAGCTAACAGACGTATTCCTCAATGAGGTAGTTTTCTTTTCACTTTCTCTCAAGCTCATTACCTTTCTACTTGGCACATGTTTCAATAGTTATATCATATGTAAAACATAAGATAATGAAAAGATTCTGCATTTTGCTTATTGGCACTAGATCATGACATGTGATAGCAAATTACACCCATATGATTGCATGTATAATTAGTGCTATAAATTTATAATATAGTTAAAAATTTGTCAGATGCATAGGTGCTCAGTATGCGGAGATGCACCAGAGGCACACTTGTATGTGTACACGCACCAAAACGGGCGCATAACAGTTCTAGTGACAAGCTTGCCTCCCAAGCTGGACCTCTCCAGTAAAACCTCTAAAGACCAAGACAAGATATGGATGTGGACCAGGTGCTGGAGTTGCAAGAAAGAGAATAGGCCAGCGGGCCCTGCTGTGAGATTTATCGTGTCAGACTCAGCACGCAGTATTTCTTTTGTGAAGTTTCTTGAATTGAGTTTTTCGAGGTACTTGCCTGGGACAAAGTTGCCATGTGGCCATCTGATGTACCGTGATGGGTTGCGTTTCTTTGGGTAAGTCTAGGCTTTTCTTTTTTTGTTGTATTTTTGTTTTGAGTGAGGATATGGTACTTGCATAGTGCGGATTAGTCCGTACTATGGAACAATATCTCCGTTTTTAAGGTCCAAACAGTCTATCTGAACTGTTTAACATGATTTCCATATGAAAATGTACTCGCAGATCAAATTTTACATTTTTATAATTTGTATTTCTTAAGATATGTAGAAAATCACTTGATCTAAAAATTATAAACCATTCAAAAGTAGTGATTTTCTACCTATAATAAAAAATACTAAAATAATTCTAAAAAAATATAAAATTATGTCTACAAGTATATTTTGATATGGAGATCATGTTGAACACTTCAGATTGATTATTTCAACTTTGAAAACGAAAACATTGATCCATAGTACGGACCAATCCGCACTATGCATAGTACCATAGCCTCACTTTTTTTTCTTCTAAAATCTAAAGAGAAAAGTTTGATTTTGGTCCCTGAACTGTTTGATTTGGTTCAATTAAGCCCCAGAACTTGCATTTGTTCAATCAGTCCCCTGAACTATTGAGTTTGGTTCAATATGCCCCTTCCGTTGACGTTAAGTTTTCCCTTACTTGATTTGTAAGCTATTTACTTGTAGAACCATTTACATTTTTACACTTATTTTCTTGTTTGTTTTAAATTTGTTTGCCCAGCATGGGTTCGAAAGTTGCAATGCTGAGATATACACCAGTTGAAGTATATGAAGCATGTAAACCGCCAGCTATGTTGGAGTTTCATGATCCTAATAGCCTTGATTGGCTTCAGAAAGAAGCCCTACTCGTATGTTCTCTCTCTCTCTCCCTCCCTTGCTCTTTGTGCTTAACTAAAAGTTTGAGTTCAGTCCTATACAAGAAATGTAACAAGGACGTTGCGATAAAACCAAATATCTCAGTTTTTTCTTAGATAGAAACCAACATTTTCTCATATTTGTTCTAAGCCCAACATTTTTTGCACTATTACAAATGACTTATGTGTTAAATTATTGTGACTGTATCGCATACATTAGTTGTTGATAATTTCACTCTTTAGCTCCATGGAAGTATGTACATTTTTTTGCCTAAGGCCCAATTGAAGTAAAACCCAAACAAACAAAGTTAAATATTGGGATTCCATTTTATTTTAACTAAAAGGAAAAGCCAGTCTAGTCTTTTTTCTAAGGGACATGACCATAATTTCAGCTGTCGTGTGCTATTTTCAAATAAGCGCAGTGATTACAGGTGAGAAATGTTGGACATGTTTTGCAATTATGGTTAGATATTTTCTCTGGTTTGCAAATGAAACCAACAACATGTGTTGCCAAAGATATCTAGTTACAAATTAAAATGCAGCTCTGACGCTGCAGTCTTCTCATTATCATTTGTGTGTGTATAATTCTTCTTGCCTCTTACCTTTTCCATTTGAAGGTAAATGAGAAGCGGTTGCTACTTTTCTCTGAGGTCAAACGCATTTCAGAAGAATTGAAACAAAAATATACAACTGATACTGCTTTGGGAGCGATTTCTGACGATTCAGTATTGTTGATGGCTCAGGAGACAGAAGCTCAAATTGAGGTTTGTTTTTCTTATGGGTTAAGATTCATTGACAATAAGTTAACTTGACAATCTTGATAATTGCGGCATTTGACATATAAATTTGCCTACATTTGGAATGTTTTCTGTACTATATGAATATCATACAAATGAAAAATAATTAATGTGATGTAAGTTTTACCATTCAAATGATTTGGAATTAACAACAGTCCATATTAAGTAACATTCAATTTACACAAGATTTGATATATGACCAATCTATAAGGTTAACAATATGTCTACTTTTCTTATTATTTTTGAGAAATATTGTCAAATTGTCAAGTCAATCCATTGTCACTGTATCAAATGAGGCCTATGTGTTTTAATAAGGAGAGCTTGCATATAGTTGTTGTTGTTTAATATTCTTGTTGTAAATGCAGGTGTCTCTACCAAAGCCCAGGGATTCTGCCAATAAAATTAATAAGAAACCAGATCTGGCTGTTCAGGATATTCTAAGTTTGAATTGGTTACACCAGACATTACTTCTTGAGACTTACGTGTGGGACTGCCGCCTCAGTCACCTCTTTCGCTCCTTGCCTCTAAATCAAGAAAAACACCCTACTTGTTCCAACAATTCAGAAGAAAAACCGGTGGAATATCGTGCCACTTCAGAAATTCTTGACCCAGCAAATACCAGTGGTAAGGTTTCTGATGAACCACCCTTCTCCAGTGAGATCCATAGTCTCGAGATAGTACCAGTATCAGAAGAATCCTTGTTGGAAACAACATTATCAGACTCAGAACGAATACCAGAATCTGACGTGTCAGGCTCTGTTTTATCCCTGGATGTCACTCATTCCACATCCCAAGACAGAGATGACTGGATTTGGGCCCCATTTTCCAATCTGCTAATGTCTTATAGAAAAGAACTTCAAGTTGGATTCTTGGAAAGGTTTAATCAGATAAACAGATACATACCTCATCACCTACCCCAAATCCAGAACCAAAAATCGGATTCAGAACCAGAACGGCAGTTTATTGTGGGTCCCGGTGGAAATGTTCTCTCAGTTTCAGAGGATGAGGTTTCAAGCTTAATTGCATATTCTCTATGTAAATCTGAGGAAAATAGAATAAACAAGGTGGAACCAGAGCTCGATTCATCAGTTTTGTTGAATGCCATGTTATCACTACCGCCAGAAGAGTTTTTAGTGGCTTGTAAGCCTTTGCACCAAGAATTTTCTATTGGAAAAGGAGACCCTCTCTCTCTAAAGGGAAAATATACCGTTAAATGTGCGTATGCAGAGCAGTTTTATGATCTTAGAAAGAAGTGTTGCCCGTCAGAAATTATGTATATAGGTTCACTGAGTCGTTGCAAGAGGTGGGATGCACAAGGGGGGAAAACCAAGGCCTTTTTCTCAAAAACAATGGATGATAGATTTATCATAAAGGAGATTAAGAAAATTGAATATCATTCGTTTCTGAAATTTGCACCACATTATTTCAATTACATGTCTGAATCTGTTGAAAAAGGGAACCAGTCGTGCCTTGCCAAGATTCTAGGAATTTATGAGGTCAGTTTGTCTTTCTTGTGTGTGTGCGCTGCGTAATACCCTATTATGGTTGTTTTTCTACTGGTATGCAGAACTTTACTCACCGGATGTGTATTGTATGATGAGTGAGGCTATGGTACTATGCATAGCACAGATTGGTTCGTACTATGGATTGATATCTTTGTTTTACATGGTCTCCATATGAGATGGTTTTACATGGTCACCTTATGAGATTGTACTTGCAGACTAAATTTTACATTTTTAGAATTTTTTTACTATTTTTTTAGATAGGTAGAAAATCACTACTTTTGAATGGTCTAGAATTTTTAGATCAATTGATTTTCTACCTATCTAAAAAAATTGTAAAATTTGTTTTACAAGTACATTTTCATATGGAGATCATGTTGAAAGGTTCAAATCAACTGTTTGGACTTCGAAAAGGAAGATATTGATCCATAGTACGGACCAACCCGCGCCATGCATAGTACCATAGCCTCCCTCTTGTATCATACCATTATCATACTACTATTTCCAGGTGCTGAAACAAACCAATACAAAGCTAGCTATATTTTCTAGTACCAGTTTAGACCTGGTAATATAATGATGTCAGTCTGGCATGTCCTTGACTGCTGAGATATCGAATTCCTATTTGCTAATGAATTATTTCCAATTCTTTTTACAGATAGTGGAAAATAAAAACGGGAAAGAGACTCGAATGGATTTAATGGTGATGGAAAATCTTCTATATGGGCGCCATTTGTCACGCACATATGATCTCAAGGGAGCCATATTCGCACGACATGTTGTGGGTTCTAGTTCTTCTACTTTCTTGGATCAAAATTTCATAGAGGACATGCGGGAATGCCCAATCTATCTTTCCCAAAGGACAAAGAAGCTATTTGAGCGTGCCATCTGGAATGACACTTCTTTTTTGACGGTATGCATAATGTACCATTAAACATCCAATTTCTTTTTTGATGTCTTTTATTAATTTATTTTTCGGCCTAAACATCCAATTTAATGCTGACCAGATGTATTTCATGTGTGATACCTTGCTGGTGGTCAGGACTAACTATCTGATTTACTTTTTATTTTATTTTTCCCTTTTTCAGTCAATTAATGTTATGGATTATTCGTTGCTGCTTGGAGTAGATAGAGAAAATCGAGCAATAGTTTTTGGGATAATAGATTATCTTAGGCAATATACCTGGGACAAACAGCTTGAGACCTGGGTTAAATCTTCTCTTGTGGTCCCAAAAAACGAGTTACCTACCGTAATTTCACCGAAAGAGTACAAGAAGAGATTTCGTAAATTCATGCAACAATATGTCCTCACTGTCCCAGATGGGTGGGGCTCGGAGATGGTTAACAGCCCCTGGATTGTATCCTAGAATTTTGCATTATTTTTTGGCTAGAGTTGGCAGAGTCATGTAGATAGGTGGCATTCTTTTAATTGGTTCCATGAAATTTGCAATTTTTTTTGGCGAATTTCCAGCAAGTCCAAGTTTTGCTCTTCCCCTTCTTTTATCGATTTTCTTTGTTTGATATATCGAGCTTATTGTTGCTATTGTAATTTGTTAGTAATGTTATTAGTCATTGCAATTCAATTGTCAGATATAAAATGTTGGTTTGCTGAGCATCTTACAATTATTAAATCATCTTTATTACGAATACTAAATTTTGTACTTACGACCTGTGTATAGAAGATATATTTTAGTCAAACATACTAGTAGTGGCGAAGGGAGATGGAGGTGAGCAGGGTTATCGACTATACTCAAATTAGAAAATTCCGTTGATATTTATGTATTTTCTAATAGAAATTGCTATGCGTTTGTAATTTAGTGTACACTTGAGACCACTGATCTATGACTCCATATCTGCCACTGCATGGATAGTTGGCTAAGGAATTTTATTTTATAATATAAATTGTTGAGTGTTCAAATGTCTTCATTTTTTGTATCTTTATTGTACTTAACTTTTTAATTTTCTAATAACAAAATTTTTAGAACTTATTTGTCAAAATAAAACCGTTAGATGTGTTTTACATTATTTTCTTGATATGCACATAAAAAATGTATCACTTTTCGATTTTATTTTTATATGATTCAATAAGTTAAAAAACCAACGTTCATAATTTATTCATATCAATATCTTTTTGCAAACTCTTGATACCAATCAAAATAAAATCAAAATGTTGTAATCTTTTATATGTGCGTAGAGAATATGATATAGATCAAATTTAACGGTTTTAGTTTGATATTTGAATTTTAAATTTTAAATTATTGACGTTTAAAATATGAAGACATGATAGAGACACAAAATAGAGATATTTGAACTCTCCTCAGTTAGCCTTTATTCTCGACACCACTGATCTATGACTTCAGACGCTCAACGCGGCTACCATGTCAATAGTGTCGGAAATCAGACCTCCTTGTGATAATAGGGGTCCTGATAAGTTAATTTTCACACCCAACACAGATGGTCGATTTTCAGTTAAAAAGGCTTATGCAAAACTGCTTGATCAACACTTACTGATACAAGGGTGAAGGCAAGGAGATGGGTAGCAGCAGTTATCGAGATTATGGAAACACATTTGGCAACAGGGGGAAATGCCTCCTAGAATCCGACACTTCCTCTGAAAGCTGGCACACGGAGCAATTCCTCTAGGTAAAACCATGACTACAAGGCTGAAAAGAGGCAATCCAAATTGCGAAATGTGCGGACAGCTTGAGGATGAAATGCACATGTCGTTCCAGTGTCCGTTTTCTCGAGCCTGCTGGTTTGCGGGCACCTTGGCGATTAAATCGGAGGCTTTTAACACCACAATTTGGGAGTCCTTACTCCAGCTCATTGAGCTGGTACCGCTCGACTTGTGGCAGGAAGTGGAAGTAACATTGTGGTCCATTTGGCGGTGAAGAAATGATATGGCGTTCCAAGCAAAAGTTCCTTCTTTTCAGTCTTTCAATACCTACAGTGCGCTAATTCGAACAGAGACCATGCTTGCTAGTACAAAGGCCATCACTCTACGCAATACCTCAGGTACTGATTCACTAACTCCATGCCAAAACTCCTAATCACTGGTTTGCCATGTAGATGGCTCTTGGCTGGAGGGCTGGATGGGAGGGATAGGGTTTGTGTTTAAAAGAAATGGTGAACTGATTGTTTACAAATCAGTTCAAAAAAAGTAATTATAGCATTGGAGTCTAAAAAAAGGATGTTTATATTCCTATCTCTTAGTTTGTAATAGGGAAATAATGCTGCGTTGTTTTTCTGTTTTCGCATAGTTGTAATTGGAGGCCTAAGGGCATGAATTAATAAAAAAAAAAAAAAATTCATAGCACTCTTTGGAAAAAATAAAAGCATCTATATACCCGAATAATTTAAAACCGCATAAGCACTTTTGGGAGTGAAAGTGATATTGGAATATCATATATAAGCATATTATAGCATATTGTTCATTTTAAATAAGATATTCATCAACGCAAGAAGGCACAAAAATGCCCAAAATGTTACCTACACCACCAAATTTGAGAGAGCGGATTTTAAATCGGCCGCGGCAGGTAAAATTTAAATTGTACTTGTTCATACAAAATTTTAGATGCATGATTTGTCCAATTAATATTTTCAGATGAAGTGTTAGCATTAATATATTAGCAAAATTCAATTTCACCATCAAATTTCATCTACAAGTACCACAATATATCACCATTTTTTTTTTCCAAAATGTCTTACTCTCTCAAGCTCATTTTTTTTTTCTTGGGTACGGAAATAATTTTTCAATCATTTATATATTCGACCAAAACATGTTGAAAAATATCTCAAAAAATTGGTAGGTTTCACTAGTACTTGCGTTGCAAATTCTGAGCCCAGCCCGCAATCAGCCCCATTTGGCCCGTTCCAGCCCGTTATGGAGGACCGGACGCCTAACATAATCCGTAAACCCAATCCCTTTATCTATCCCCCATTCCGAATTCAGATCCAGTGAAGTAACTCAAAAATTGGGTTTTGGATCGGGACCGTTCGATTCGAATCCGTGACCATCCAACTAAAATGGAGTGCACGCATTCCGAGAGACAGGATCGAATTCCAAGGCAATCTCAAGCGACGAATTCCAAAAATTGGGTTACTTGAGGGGGATCGGCATTCCCCGGGTAGTGAACAAGTATGGGACTATGGGGTAGGCCCACCAGAGATTCGTTGCAATAATTGGAACAAGAGGTCAAGATAAGTCAAAAACATAGGTCAGCGAACAAAATATCCAAACAAAGAATTACAGCTTGCATAGCGGTGCTATCCTATCCTGTACAATGAAACATTCTTTGTATGAAGACATCATGGACACGTGTCGTATTCTGTCTGGATTCAATATGCGTATTTTTGTTCTCTAGAAGCAGACAATCCGCAATAGATGCTGACATCATTGTCTACGTTGCAAACTACGGCGCACAGCCATACATGAATCCAAGCGACTGTTGCACGAATAGGAATAGAGCATACAGTACCACTCATTATCTGCCACGTGAAATTTTGCTTGCTCTCGTCGGTCTATCATGTTTTTTACCCGAATCTCAATCCAGGTTCTCAGATTCTGTAACAACAAATATTGTCGAGTGAACCTGGACCTACGAGAGGCAATATACCGTCAGAAAGAATAAACGGTTAGTAATACAAGTAGAATGAATAATTACAGTGCATTTTGAGTACAGATCTAGTCGAGTTCATAGAGTAGCATTGTATGAGTTTATAAGGAAGTTTTTAAGATATATATGTATGTATGAATTTTAAAACAAACGAACGTGACGGATTCATCGTGAAATATAGCCTCCTTGGTGTACCAGTACGTACTGTCCCAAGTTCAACCAACAAATATATTCGTTTCCTTCTCCAAATCTTTTGCAAGTCAATTCGGTGCCTAAACACGGCGCAATGATATCATATCTAAGCAACAAAAGTACACCATGTGTATATATATTTTGAACTCTCTCGCTGTCTCCTTTGCCTCCCACCTCTACCTCTGTCGATTCGATTCTCCATTTTCAATCTATCTACCTCCTCTCCCACCGGTTTCTCTCTATCTACCCCAACTCCTGTGCGTCTAATAATACAAATTGAAGCTTCACAATTTATCCTTCGTACCCTTTTGTGCTCTGTAATGGAGATCTCCCGAGTAGAACCCGACTCCGATCTCTCTCTCGCGCTCCGTGCTCCAGGCGCAATGTCTTCCATGCCCTCCACCTCTCAGCCCGAATTCGAACCCGCCCCTGTTAACTTGTTAGGTTACCCGTTATGCTTCAAGCGGCCGCGTTCCTCATCTTCTTCTTCATGTTCTTCTCCCTCCAAGAGAACCGAACGGGAACCTGATCCCGGTATGGAATCGCGCCGTGCAGCTGTTCGTGCGTGGGGTAATTTGCCTCTCTCCTTAGCTGATCCTGATGTGTTTCAAATTATGGAGAAGGAGAAGCATCGCCAGGTAATAAATGTTCTATTAATTTTTTTTAGTAATTTGTAAACGTTTTATAAGACCTAGCCATGTAGTTATGCTATTTGATGAGGAGAATTTGGGAATTACTCATTTCGGCAGGGTTTTGTTTAGTGGGGGTTTGCCCAGAGTTTATTTCGTTCTGTTAAAACAACTGTACTTTAAGAGAGGTCCTTCGCCAAATAATAGTTACTAAAACTTGGTATCGGACTTGATTTAATCATTTAATTTGATATATAATGGCCTCGATTCTGTTATTTCTGATTTGAAATATAGTAGGTTTAGACCAGAATTGGGTTTATGCCTGAGTGCTTGTTGGGTGTTTTACATTTATCAAGTGCTTGCTTAGCTAGATTCTCACAGTAATCTGCAGTTCCGTTTTTATTATGGGATTATCAGTGAATCAATTTGATGTCTAAGTTCTGTAATTTCTGATTTGGGAATTAGTAGGTTTAGACCAGAATTGGGCTTATTCTCCTGTAGGAGTGCTCATTGGGTGTTTTACATTTATGTAGTGATTGCTTAACTAGGTTCTCCCTGAGATTTTCAATTCCATTTTATGATGGGATTATCAGTTAATGAATGCATGCACAATAAATTTTATTATTGCTGTTATAAACCTACATAACAAATATAGTCTAAATCATAAAGAGACTAATGATTAACGACTAGCTAGATTAAGGTAATATAGCCCACACATGTATTTTTTCATCATCATTATTTTTTCACTTCGTAGGTTCTAAGTTTTTTGCCATCTGTTTCCTTCTTTGTGTATACCACCTTGTATTTTCAATTTTATTTTTTAATGAAATTTAGAAGGTCATTGCCTCAGAAAAATAAAAAGTCTAAATCATATCTGGCAGTAGTGTTTGATTTTTTAATAGGGAGGTGGAATAAAGTGAGGAACTCACTTTATTCTTGTCCTGTAAAAGGGGAATCAGGGACTGAAATCTAATGCTTGAGTGCTGAGTTTAATTCAATTTTCAATTGAATCCTTTTTGTTTTTGAAATGTTTAATCAAATTAATAATTGTAATTCTAGGGGCAACTTTCTGCTTTAATTATTCTTTCTTGTACTTGCAAAAGAACCCAAGAGTTTGTATAGCAGGATCATATTTGGAAGTGTTAATAGTAACTTCTACAGTAAAGACGGTGTTTCATTTGAAAGAAAAGTCCCAAGTGAATTTTTTTAATTCTTGATTTATTTCATAACAGGTCAGATGCATTAACTGGTTGATTGCAAATATGCTGTAATAACTGGGCTTGATATGAAACTCTTAAATTAATATCTGTTAATTCTCGTCTTATTTCATAATAGATAAGAGGAATTGAACTGATTGCATCCGAAAACTTTGTGTGCCGTGCGGTTCTTGATGCACTCGGAAGCCACCTGACAAACAAGTACTCAGAGGGTCTACCTGGGGCCCGCTACTATGGCGGCAACCACTTCATTGATCAGATCGAACAGCTGTGCCACTCCCGAGCTCTGGCTGCATTCGATCTTGACCCTTCATCTTGGGGTGTCAATGTGCAACCCTATTCATGCACCTCAGCTAATTTTGCCGTTTTTACCGGTTTGTTAATGCCCAAGGATAGAATTATGGGTCTGGATTCACCATCTGGCGGCCACGTTAGCCATGGGTATGTTGGAATTCGACCTTCTTTTACAAAGAAGGCATGTAGAACCCAACATTTTCTCTAAATTTGTTTTTAGATATTTGAAATGATATACTTGACTATTAGATGTAATACCAAATCAGATTTTCAAGAGGTTGTGCTCCAAGTTTGCTTGGAATAGTTAGGAAAATATGCTTATTTGCATTGGACATCATTTTAACTATAATATGAGGTGCTTATAGCAAAATTCAGATTTGTTTAAAGTTATTTGTAAAATTCAATGTTTTAAATTGTGCTAAGCACGGTTCATACAGGTACTATACACCGAGTGGGAAGAAGGTATCAGGTGCATCCATATTCTTTGAGAGTTTGTCATACAAGGTTAATCATATTACCGGGTACATTGACTATGAGAAGTTGGAGGAGAGGGCAGTCGAATTTCACCCAAGAATTTTGATATGTGGAGGCAGCTCATACCCCAGGGAGTGGGACTTTGCTAGGCTAAGGCAGATAGCCGAGAGGTGTGGGGCCGTGCTCATGTGTGATATGGCCCCCATAAGCGGTCTTGTAGCTGCAAAGGTTTGAAAACTAAACCTTTTACTATCTGTTGGTTTGTGGCATTTTTTTTAATTCTGATAGGGTATTTCTGTTGAAGATATCAGAATTATTTCTGTTGAGATTTGGTATTTAAAACATCTTTTTATCAAGGTTAACCATGTTGTTTGTACATGTGAGGAGGTATATTCTGGTATGTGTCAACTGGATAGGTTTCAACTCCAATAATTTTTTTTTATCTTAATGGTATTTTGGACTAAACTAGATCCTGAATTCTTTAATTGTTTTTCGATGCATGCACTGAGGCCTTCAACTAAAACATTAATAAACCCAAGATAAACAAACAAAAAACAAAGGAAATAAGTGCTCCTACCTAATCTATAAAATCTACTCCTTTGGTAATTACTGGGAGACAATCTTCACCTGCATGCATCTAAAATGTTGTTTAACCTTTTAATTGATTCATTTATTCTCTAACGTAGGAGTGCCGAAGCCCTTTTGAATACTGTGACGTTGTGACCTCAACCACCCACAAAAGCCTGCGGGGTCCGCGCGGTGGCATAATCTTCTTCCGCAGGGGTAGAATCGGGCGCAAGCATGCTGGCACCCCTACACCAGGTACCCCAAGACACCCCAAGCGACCTGCCGAAGAAGCACCAGCTGAGCAGTATGACTATGAGGACCGTATAAACTTCGCAGTTTTCCCCTCTATGCAAGGAGGGCCCCACAACAACCATATTGCTGCATTGGCGATTGCTCTCAAGCAAGTTGCCACGCCAGAGTACAAGGCATATATTGTTCAAGTCAAGAAAAATGCGCAGGCACTGGCTTGTGCATTGCTTAGGAGAAAGTGCCGGCTGGTCACTGGTGGAACTGACAACCACTTGATTCTGTGGGACCTCAGAACATTTGGCTTGACAGGTAATTATAATCCACCTCTTTTGACCTTGTTGACCCTTTTGGTGATATTTTTGCCCAGTCATTAGTACTATAGCTCTGAAGTGCTTTATTTGGAGTAGAAGCAATCAATGTTTTTCTCAATGAAAATAAGTTATTCTAATAAAAATTACAATTGAGGAATCAAATGAAAGATAGTTTGTTTATAAGCCTTTCCACAAACTTGTATTTTCTCAACACTGCCTATTAGGCTGTTGTCTGCTAACAAGGTAATAAAGTTAAATGTATAATAATTCTAGGATATAAGTATATTAAGAAGAGTAGGGTTAAAATGCCCCAATCATTTTTCTCAAAAAAAAAAAATGCCCTAATCATGCCTCACATCCTTATCTCCGTTTTCAATGTCCAAACAGTCAATCCGAACCATTCAACATGATCTCCATATTAAAATGTGCATTGAGACCAAATTTTATATTTTTTAGAATTTTTTACTAATTTTTTTAGATAGGTAAACAATGATTTTATACCTATCTAAAAATATAGTAAAAAAAATTCAAAAAAAAAAAATTGGTCTCCAAGCACATTTTAATAAGGAGATCATGTTGAGCCGTTCGGATTGACTGTTTGGACTTTGAATATGGAGATAAGGATGTGAGGCATGATTGGAGCACAAAAACAATGAGGCATGTTTGGACTTTTGAGTGTCACACATTGTTTGGTATTGTGTGATATTTATTAATCATTTTAGAGTTTTTCATTAGAATATTCACTTTTCACACAGATCTGAAGTACATTCTGTTGCAAGTTGCATAAAAAAAATGATTTGAAGTGTCATTTTTGTGCCAAAAATTAAAGATTTCTTTTAATGAAATTAAATGACTTTATTTTATTTAGACTGAGAACAATAATTGTTCCTAATTTAACTTTTTTTATGATTCAGCTACTTCTTTATTTTACAAAACAAGAAGTTGAGTGATAGTATAATACAATTATTTTATGAATATCTCCATTTTTTTTCTTGAAAAACAAAGTAGAGGTATAGCATCGATTGGAGAGCCTTAGATCTGCAAGAAGGAAATGAAAGCCATAATTTTTTTTGTATCTATTTGAAAAGTTAGTTTCCAAAAAAACTGCATTTTCTGCTCAAAGAAACAAAGAAAAGCAGGTATTCTGAAAGAGATACTCTTTAAGCTTACTTTACAAATAAGCCTACATATCCTAATGGAAAACTAAGGGAAGGAAAAACTGAAAGAAGAAAACAGAAATAATAGCAGATATTAGTTAAAATGCTTCAGATGTTGATTGATGTATCCATTTAAAGAATATTTGTTTTTCAGATTAGCACAACAGAGACCTGGTGTAATTTTCATAAAGCTTTGTCATGGATTATGATAATCTGCACGTATTTGTTAGTCCTTTATTAACAATGTTGTTAACTTAAATCAGGAAAAATTTATGAGAAAGTGTGCGAGGCATGTCATGTATCAATCAACAAAACCCCAATTTATGGTGATAACGGCTCTATATCCCCTGGTGGTGTCAGGATTGGTAAGATTTTTCATTCACTATGGCACAACCGTTGCATTATGTATTATACCACTGAAAAATCATGGAAAATGCTGTCTTGCTCTTCTTCTTTTTTTTATTAAAAATAAAAATATTATGACAGGTACCCCGGCCATGACAACAAGAGGTTGTGTTGAAAATGACTTTGAGATAATAGCAGATTTTCTCTTAAGAGCTGCAAAGATAGCAAGCAATGTGGTAAAGGAGCGTGGTAAAATTCAAAAGGATTTTTCAAAGAGCCTACAAAACAATAATGATATTATTGAGTTGCGTAACCAAGTTGATGCTTTCGCATCACAATTTGCCTTGCCAGCGTTTGATGTATGAGAAGTTTTCAGTTTTAGTCAAACTTTAGAATGAGAAATAATCAATGAAATTTTGCTGTTAGCCTTTAATTTTTACAGCTGCTTCCAAAAAATCATTTTGCAGATAACAGAGTAATTGGCAACAACATCTTCGTTGGAATATATATATATATATATATATTTAATTTTAGGGATGTAAAATGCCTAGATGCCCGATATGGAGTTGGTTATATATGGCACATGGGGTTAACGGGCAATGAATTGTCCTGAATTTCATTTCATCCTTTGGTGTTTAGCAATACTTAGAATTCATTTTTGTGGTAATGAAATTCCGTTGTATAGCGATTAATGCTGAATTGTCTATGCTAATATTTTCACCTTTTTTTATATATCTTTAGATTATGACCTGTTGTAGTATGCGTTTTTGTCAGTTTTTCTGTTGAAGAGCTTCAAATGTGGTGGATTCTAACCCCTTTTTTGGGCTATATATACTTCAACATAAAGCAAGAGAATATATATATATATATATAAGAGATTGAAAACGAAAAATAAATAAAGCATGAGAAAACATTTGCATGACTCAAAGACGGAGAACTAGCCCTTGATTTGTAGCCTTTAATAGTTATCTCGTCATTTCATATCGGATGCTTCGCTATTCTTAGTAAATCTGAGGAAATGTGATAGTTTGTTTCACATTTTTGTTGTTTATTTTTTAGAATGTGATGAATGTTAAAATTTTCAAATTATCTTCTGTATAGAAATTAAGATTTTAAACCTAAATTTTTGAAATAAAAGATAATGATTTAGCCCCTGAATAGACGTGTTTCTTTATATTTTTTGTTGTTTTACATTAAAAAAAAAAACTTTTGTTTCTAATTTTTGTCTCAGTTCGAAAAGACAAAGGCACTGGTAAAGCGCTAAAGAGCGATTGTCCTACCAAACTCCTACAAAGTTTACAGCTGCCATTCCAGAAACCTTTAATCATTGTTTGCATCTGCTATTTACTACTCAGTACATGTAACCTTCAGACATGCTCAGCTTCTCTGCTTCTGCGTCTTTTTCAAATATCAAAAAGTTGTTTTTGTCTATACTCTATGGTTTATGCCTCTAAAATGCTTTGCATTTGCTAACCAACAACTATAACTGAAGGGGCCCATCTGTTTTTTGTTTTTGTTTTCTTTTTCTTTTTCTTTTTTCCTCTTTTTTTGGTTGTTGGGAGAGCTTACAATTTACATATACATAATGTATGTATAGAGTGAGGCTATGGTATTATACATAGCGTACATTGGTATGTACTTTGAATTAATATCACCATTTAAAAAGTCCAAATATATAGTCAATTTGAACCGTTCAATATTATCACCAATTCATCATATGAAAATGTACATGTTGATCAAATTTTATATTTTTTAAAATCTTTTTGCTAATTTTTTAGATATGTATAAAATATTTTGATTGAAAGTACGTAGTGGGTTTTAGATCAAAAGTATTGGTTTTCTACCTATCTAAAAATATAGTAAAAACATTATAACAAATGTTAAATCTATTTTGAAAATACATTTTTATATGGAGATCATATACTAAAAGGTTGAGATCGACCATCTAAATTTAGAAAATGAAAATATTAATCTAAAGTATGGACCAATATACTCTATACATATTACCATATATAACCTCACTTTACATAATACATATATATTTAACCATAATACATATTTGATAGTTAGTGCAGGATGGAGTTATGAACACGCTTTATAAACGAGGAACGTGACCTTTATCTTCGTTCAAAAGCAATATTTTTGCACATGTATGCTGTTATTGGTCTGTGTATCAGCTAGCTATGTTCTTTCCAATTTAAGCAATGACGAAAAGTTATCTTAATTATACACATGCAATTGCATGTATCCTTGCAAAAACAATGATATATATAGCTAGAAAACATACACAGGTTTGTACTAATTAATACATATATACAAAATCAAATTATTGTCCTTAATTATGTTTTGATGAAACAAGGAATCTCCAACTCAACCCTCATTTTGCATTACTCCCCCTTTCTTGCTATAGTGGAAGGACTAATGATGACAGAGAAGGGAATGAAACACCACTAATAGTATTTTAACAAACCAACCTTCAAAAGTAAGAGAGAGAGGAGAAAGTGATGAGAAGAGAACAAATTAAAAGGTTCGTTTCTTTCCCTTAAAGAGTGTAAAAGATGCTCCATCTCTTTAGAGATTTGTTTTGTTGGGCTAAATAAAACAAAGTTTCCAATCTTTCTATTTCCAAAGCCTTGTTCTTCTCATGAGTCATGACTAGACTGTTTCTTAACCTTTCTCCTTTCAAGATATATAGAAACAACATTAACATTCCATCTCTTTATTTGTTATTTGGGTTGCATTCATTTGAGAAATTAAATTATAATATCATTGCTTTATGTATTTATCACAATTATCCGACTTAAGATAGCTATGACAATTAAAGACAAATTAAACTTTATTAGCATGATATAATTACCTACACAACTAGTAGCTTCAAGCTTCAAGACCAAGATTTAGTGTGTTAATTATCAAGTTGAAAATCTCTTAGAATGAAATTGCATGAGAAGTTTAATATAATGATCACCTCAAAAATGAAAAGCCTCCTCTAAAAAACAAAACAAAACAAAACTTAAAATATTCAAATTAATTAAAAACCTCAGTAGTTGAGTTCCCTCTGCTTTTTTTTTTTCCCGACAAAACCCTAATTATCTTAAAACTCTTTAATCATTTCACCTATGGCTGCACAAATCAGATAGCTTCTTTCTCCCTTCAACAATCTCATCAAAGAAATCATCTAGCTGACACACCAAACTCTCTGTGCCAGACCTCAACACACCAACCCACCCTTTCAGCTTATCCACCCCATCTCCTGTCCTGACACAACCGCACCTGTCCAGTTCTCCCTTCACCTCCTCTACCAGTTCCTTCACCATCCTAAATTCACACATCACCACCCCTCTTATGCTTCCACTTGTCTCTACCTCACTAACAATTCTCTGTTTCAACCTTTCCATTGAACTGATATAACCCAATCCGAAACTTTTGTCCGCATCGATAGTCGTGCGGCAATATGATAAATCAGGGGAGAAATAAACAGATACCCAACTTGTGATCGTCAGAAGGAGAGAGCTTGCATTAGACAATGCATAGAGAACCCCTCTGAACCCGTTGAATCCATTGAGCTTTGAGTATTCCATCGGTTGGCACTCGTTGAATTGCAGAGAAAGTGGCTCGATTCGTGTTCTAGCAACTGATCGGTTATCTTGTTCTAAGGCTATTGCCTCTCTCGCTGTAGCAGAGGCAGCCGATATCACCTGAAGTGGAAATAAATACTATATATATTATCTTACAGATAGTAGATAGAACAAAGAAGCATTCTAGCTAGGTGCAGGTTAAGTTACTGAGGATAAAACAAAACAAAATCTTTTTGCAACTTTCCATATATAGCAGCAAAGCAAACCCCTGATTCTGATTGGATATATAATTATTACCTGTCGAACAGAATTGGGGTTGGGGTGGCGGCGACAGTCGTCTAGCCGAGAAAGAAAAGTAGAACCATGCACACAGTATGTTTCAAAACTCGTAATCCCCAATTTGATTGCATCACAAGCTTTCCAAATTCGCGAGGTTTCATCCATGTATTCATCCAGCCACTTATCTCCAACTGGTAGATGGAGCTTTTGCACCAGGACTACGATTTGAGAATGGAGGGACCTTAGAAAGGAGATGACGTGGCAGAGGAAATCAACTGACATGAAGGTATTCGACGAAAGGCTGCCTTCGAGTTCATCAAGCCCCTCAGATACAAAGGCGTAGAAGGAGCTTGTGGAGGTAGAAGAGGGTTTCATTTTATTTGGTTTTGGATTTGGGTTTGATGTGTGGATTGAAAGATTGAAAATTGAGGGGAAATTTATAGGGGAGAGGGGGGCTCTGTTTTCTGAGAAAGGAAAGTTATACAATTTGTAAGTAAGAATTGGGGCATTAATGAGAGGAAATGATGGGTGTTTCCTTTGAAGGGAGAAGGATGATTGGGAATTCTGCAGTGTTTTGCATTTTATTTTTTGTTACAGAGAGAAAGAGAAAGAGAAAGAGAAAGAGAAAGAGAGAGAGAGGAGGTCATGAAGAAGCTAGGAAACCCAACCTCATGAGTGTATACCTCTGTTCATCGCCTCTCCTTTCATTTTCTCGCTCTGATTATATACAAAGAGAGATAATGGGGGCAGGGAAATCGAATTAGGGAATTAATGAGGAATTAAGGAGGAGTCTAATGATTGCTCAGAAGAGTAAAGATTTGTCATTTGGGATTTTTCTTCTTTTGTTTTTCGTTTGTTATTCTAGGATTGAGTTGCTCTCCATTCTTCTTTAATGGAGGCGTCCATTTTCATGTTTCCCCAATGGAAAATTGATAGTTAATAAAAGGATAACAATGAGAAATCATTTTTACAAGTTTTTTTCTTAAAATTTGTATTTTCTTCTTTCGTCCTTTATTTCTTCGTTTCTTATATAATTTTAATCTTGCAACTCTTTTTATTGGTCTAAGGCCCTATTCGGCTGCAGATTAAATTTTACTGTTCACATGGGAAAAAAAAAAATTCACTCAAAGTGAATTTTTTTTTTTCCCACGTGAATAGTAAAATTCAGTTCAAAAATTTTAATTTTCCGTACCCATTCCCGAACGCACTGTGCAGCCGTATAGGACCTAATAGTTCTAGATCCATAGTTTGCTATTTCCTTAAAAGAAGAAAAAGAAAGAAAACCATGTGTTTTCTTAAGCATGGTACAAGCAACTTCAAAAGGACAATAACGTAACAAGAAATATTCGTTTAAAAGCGAGGCACTAGTACAGAGTAAGGCAGAAATTAATGCGAAATGATCGGTGTGTTTCTTTTACTAATTTATAGTAAACAAAGAAAATTTAATTTAATTACAAACCCAACACATATACCTCTAATCCATCACTTATATTAAGCATATAGATATTCTGACCCGTTAACAATTGTCATTAAAAGATGAAATTTCGGATAGAATATCAACTATCTGATCAAATAATTTGTTTTCATTTGATTTTATACATTTAAATTCCTTTTTATGTGTTTTTACGTATAGAAATCTAAATTTATTTAGATACATACTCGCCACAAGTTTATGTAGTCTGTCTTTTCTTTGTTTTGATTTTTTTTTATTTTTTAAATATTATTTAAGAAACTTTTGGATTGATTGATAATTAATTGGTCATATATTTATTTCTTTTCATTTTTTTATATCATATAAGGAAAGTTATTTGTCAATCTCATTTAAGTAAACATGATTTTATTCTCTATTTTAGATACACATATGCATATAAATTACATGGAAAAGATGATAATCCTTATAATAATAACAAAAGTCATTATATTATAACAGAAGGTGTCATAATGTGACAACAACAAATAATATAACTTATTTTGATGATTTTTTTCTTAAAAAACTATTATGTACCAGAAAAAGAAAGTTCATAAGCATGTCATTAAAGAATATATTTTACATTTGTATGATAATATGTTGTTCTATTTTTTATTATTAAATAATAATTATTTTTATTAATTTATTTCTTTTATAAAAATATGTTATTTTATATGAAACTTTTTTTTATGAAAATATGTCATTTCTTTTAAGTGTACATCACTCAAAATTATATAACATCGGATTGAAAATTGTTGGTTTATATATAGCTAAAATAAACCATGAACAAGAAATAGTTAACGTGATATAAACTAATAAAGTAGGGTTAAAATGTATCATTAGTTTTGTGCTTCAACTATATCTCGTATTTCTATCTCTATTTTTAAAGTTCAAACAGTCGATTCGAACCGCTCAACATGATATCCATATTAAAAATAGTTAAATTTTTCCAAAAAATATAGAATTTGGTCCCTAAACACATTTTAATTTGTAGATCATGTTGAGCGATTTGAATCAACTGTTTGAACTTTCAATATAAAGAGATAAAAATGTGAATTATAATTAGAGTACAAAACTAATAGTATATTTTAACCCTACTCAAAACTAATATGGAGCTAATTGGCCAAAATTGGGGTGCGGGGATAGAATAAATTTTATATTGATATATCATGTTGAAACATACCATAAAGAAAATTTACAAAAAAAAAAGAAAAAAAAGAAAAAGAAAACCATAACAACAAGACTCTTCTTCTTAATTCCAGTGTGTTCTCTTTTGAAGGATCTATATTCCATGATGATGAAAAATCATTCTTTGAAAATGATTGGCATTAGCTTCATGCATACATATCATATCAGATAAGACTAATCTAATTTGTCTAGTGAGCCAAAAGGCATTATCTAAATTATAAACTAATTTCTTATTTATCTTCTATATATTTTTGCTACCATTTCATGCGATATATGTATTGTCATGTTCATGCCAGATTTACATGAATACATTCAAGATTCAACTGTCGCATATATTCAAGATCCATCTCAGAAATTTGCAAATCTCTGGATAGGGATGAAAACGAAGCGGATAATATGTGATCTGTATTTGAAAATTAGATACAAATATATGATATCTGAATATTTGTATGGATACAGATATATATGAATATCGTTTTGAATTTTTATTATTTATATTAAAATAGTAGATATATACCATATAGTTTGATATATATTATGTTATTCATTATTATAATTAGATTAATATTATGAACTTTGATATTTTTTGGAGGAGGGTTCAAATGCCTTCATTTTTTGTGCCTCCATCATGACTCCATTTTTAAAAACTTTAATAACTCAAAATTTAAAACCGTTGGATATGATCTCCATAATTTTATCTATGCACGTGTAAAAAATATATGATATTTCAACTTTGTTTTGGTTGTCATCAAGAACTTGTAAAAACGTACTAATGTGGATAATTTCTAGACGTTAATTTTTCAACTTATTGATTCACATATAAACAAAACCGAAATGTGATAATTTTTTATGAGCACATAGAGAAAATAACATAGATCACATCTAAGTATCTAACGGTTTTATTTTGACGTTTATGATTTAAATTTTGAATAATTAACATTTTAAAAATAGAGACATTTGAACCCTCCTCTATTTTTTAATAGCATTTATATATTTTTTTAATAAATATCTAATCTGATTCGCATCCGTCTAATATTTAATCCGTATACGTATTCAAAAAAATAAAAAAAATACGGAAGAGATACTCCATGGGTACAGACTGTTGATTTCATGATAAACGGAAGAGATTGATACTCTGTTTTGTAGCTCTCTATCAGTAGCATAGAATAAGCTGCCGTGAGAGTGTTTAACAATCTATCAAGTTAACTGAAAAGTAAAGCAGATTTCAGCCATTGAGCCATTAATAGAGGGAGGAGGTGCTATGCATGCTAGGTGGAGAGATTTGGGAGGGCCAACACTAACACGAACTGACTCAAAAGCAACAATCTGTACGATTCCCGAAACTAGGGTTTCATTCCTTCCTAGCAACGGTATGATGGATTTCCTTGTACCCCTACATATCTCTCTATCCCCTCAAATCTCTTCTTTTTTACTGGTATGGTATCCTACTATTCTTTTTATGCTACCTATCTGCCTCCTTTCTTTATTCCTCTCCTCTTTTATATATTCTTAGCTTGAGTAGAACAAGAGGGTTATCCGGTTATGAAGCTCATCAAGTCTCTTGCTAAACTTAATTTTAAAACTTATCGGATTGACTTCAGATCATGAATTCAAATTGATCTTCTTCACGAATGATGCGTTCACATATAAAATTAATGAAATTTTGAATTAATTAAGTGTAAAATCAAGGGGTAAAAAAATAATGAAAAATAAATGTATTAAAATTAACTCATAAATCATCTTTTTTTACTGCTTGATTTTATACTAAATTAATTCGAAAAATTAAAAATTTGATATGTAAATATATCACTAGTGAAGTAGATCGGTTTTAACAGTTTGAATTCGTCGTTTGAAATCAATCCAATAGATTTTGAAATTAAGCTCGTCAAAAGCCATGATGAACTTAAGAATTAACACCCTAATTATACTCATGTATATTAAGTAAAAAAAGTTGTATTGTTTCTTAGTTTTATAGAAGAAAAAAAGACTTTGCCTTATCCAAAGAAGTCAGTCTTGACTCTTCTGTTAAAAGGAAACATGCACCATATCTTCTCTAAATGCAGAATAACTTTTTTGAGAGAACTATATGCAGAATAACTTTGTATGTGATTTATATTTATTCCAAACAGGATTATCATTTGTTTGTTTAATATAGTGGGACACGTGGCAATTTGGGTGAGTGTTGAATTAATATAATGCATCTTTTACAACTTAAAATTTGTAAGTTCTAGTGTTTGTTATTTAGGTACAATTAAAAAAAAATTGGAAATTTTTTATCAAAGATGTATTTTTTTTTTTTAAAGTAGTTGGTTTTTTTAGATAAAGATGAAGGTTAAGCATCCAATTTCAAATATTTTTAAACATCAATTACTATTATATTAAGGTTAGTTCTCGTAGGCTCTTGCCTACTAAATTTCATTAAATCAATAAGAAGAGAGAGTACACATAATTTATATGGAAGAGAACAAGTAAAACTTCCATACAAACATGAAAACCTTACAAAGTCAGCTGGTACCAACAAATTTCATGAATAACATAGTTTAACTTTTTATCAAAAAAAAGATAATCACCTCACAAGTTCCCATCACATGCAATGCAAGGATGGATGGAGGCATTTATTAAAAATTTAGTTACCAAGAGAGGCTAAACAGCAAATATTTAATTTCAGTTCACAAACCCAAATGCCGTAGGATGGTCTGCGTGACAAATAATATTTGAGGATCCTTTGTGATTAGTATACATCACTAGACCGTGAAGCGAATCATTCAATGAGAGAAGAAAGTAAAATTATACGTTATGTTATATATTGACATGCCACAGGGAATCCGTAGTTGTGAAACAAGGCGAGTGCTCGTGGGGTTTTGGAAATTGGAAGGCTTAATTTAATTGGAGATTGGGAGGATTTGAAGAGAGGATGTTGGTCTAAGGCTCTAAGCTTTAGATTTTGGTTGGAGACCGAGTTTAGTTTAGTTTGCCTCAAACCCAAACTCCCAAGCACTCATTTGACCTTCAACTCTCCACTACGGCACCTATTATTATTATTATTATTGTTACTTAATTTGAAAATCAAGATCAAGGACTCAGTCTCAAACTCATCATCTGAAATTTGAAATATATTAATACAAATAAGAGGTGACAATTTATGGCACTAGAATCCTTGTTACTTTTATAACAAAATAAATCAATTTTTGATATGACCTCTGATAGTGTTGCCTTGTTATATAAATACAAGCATCATATATGTCAAATTGATTTCATTTGTATATATATATTGTATCATTCATCAAATATTTTAAATTTTGTAACTACTGATTCTTATGATATCTGATGAAAAAATACAATTCTTTTTTTTTTTTTTTTGTAAAGATTGGAGGTGAAGCCACACAACTATTTAAAATGTACAAAAGATTATTTCATTCAGATTTTGAACATACAATCTTCTACGCGGAGGGCATTGTGCTTGCCACTAAACCAAATATTAGTTCTAAAAAAAAATCCATTTCGTCTTCTATGCAATCAACACTCAAGCAATTATGCCAAAAAATAATTAAAAAATTAAAAAAATTATATTAATTGTTGCTCGGCTCTCGTACAAATTTACTAACATTTTTTTTGAATTCACATCCCCTCAGGTTATTACCTAACTGAGTACAATTGAATCGGACGGTTCAAAATTGTTCTTTTTAATTTAGCACGAATCTCAAAGCATAAATATCCCATTTTTTGTGGGGGGCAATGGGCATGTTGATAGTGATGCATCACGCCATAAAAATGTTCTTAATTTTCATATCCCCTTTTTTGTTCCTTTTGAGGAATAAAATCCTTCTGAACTCTAAATACAGGAAAAGAGATTACGTTCCTATCTTGATTATTGAGGCAGATAAGACACGTTCATTTCAGCTTAAGTGGTCCACATTACATTCAATTTTAATTTTGAAAAAATATATTAGGAGGGATTTCATATATACCCTTCAAAAACTTTGAAATTACGTATTCCCCCCTCTGAAATTCATAATATCATATTTACCCTTCTAAACTTTAAAAACTCACAAAATTATCCATTTTGACGTCTTTTCTACTAAAACTCATTTTAAATATATGAAATATCCATTTTACCCTTTATTAGAAAAATAAAAAATATGTAACATGTTTTAGAAAAATGTCAGTCTTCTAATTGGACGGTTTCCAAGGGTAAATGAGTCATTTCTCTACTTCTGACACTTGCACAGTGACATGTAGATATATGCTTGTGTAAGCGTTAAAAGTAAAGAAACGACACATTTGTCCTTGGAAACCATCTAATTAGAAGACTGATATTTTTCTAAAGCATGCTACATATGTTTTTTATTTTCTAATCTTAAGTAAAATGGGTACTCTTTAAATTTAAAATGAATTTTAATAAAAAATGTAATAAAACGGATAAATTTGTGAGTTTTTGAAGTTTCAAAGGATAAATATGATATTATGAATTTTAGACAAGGACATACGTAATTTCCAAGTTTTTGAGGGGTATACATGAAATTACACCAGTAGATTATATGATGACATGGGCACACTAGATTGCTATTCAATTAAACTTAATCCAAATCTCTGTGATCTGATATACTTCTTTAAAATTATATAGTTAACGCAAGGTTCAGATGCCTTTATTTTTGTGTCGTCATCATATTACACATGTTAAGTCGCTAATGACAAAAATTCTAAAACTCATAGGTCAAAATAAGACCGTTATATGTGATATGTATTATTTTTTTTACATGCACGTAAAAAAAATATTAATTTGAGGTTTATTTTTTATATAAATCAATACAATAGTTAAAAATGTCAACTTCCAAAAATAATCCACCTCAGTATATTTTTACAAGCTCTGAATACCAATTAAAATAAAATGAAAAGTCATAATATTATACATCTGCAAAAAAAATGATATAGATTATGTCTAACTATTTTATTTTGACATTTAAATTTTACATATTAAGTTTTTTTTTTTAATTTTAAATAGAATCACAATGAAAACATAGAAATGAAAACATTTGAACACAAATAATTCAGATGAAAAACATACTTGTAATTCAAATCCAAAATAATAACAGATATTAAAGTTGGTCAAAGTCACATATTGAAGACAAATATAGGACTAATTAATGCTTGGCAGGCTAGGATAATAATCATATTAGTTCGGTATCGATCATTTAACTTTTAATCATCATTTCAACAATCATTTTAGCGTCTCTCCAAATGTGGTTGAATAGGGAGGAGCAATTATGGTTGAAAAGGAGCTCCTTTCTCCAATGGCTATGTAAACTTTCAATGGCTATGTAAACTTTCAGAAATTAGTTATCTAATCGACCCATCTTTTTTTTAGTGAGATTATGGTATTTTGCAAAGCGCAGTTCAGTACGTACTATGTATTTATGTTTTTGTTTTTTAAGTTAAGTTTCAAATAGATAATTTGAACGCTCAATATGATTTTCACATAAAAATATACTTGGTGACAAAATTTTACATTTTTTGAAATATTTGTATTACTTTTTTAGATAGATAGAAAATCACATGATTTAAATATTCGAAACTATTCAAAAATAGTCATTTTCTACTTATCTAAAGATAGTAAAAACATTATAAAAATTATAAAATTTGGTCTCGAAATACATTATCACGTGGAAATCAAGTTGAGCAGTTCAGATCGACTGTTCATACTTTAAAAAAGAAAAGATACGAATCCATTGTATGGACCGATCTTCGTTTTGCAAAGTACCATAGCCTCTCTACTTTCATTTTGTTAACTCTTTGAACAAAAGAACTTTAATTAGCTTCCATATTATGTCAACATAAGTTTTCTGAGCTATAAAAAAAGATAACAGTTTCCTGAGGCGCATGCTACTGATACTGTGATATTTAAAAGATTGAGATGCAAAAATTCAGGAAAAGAAAAGATACCATTGTAGTATTGTACTACAATGGAGAGAGTCAGAGAGACAAGGACTGCCTTTGATTTCATAATGGCCATTTATTGTACTCATTATTTCTTTCTTTCTTTTTTCTTTTTTTCTGCCAATAGCACACTTATGAAAAATGCACTCATTAGTTGTTCCAAAAATATCCTAACTAATTGAGCATCTAAGTTCTAAAATTAGCAAAAAATAATAATTTGAAATTAAATGCTACACTTGGGCGTTGGGTCAGGTAGTATAACTCACCAGTCAAAAACTATACATGTAGATTTTTTTTTGTGTGAAAGAGAATATATGTAGAAAATTAGGGCATTGAATGATGTAAACATGACTGTTAAAATATAGAAAAGGATTATAACTTATTTTCAAATATAGAAAGATAACGGTAACGTGTACCGTCATTACTAGAATAGGAAATAAGTACTAACGGCTAGTTTTAAGCCTTGTAATTATAAATAGGAAATCTTATTTTCCGTGCTCCGGCCGTGTGACTTCCCAAACTTTGTAAGGGCTCACCGATTTTAGCGATCCTTTAGTGACTTCCCAAGCTTTAGTGCTCGTGGAACCGGTGAGCCCTTACAAAGTTTGGGAAGTCACACGGCCCGAGCACAGAAATGGCTCACGAGCACTAAAGGCTCAAATGTATCAAACAAATAAGATGATCACTAAAGGACCACTGTACTTCTTACACAAGATTGATTGTGGTTGAGTATGCTTGAGATTGTTGTATGAATATTGAAGTGGTTTGCACAAGTAACAATGACTTTTTCTAGATCTGAAAATAAATCAGAATATTGCAATTGGGGGCGGCTGGAATCATCTTCCAAATCTAGATTTTACTTCTATTTATAGAGAGAGAACAAAATAAGGTATCTGGTCTTAACCGTTGTAACGGTAGATTAAGCGTTACAACGATTAACCCCAGATAGCAGGTTCGACTACACTGGAAAACCCTAACGCTTATTGGCTGTTATAACGTTTGTCACAACTGTTAACTCTCTGGAAATTTCGAGGTTCCGTTGCACCGGCTGTCACAACGGAATAAATCAATTTGACTGTATTTTGGAATTATGATTTATTTCGTTGTAACGATTAATTAGCCGTTGTAACGGTTAATGTCAAATATCTCAATCTCAAGCATGCTTTATCAATTTTACAGATTTCTAAACCTAATCTTGAGGTGATGCTTCTAGATCCAAAACTTGATTCTTCATGACTCATCCTTAATTAATATTGCAATTCATCATGTATTCTTGATGTGTATTGTAGCAATTTATATCGTCATGAACCTGCACAATATTTCAAAACACGAAACTGTACATAAATATGTTTTGCAAATCTTGTCAAACAGACAAGTAGATTACAGCACAATCCAACAATCTCCCCCTTTTGACGATTTGCAAAACATATATATCAATTGAGTGCATAAATTGGATATTTCCACAAATTCAAAATTTTTTAATTTTTGTTTTTGTTTTCTTTCCCGTGTGTGTGGTGTTTAGCGAATACCAATTTATCAAACTTGTAATATCTCTTCTCCTTTTTGGAAATGATCAAAAGGGAGGAATTATTACAATAAAAATATGAGAGGGCTCCCCCTCAATTCATGCACTCCCCCTTAATTTTATAAAATTATAAATTAAGGGTATGAATTAATCAAATTGAATTGTTCTCTTAAAATGATGATATTGAAATTATACAGTTATTCAATTTGATGCCAATATAATTATTGAAATTTTAAGTTTGATATTCATTACATTTTTAATTGTAGTTTTAATTTACTTAACCTCATGAATAAGTAAATTGAAGTTTTGTATATATATGAATGAGATAAGAGATTGACGAAGAGACACAAGATTTTCTTAGAAACCATAAATATATTAAGTAAATTAAGCCCTAAGATACATCATGCGAAATTTAGAAGAATGATAGGAATCAATTAAAAGTAGACGATCTAAGATGCAATTTTAAATTGCATAACAAACACTAATAGCCCTAGATACCATCCAACAATCTTTTGAGATTCGTTTGTAGATCGAATGTTCATTGTGCTTGACTTTGCTTCCTTTTCTCATGTTCTTCTTGATTCTTTCGTGTCTTCTTCCACGTTGTTTGCATATGATGGACATATCCATGAGAGATATCTAGAGTCGTTTGTCCATGCCCATCCTGGTGGTGTGCACGCCAGATGACATGCTTTGTGACAATTGTCACAATAGAACATGCCTCTTCCTTCATTTTCTTTTTGACAGATCATGCATTCTTTCCATTCATTGTCATGTGGAAGTTGATTTTCAAGAGACATGCCAGTGATCATTGAGTTTTTTGTGAAGGAATGATGGAATTTGTTTAATTTAAAGACTTGGAAATGCGATAGATATTCTTCTCGAGAGGTTGCGTTGTTTCAATGATTAATATTAACTCTCTCTTCGAGAGTTAATTAATGACATTTAATATTAGAGGATTGATTGTGTCTCTTAACTCGTAATAATTTTAAAAAATCGTGAATATAAATTTTACCTATTTTACTCAACCATTATGAGATTATATGATTCTTGATAATGAGGCTCATTAATATTGAAGTTTATAAATGGAAAAATTTAAATAATTAATTCACGATTTGATGATCACATAATATAGGCAAAGGACATAATTTAAAGATAATCTTTGCTTAGTAGTACTAAAACACCAATTTATCATATCCTTTTAATAACCAACATTCAAACATTCAAACAACATTCAACATTCAATTTATCATAATTTAAAGATAATCTTTGATTTAGGCATCCAAACAACATTCAACATGTTGTTCTTCCTCCTAAACCTGCATTCCATCGAAGTGTGTCCAAGCTTACAACAATAGTTGCAAAATATCGAAGATAATTTGTGAGTGGTCGGTGGATTGGTTTGTTCTAGGTTTGATCCTTGTTTGAAGTTATAGTGGCAAAATCCTTTATACTCTTGAGGTCAAGTGTTTCTTATGTTTGTTGACCTATTGACATTTCTGTTCTTCCTAATGTTGTTATTTCTTTTATTGGGCACTTTATATGTCGTATTTCTATTGTCATTAACATTGAGCACAATTTTCTTTGAATGTTGGGGAACATCTCTATTATACCCATCACTTTGGTATTTATCTTATAACCTTTGTAACACCATACTCCATACTTCATTAGAAAGAAGGTTCAAGCAAAAGAAATAGAAACACTATATGTTAAAAGTGAAGATCAACTTGCGGATATCTTCACAAAAGGCTTAATTGGACCTGAATCCATTTGAGAGAATTACAAACAATCTAGGATTGTACGATATATACATTCCTAGCTTGAGGGGGAGTGTTAAAATATAGAAAAGGATTACAACTTATTTTTAAATATAGAAAGATAACGGTAACGTATACCGTCATTACTAGAATAAGAAATAAGTACTAACGGCTAGTTTTAAGCCTTGTAATTATAAATAGAAAATCTTGTAATAAGAAAAACACAAGTTTGCAATATATTCTCTCTCCTAAAATTTTACTCTCTGTTTCATAAATTCAACAATGACAAAATGCTGACGTTCCGTGGCAATAAGAATTTTCTTTTTAGCCACTTGTTTTTGAATAGTTGATAGTTTCCTTTTAATATTTTTTGGAGTTAATATTTTTTGTTAAAATTTAAAAGTTCGGCATTTAATATGGAACTTTGTCCTTGCATGTTGCAGATATAACATAAGAATATTAATTTGATACTAAAATAATATTGTAATGCTTAGAAATATGTAAATAATATATATTAGCTAGGCTACATGCTATCTGAAGCACAAAATACTCCTTATTATACGTTTATATTGCAATTTTCAACAACCGAATAAATGATTCAAGCGATTTAATATGTAATTTATCATTTTATGTATGAAAACTTTTGGAGGAAATCATATTCTACTTTTTTTTGTTATCTGCTATTTTAATAAGGCGAGAGAGGATGACATTCCGATAATTGTCGTTTTCAAACTTCAAATAGTCGAACCGAACCGCTCAACATGATCTCTATATTAAAATGTACTTGGATATCAAATTTCACATTTTTTGGAATCTTTTACTATTTTTTTAAATAAGTACCATATCATTATTTTTAGATGGTCTATAATCTTCTGAAAAACAATTATTTTTATCTATCTAAAAAATAGCAAAAAATAAAATAAAATAAAATTTGGTCTTCAAGCACATTTTTATTTAGAGATCATGTTGAACAGTTCTGATCGTTTGTTTGAACTTTTAAAACGGAAATAAGCATGTGGAACATGATTGGGACATGAAAACAATGAGGTCGACGCTCCTTAATTTTTATAAATTTGAATTTGTGTTAAATTTACAAATGTAAAGCGCTCTCAATTTTTTTGAAAATATATAGTACGAATGATTGTTAATTAGCATGCCTCAAAAATGAAAACGGTACCATTGGAGGTCTCATCCCATGCATGGCATGTACGTATCATCGTTGCCTGGCTATGTTCTGTTGTGTCGTTGTAAAGCATGCAGTTTGTGTTAATCAAACAAAAGCAAATTTGGATCATGGCACGAGGATTCCAAAGATGCTGGTGTCTTATTCAGAGAACAAATCAATTAAAGAGAAAAATGGAGAGAAAATAGACTGAGAAAGGAAAGAAAAGGCTGAGGAAAAGGAAATGGTTTGATTTGTTTTAATTTTTTTGGACAGACCATCATGTCTCATGTTCTGTGTTTATATGACAAAAATAACCAGGCGCCAAATTTAACATGTTCCATGACTACCACCTCATCAACGTCTCCCTAGAATCTAGATAGAGACTTGGGTAACAATATTTTCTTTTTAAAATTCAGCTTTTTTTAATACGTTTTAAAAATTGTTATTAAGGTTTTTAGAATTAATTATAGGCGAAACCATCAAAGAAGAAATTTATTTTTTTTGTTTTTTTTATCAAGGCTTTTAGAATTAGTTATAGGCTTTTAAAAAATTTAAATTGTTAATTTATTCTTCATTAATAAAATATGGTGTATCAAATTTGAATAAATTTTATTTAGCCTTTCATCAAATAATTTAAAAAATTTAAATTTTGAATTTAAAAGACTTAGGCCCTGTTCGGCACTTTACTGTGCGCGTGAGAAAAAAAATTCATTCCGACTTAGTGGAAAAAATCCCACGCGCACAGTACCGTTTTAGTTCAAATTGGACCTGAGCCCATTTCCGTTCCCGTTCCCAAGGCGGGGCCGAACAGGGCCTTAATGATGAAGGAACAACTAAATTTTAAGTTTTTTTTCAAATTTAGTGCACGTTTATTATCTCAATTATGAAGAACACCTCTACAATTTAACTTTTTAGTTTCAACAATATTTCTTAAAATATCAGGTGGATGTAAAATAAAAATTTAATGTACCTTTAAATCATTTTTTTAAAAGCAAGACTCATTAAGCTCTCTTTTTTATTTAATTTTTGAATGGCAAACATGCATCTCCTGTAACTTTTTTTTCCTCCCCTTTTCTATTTTTCTAACTTTCAAAATACTTAAATTGAGATCTGATGACATGGAAAACCAGTATCATCCAACATTTCCGACAAAATTCAGGTGAAAAAAAAAAATAATAATAAGGCGACTTTTGCATGGCTAAGCTGGAAAGGATGAGACACCTGCCAAAGCTTGTTACCTTTACAGTTCCATAGTATTAATAACACCCTGTAAAATGTGTGCTACTGCTCCGTAGTATTTTGAAAATTCGGATTCAAATGCCGGGTTTTCATGCAAAAGGCATTTGGATTTTTGTTAAAAGGAGGTTTTACAGGTACAGAGACTTCGCCAAATAGAAGCTTTTCAGAGGTGATATGATAGCTTCATATTTTTGTCGTACCTAGTCAATTTCTTACGGGTCGGGTCGGGTCGGAACCGACACATGATAGGCCAGATTCAAACGGACTTGAAAGTTGAAACATAATTGAACGAGTCGGACTCTAAATGGATTTAAAAAATTAAAGGTTTTCCTTTTCTACAGTCTACAGCCGCTAAAATTAGAGGTTTGAGCGGGATGAATTTTCAAAAATAAATAAATTGTGCAGCTTGTTTAAGAATTTTAAATTTTATGAGTTGGTTCGGTCACGAAACTTTCACACGGGTTTACAGGCTTAATTTCGACCCGAAAGTTTCTCACAATACGTAGAAAATTGAATTATTTTATTTATGTAAAATGAGATTAAATAGTATAGTTAGTCCCCTGTCCTCATTCCTAAATGTGTGAGGTTATAGCAATATGTATATTAAGGAGCATCTAGCTGTCTTTCTGTAACAATTTTTCATTTTGTCTCCTAGTTATTAACTACCTAAGGAACCACTAACTATCTGAGAGGACCGTCTAATATTTGAAAGATTTTACAACTAGCACGTGCAAATATGAATACCTATGCGCGCAAGTATAAATATATAATATATTAAGTATTCATATCTAAGATACTAAGTATTTCGAAAAAAAACTGAACATATTAGTTTTCTTTTATCTCCCTCATCACGCACCCATCTTTTACACGTTTTTAGAGGTGAATTTTTTTCTCCGTTCAATCTCGCCAATATTTCTGACAATATGTGATGAATTTTACGAATCTAAAACTATGAACGTCTTCTACGTAATTTTCTCTTTCAAATGAGATCCATGATGACATATTTTTGAGTTGTCCATCGCACAAGTATTCATACCTCGTTGAGTTAGTATTCATATATCGTCGTTGTGCAAGTATTCATACCTCGTAATGCAACTATAAATAGTTCATGTGTCAAGTGTTTGTACCTAACAGATTTTACCAAAATTTAATATTTTTTTTCATATGGCACTGGATGACATCTGAAAGTATTAATATCAAGTATTGCAAGTATTTATATCTTGTCATGCGGGTGTAAATAATTCATTTGTCAAGTGTTTGTACCTAATAGATTCTATGAAAATTTAATTTTTTTTTCCATATGACACTGGATGATGTCTGAAAGTTTTAATATCAAGTATCAAGTCTTCATACCTCGTTATGCAAGTGTGAATAGTCCACGAATCAAATATTTGTATTTAACATATTCTATCAAAAAAAAAATATCTTATGGCATTGGATGGCGTTTGAAAGTATTAATATCAAGTATTGCAAGTATTCATACATTGTCATGCAAGTATGAATAGTTCATGTATCAAGTGTTTGTATCTAACAAATTCTATCAATATTTTTTTTCTCCTGACATTGAATGATATTTGAAAGTATTAATATCTAGTATTGCAAATATTCATACCTCGTCAATCGAGTGTAAATAATTTATATGTCAAGTGTTTGTACCTAACATAATTTACGATATTTTTTTTGGATAATGTCTGAAAGTTTTAATATCAAGTATTGCAAGTATTTATATCTCGTTATGCAAGTGTGAATAGTTCGTGTATCAAGTGTTTGTAACTAACATATTCTATATAAAAAAAAAAAAAATTCATATGACACTGGATGATATATGAAAGTATTAATATCAAGTATTGTAAGTATTCAGACCTCATCATGCAAGTGTGAATTGTTCACGTATCAAGTGTTTGTATCTAATAGATTCTATCAATATTTTTTTTCTTATGGCATTGGATAACGTCTGAATGTATTAATATCAAATATTACAAGTATTTATACCTCGTTATGTAAGTGTGAATAGTTAATGTGTAAAGTATTTACATGCTCTTTGAATTTCTTGTGAGGCGGAGAAATAAATTGTCATCGTCGCAAGACGAAGTAAGATTGTGCCGAGAACGAGCAACAAAGTCTCATCAGAGAGCGCGGCGGAGATGAGACGGAGGCTGTGAAGGAGAAGAGGAGGCAAATCATTTCTGTCATCAAGAAGGGAGAGAGAGAGAGAGAGAGATGGAGAGTGAAGATGGTCTACAGACTACAGATGATAATTTTCTAAAAAATTTACTTATTTAAAAACATAATATCTGAGAAAAAAAAAAAAGGAAGAAAGAGAAGAGATGGATTAAGGAATGGATAAGACAGTTAATTGAGATGAGGGACAGAATGAGAGAAAGTAAGCCGGAGATATTATAATTACTCATTTTACTAATTAACCTTTTATCCTCATATTAAATAAAAAAAAAAATCTCTTCCCTCTCTCTGGCTCTCTGCTCTCATCTAATAGTCCTAGGTGCATGTCGGAACATAAATAACAATTATTGACCTAACCTGATGGATTCTCCGACCAAAATGACCTAGAGTCAAATATAATATTTTAACTAAAAACAGTAAGTACAAATCAGTGTTGTATATAATGGTATGTACTCGTCAGATAGATAGGGTACCACCAAGCAATTAATTGGAAATAATCAGTGTTGTATATAATGGTATGTGCTCGTCGGATGAATAGAGTACTACCAAGCAATTAATCGGAAATAATCAGTGTTGTATATAATGGTACAAATATAATATTTTCAACTTTGTAAGGGAAAATATGTATTTAAATTTTTTAGAAGGATAAAAAATGAGACTTTTATGTTTTTATATGGATAAGTATGAATTTTAGTTGAAAAAAATACTTAATTTCGATATTTTATAAGGATATACATGAGATTCTTTAAGAAGTCTCAACAATATAAGAACTGAACAAAAGATAGTAAATTTTATCTGAAAAAATAGATTATATTATCTGCAAAAATATTATCTGAAAAAAATAGTTGACCCCGCTAACAAAGCACACGTTGCATCAAAACCAAATTGATTTTGTCTGTGACAGATGTGCAATGATTCTTTATTGCTGATGACAATTACTATCCTAGCTAATTATATTTCATAAAAAAGATAAAATTCCTCCAAATTGATTTATCTGTGACAGATGTACAACGATTCTTTAATGTTGATGGCAATTACCATGTCGATCGCATATTTGGGCTGGGCCATTTTTGGGCCTTATCTGGATTGTTGATCCAACCCAAACGAAGCCTTAAAAGTAAAAAAATAAGCACCGGGTCCGGGTGTTTAAAAAGCGATCCTCAGCCCGAAACCATCAACATTATGCCCTGAGTTTAATAAAATAAGAGAATAAATAATAAAAAGGTAAGTTTTATTTAATAATTATTTTTTATCATTTTCTCTATGCTACTCTAAAATATTACTAAAAAGATTGAACTCATAGAATTTTATTCTACTTGTTAATGCTAAGTTGCTAACTCTGGCCCTGACAATGCTATAATAGATAAAGCTCTTTGCTAACACCAACCTCTAGCTGGGTCTGTCTAATTTGCTGCCGGCAGCAGTTCGGCCAAGTGCTGCCGGGGCTATATTTAGCCGTGTGATGTCCAAACAACAAATTCAAACCTTAGATGTTTAATCTATACTATAATATACTTGGAGACCAAATTTTACATTTTTTGGAATTTTTTTACTATATATTAAGCTGGTTTGAAAACCGCTGTTTTTAGTAAATTTCTGCAACGTTAAAAACAGCGGTTTTCAAACCATCTTAATATATAGTAAAAAAATTCCAAAAAATGTAAAATTTGGTCTCCAAGTAGATTATAGTATAGATTAAACATCTAACGGTTTGAATTTGTTGTTTGGACATCACACGGCTAAATATAGCCCCGGCAGCACCTCGGCCGAACTGCTGCCGGCAGCAAATTAGCCACAGCCCCTCTAGCTCACTACTATATTCTTTTTGTTCTTCTAATTTGTCCCTGTGTTAATTTTAAATATACTGTCACATGATGCCTTCCCTGGAAGTTCAGAAGTGATAAAAATTAGCTGCTAATCTCTATAAGTGTACGATATTGCCTCAAGAATTGACATATGCTGGTAATCACTGATATGCAATCACCGCAAAAGATTGGCTATCCAATCTCGAGGAAAAAAAATTCAAGATAGGTTAGGTGCTAATTCAAACTTCAAGTATAAGAACTTATATTTTATATTATGTTGTTAATGAGCTTTCTTCATGAATTAAATGTCCAGTTAAATGGCCTCATGGTACACAGGAGAGATGCATTAAATGAATACTTAAATTTGAAAGGTAATAATTAACTCATAGATTTATGCAAAATTATAAGTAACTTTTTTGTTCTAAAATGTACTTAATGGTATACTTTTTTTTCCCCTCAAAGATTAATTCTTTGAATTTCAAAAATCAATTTTCTTATTTGGATTCCAGTAATGTATTGTTGAGAATTGCTGACGAAGTGCAAAAAGTACAATTCAAATCTGACACTAAATACCAGAACTCGGTATTACGACACTGTACCAATTTTCAGTGCCATGATAATGGTATATATCAGAGAGTAGCCATTTAGATATAAATTGGATATTTAGAAAAGCTGAAGAGAAGAAAAAAATCGTATAATTTGACCTACAACCCAACATAGAACATCTTTCATTTTTATTCTAGAAAGTATAATATGCAATAAATGGCAGGAATGAAAGCCTCATAACCCCTGAAACAATGCCATGTGGAATTAAATCAATGTTTATCAAGCAGAGGAGAGTAGTGAATTCATACTCACTATTAGCATGCCCGAGATATATACATGGGCAACTAAAAGTCTTTTAGCTCCTGCTAAAAAGTCAAATTTTCAGAAATCATCGATCCTGGTATGAAATTCATGTTTGTGGGGGCAACACATTGTCACAGCTATACAACTTTTTTCCTTTTTATATTTTTTCTTTGTCATAGTTTTCTAGTTTCATTTTTTCTATTATTGTAAAATTTAATAATTCAAGTTTTTAAATTTCGTGAAACCATAACTCTTTTTGCAGAATGTCTAAAAAAATTAAAATCGAGTTACAGCGTGCAAATCCGTCTTTTAATAAATTTTGTAAACTTTCAAAAAAAAGTTAAGTAAATCTTTACAAATCGACTAATTTTTATGTAAGCCTCTTATTATTAAAAATATAAAATGGTCATAAATTCGACATATTTTTTTCAGGAAAAAACAATGCAGTATTTTAAAAGATTAATGAAAATTGATAAAAAAATATGAAATTTATAACTTAATAAATTACAAGTAAATTAAAAAAATTGTTTATTTGATGAAGCAACGCGATACTAATCTCTAGTTTTAACTAAGATCAGCTAACTTTATTTTAAAAATAGTTATCATGTAGGATGTATTGCGTTTACTTAAGAGAAATAGAATCAAGGTGTTTTTGAAGAATAATATAGCACCCTCCAATTATTATACATTTGACTTTACTGGATAAAAATATTTTGTCTTATTCTTGTTACAATTTCCCATAATATATTTCATTTGTATCCTTCTTGATTACTATAATACTCATTGTCCTTATGTGACCTTTCTTAAATTTTCTTACAAATAATTAATAATATTATGAAAATGAATAATTAGATTTTAAGTTTTACCAAAACAAGCTAATAAATTACTTAACAAAACTAATTTTAATAATATAGTTTTGTGGGATTATGAAAGAGTTTGAGTTTAGTATATTCAGACTAATATTACAATACTTATAACAACTTAGTTAATAATAAAAAATATGTAAACAAATCGTTTTTATAATTTTTGTATAATAAATCACAATACTTTTAAATTGATTTACGCCAATGTCTCATATGATGATTTCTTAAAATATAACATAGAATATCTCAAATTTATTTCTTTTAATATATTTTTGTATAATAAAGAGGAACAAATAAACCATAACATCTTAGAATTATTATACATTTGACAGATATAAAATGAATTCAACCAGCTCTCATAAAAGGATATATTTTGATCACGAATACTTCATGGGGGAAATCTACATAGCATTCACTATTCTTTGTTAGCTATTGGCATGAATTGTGTGACTACATTTCACATGTTTTTGTTGTTGTTAGTATTTGACATTATTGTCATCAATTGCCTCATATAAAGTTCTATCTCGAATTATATATACATAGAATTCATGAACCGTGCGAAAAAAAAAAAAAAAAAAGAAATTGCATATTCGTTCAGCTTTCAATTCCATTCTTCACAAAAAATATATAAATTTAGTTTCCAAAAATCTATGAATGGCCTCAAAATCGCTTTTATTTTTGGAGGGTTGGTGCTAATAATTGTATTCATGATCTTGACATGAAATCAATTATGATGCTAACTTGTGGCACAAATATGATCTTAGAAAGCGTATATTAGTCTGTACAACGTAATCTCCGTATGAAGATGTACTTATAAATCGAATTTCACATTTTTTTTAGATTTTGTTTACTATTTTTATAGATAGGTAAAAAATTATTTGATTTAGTGATTCTAGACCATTCACAAGTGATTTCTACCGATCTAAAAAAATTGTAAAATGATTTTAGAAAAATGTAAAATTTAGTTTACAAGTATATTTTTATATGAATATTATGTTCAACAATACATATCGATTGTTTGCACTTTAAAAATAAAGATATCTTAAAAAAATATTTCTAATAATTAAAAGCATCAAATGGAATTCCAGTTCGTTTCAAGGCCTCTTGCCTCTTTTTTCTTTTCTTTTTTTTTGCAAATTTGGCAGTGGCTGCCAAGAGGATCCGTATCCTCCCGGGTACCTGATTGAAGACAATTACGATCAGATGGTTTTTTTAACATGACACGAATCTCAAAACAGACCCCCTACAGTCTCCATTGGCACCGGATTGAGTTTGGCCCAAATAAGATTAATCTGGACTGTCTGATCGTAATTGTCTTCAATCAGGTACCCGGGAGGATACGGATCCCTGCCAAGAGGCCTCTTGCCTGCCTCTCTCAAAAAAAAAAAAAAAAAAAAAAAATCTTGACAGGTCTCAGTCAGATGTTTCTCCCCCTCTCCATTTTCTGCACAGATTAGAGAGTTGCACTGGTATATATATTCTTATTTATAGCATTAAAGTCGTGCAAGAGTCTGATCATAGAAACTGTTTATATGTAGTGCTCCATAACACTAACATTCCTTGGCTTATTATCGTAATTAGCATCTTTATAGGTCAAAAGTTTAATTACAAAATGAGCAAGATGTGGGAGGAAGGAATGATATTTGACCACACACAACCGACCCACCAGAAGCTACCACATGGGTGCCAGAATTATTATTAAATATTATTAATTTATTAAAAACATTATCCATTTTCCTTTCACACTTTGAAAAATCCATCAAATTAATTTAGAATTTCACCTCTCCATTCAATAAAAGGTGGGGGAGTTAATTGCATTGGCGAACAAGTCTGTAGTATTTTAATTAATGTAGGAGAGTAATTAAAGTAAAACATGAAATATTATTTTAAGCCACCGAATATTACATAGGAGTATTAGGGAATCATAACTATTAATTAACAGGTCAAGAGTTATACATAAATAACATTTAATGGTATAATTGAGCAAAATTAATTAGGTGTTTTTAAGCTTACTAAGTTTTTAGGTGAGCTTAACTCCAAAACATATCAAAATGACTTCAAATGATAAATTCAAATAATTGAAACTTATCTATTTTACGAGTGAAGTGTTTACATGAAAAAAAATATATTTTTTGAATTAATTCAATATAAAGTCAAACTGTCGAAAAAGATGAAAAATGAAAGCATTAAATTAATTTATAAAAAAAAATTACCGCTTGACTTGATGCTAAATGAATTTGAAAATTATAAAATTTTGTATATATGTGCATTACCCGTGAAGTAATTAGTTTTAACGATTTGAATTCGTTATTGAGAACCAATTCGATAGGTTTTGAAATTAGGCTCACCAAATAATTTGATGAGCTTAAAAACATACTAGTTTCACTTTAAATAATTTATTAATAGAGGTGGAGTTTGATGCTAACATTTTAGTGTGCTTATGTGGCGGATACTAAGTTTAGATGGCAATCTAAATTAGGGAGGGATTAATTATAGTAGCACAGTTGTTGGGAATTCATATTTTGCTCTTAATTGTTACCCCACAATTAATCATACGTCTTTTTTATAGGAAGAGACTTCATTTCATGGTGTAAATGTGTAATGTGGCACACATATTATGTTTAATTTCTAAAATAATAAAAGTGTAGTTGGTAGACAATTTTTATAAGAGGAGGGTTCCAATACTTCATGTTTTTCATACATCATCATATCTCATATTGTATATTTCTGTTTTTAAAGTCCAAACTGTCGATCCGAACCGCTCAACATGATATCCATACTAAAATATGCTTGGGAATGAAGTTTTACAATTTTTGCAATCTTTTTACTATTTTTTAAGATAGGTCAAAATCACTGTATCTGGACCGTTCAAAAACAGTGATTTTCTGCCTATTTAAACGAATAGTAAAATATTTCCAAAAATTATAAAATTTCATCCTCAAGCATATTTGAGTACGTATATCATATTGAGCGGTTCGGATCGACATATTGAACTTTGAAAATGAAGATATAAAATATGAGTTATGATGAAGTATAAAAAGCATGATGTATTGAACCCTCCTCTTTTTATAAATCAGATTTCTCCAAAATCTTGGGGCTTATGTTGTGTGCACGTGTCTTCAAAATGATTCAATTGGCGGAGCCCAATCACCCGACACTTTTCTTAATATCCAAAGTTAATTACAAATTAATAAATATACCCACTAATATTTGGAATTTATAAAAATATTCATACTGGTCAGAAAATGGCCAATTTTAATTTTTTTGGTACCGGCTATTTAATGGCAGGTACTAATTTTTTCTTTTTTTTAGATGCTGAAATCTAACACTAAAAATTCGAATTTTTTTTAAATATTTGTTATATTACTTTTTTATATATAATTAACATATTTATACTAAAATACTTTAAATTACTTAAAATTATGTTAAATTACGCTGAATTACACAAAATTACGCTAAAATACGCTAAATTATGTTAAATTATGCTAAAATACAGTAAATTACGCTAAATTACATATGAATATGGATGATATCTTCACTAAGAAGGCGAAAAACGACAACGAAACTTCAAACAGCTATAAAATGGCGCTCGAGTGTCCGATTTCAGCAAATGACCACTTTTCGAAAAATCTTGTAAAAATACTCATGCGTCAGTGCTGGCTTTGCTAGATTTCAAAATTCATAATTTCCAAAAAACAAAAGGTAGAGCCTCAAAACTTGAGTTGAAGTTTCCGATTAAGATTTTCATTTCTATTATTAAATTAGTTATATAATGAACTTGTAGAATACCAATTTTTATTATTTTGGGAATTTTTTTACTATTTTTTATGATTTATGAAAGATGGCACAAAATCGGTCTAATTTAGCATAATTTAGTGTAATTTAACATAATTATTGTAATTTAGCGTAATTTAACATAATTTCAAGTAATTTAGCGTATTTTAGTATAAATATGTTAATTATATATATAAAAAGTAATATAACAAATATTTAAAAAGAATTGAATTTTTAGTGTTAGATTTCAGCATCTTGCTATTCATAGTGTCTATAAATTTTCAATATTAGTGGGTATATTTATTAATTTGTAATTAATTTCGGATGTTAATAAAAATGTCGGCCCAATCAGTCGGTGTGAAAAATAAGGATAGACAATTAATTCTATACGGACAGAAACAACAAGATATATATAAAGATCACATGCATTGCTGGACCAAAGTGGCAAAGCAGTTGAACGATGATCGTTGATTGCACTTGAGGAGAATGGAATTGAGAGCGATTTGTTGGACATCGGATCAACTCAACTTAATATTGATAGTTTCCATATCAGTGTATATTAAGACTAAATTTGATTCAATACTTATAGAACTATAATTTGAGGATTTTAAGATAATATTATGTATTAGTCTCAAAATAAATTTTGAAGGCTTCTTTAGGTTTGACATATAAACGGAAATAATTTGAAGAATGTGTGAAATTGACAAAATTTATGACAGAAACTCAATATATTGAAGAGCAAGTCTCCATAAATATCTAAATCATTAAATAATGCCACTTCTGAATGATATGTTTAAGACTAAAAATTACATATATTTATTATTATATAATCCGTTAAAGTTATTAGAAATTTATTTTAGAAAACACAAAATATATGTAAATATATACTTATTTTAATATTAAGTTTAAACTTTATGAATTATGGAATTATTTGTGAATTAAGAGCAAAGCTAAGGTGTGATGTGCTCACCAAGAGATGTTGGTGAGCACAACTCCAAAAGTCTATAAGATTTTTTTAACGACGAATTCAAACCGTTGAAATTCATCTACTTCATGGGGTAATATATGTACATGAAATTTTTTGGAAGTTTCGAAAGTCTCGGAGCCAGCTTGGCCCATTAACGAGCTAGAGGACCCTTCTTCAAGAATTAATTTATCACCGTGTAGGTTTTAGGGTATTAGCCAAAAACCACGTGCTTCGTCTCTTCTCTCCAATCTCGCTCTAGTGTTCTCATTTGCTAAATATTTGACCCTCATTGTAAAAATTTCTGTTTCCGCCTATTAGTTATATTGCATAGATGATGATTTATTTTAAGATATAATACGGATTTTAATGATAATGATATAGCTAGCGTGGTAATATAAAATGAGTTTTGATGATGTATGATAAATGACCAAAAAAAGCTTCAAGAAGTAATATATATCTAATTGGGTTGGTTAATTAGTTTTATACGGAATGATAAGTTACACTGTTTGTTCATATATAGATGTACTTAAGCTAATTGAGAATTAATTAGACATGTTTAAAAATTCAGATTCATTCCACTCTGATTACTATTCTTTGAGGAGCATATCATCCTCTGTTACTAGTTAATTAACTCTTAATTAAATCACTTACATCTCTACCAGTTAAGTTAAATTCTAACTTAATTGATTGCCATTATATTTTTAGCAACTGCATTTGCATCATGCTCCACCGCTGCCTTCTTGGTGTCGTCGTTAGTCGTTACAAATTTCTTTCAACAAATCAAGTACATTAATTAATTCCTTTTAAAGCTCATACATTTTTTTTAACACTGCATTGGTACAGTGTGGCACTTGCACCATGTGCTACATATTTCATTATTTTGACTGAATGGCAGGCTGAATGTGTTAAGCATTTCTATTGTGCAAGTTAGGAAGAGGAAGGGGCTCCACATCAAATGGGTGAAGGAACCAAGGAGGGAACTGTTAATTTATGGGATCCAATTAGCTTTCCTTTTTTCTCGTTTGTCTTTATTTTTCTGTGGTTGGAAATTAAATGAATTAATTTGAACTTGTGCGGTATATGCTACTGTAAACCTATTATTTGCACGGAACAAATATAGTTTCTGGCACATTAATTTGTAAGACAAAAAAATGTTTGGCACGAGTGGAGGAAGGTCTCAACTGATATTACCTAACAAGCTAGTCTACAATGATATAGGAATATAGGATGTACCAAAAGTGACGCCTCAATATTTTGTAATTCAACAATTTCTTGAGTGAGGCTATTGGTCCGAAAATTTATTAATAACATTAAAATAAATTAAATTTAAAAAATGACACTAAGTTTTTTAAAAACAACATGTTATTTTATTTTAATATTATTAATAAAAAATTCGGGTATTGGTAATATGCTTATATGCATATTTTTGGATCTATATTTCTATATATTTGTAAATTTCAAATAGTTGTTCTTAATTGTTTAACAAAATTTCATATGATAATTAATGTACTTTCAAATCAAATTTTATATTTTTTAAACTTTTATTATTATTTTAGATAGATAGAAAACAATTGCTTTTCGATGGTTTAGAATTTTCAAATCAAGTGATTTTCTTTTTATTAAAAAATAGTAAAAATAAATTTAACAAAATTCAAAATTTGGTCTATAAGTACAGTTTCATATAAAAATCATATTGAACGATTCATATCAACTGTTTGAACTATAAATAGAGTAATTAAGCTGCCATATAATATGCATATTACCATAACCTCACTCTAGTTTCTTATTTCTTATTTTCTTTTATAAATATTTATCAGTAAATAACTACAATATAGTGATTGAAATTTAGATTGTGCTCTACAAAGGAAGAGAGAACTAAGAGGAAACGAGAAAAGGAAGAAAGACGGCATAAAGGATTTACCTCTCTATACTTCAATTTGGAAGTTACAAAATTTGAATACTATTAGAGTTCATTTCCTCTCTTTCTCTCTCCTTCTCTCCTCCTTAAAAATTTAACGTTGTACAACAAGTAAACAAGATCCGGTAGCGGGTCACCCCTTCTTTTCCCTCTTGTGGAGCACACACTTAGCAACACGCGATCAAAGTTCATATACCTTCTTTCTTTTCTTTTTTGATAAAAGGCTTTGCGCCCGTTTCATTAAAGAAACTAGTTCAGAATTACAAATCAAAAGAAGTTGTGTTTATAGTCTCACAACTGATGTAGCATGCTTACTGCAAATAAATCCTAAAGTAGTTCATCAGCACTACTTTAACAACAGCCATAAAGGTGTTTTATTACAAAACATGACTACTAAATACTAAATAATAAAACATCCAGCACTAAGTAGAATGCTAGATGTGTCTTCTTTTTCTTCAGGAGGTTGGTACACCACCAGTTTAAATCTGTTGGGTTCCAGACCTGCTCCGTGTCTAATAATTAACCAAAGCAATAGTTAGCAAAATGATTGTTCTAAAAGATTTTTTTTTTTGGTGAAAGCATAGTTCATTCTTAACTTTCCAAATGGTCAAACTCAATGCACTAAACACAATTAAAAATGCAGTTTCCCTAAAGAGCAGGAGAAATCCACAATGTCATTAATTGTTGCCTATTGCTTAAAGTGTTGTTGACTCATACCCGTTCAAAACCATACTTGTTGTGTTAAAGAGCCTTGCAAGAACAAGTGGTTGGTACTTTCCTCACCATTAGAGAATTGACATTTGGTGTCCAACCTTTATTGCTTAGATTTATTTTTGTAATAATTTTATTATTACACATCAACTACATGAACACTCTAATCTTATGTAAAATTAGTACTTGTCACCATAACATAGGTTTGATGATTTGGTCTCCTAACTTCTTTCTTTCAAATTCCTTTTTTTTCCTTTTAGGAATTTCTTTTTCCTGAGTCTTGACTAGAAGTCTAGAAGTATCAAAATCAGCTGGATATCTCCATTTCCAGTAACAATGGAGGAGAGAATGTAGTTCCATAGAAAAGTTCGACTCGGGTCACTTCAAAATCAAACTGGGGCCAACTCGATTTATGATTGCTGATGCTCTCCTTACTCCCTAGTCCTTGCTCCATTATTTCTCATGCTCTCTCGTTCTCTTACAAACCAATTCTCCTTCTCCTCTTCTCTCTCTCTCTCTCTCTCGCTCCACCCCACCCACTCACCCACACACACAGAAAAAAGAATCTAATAATAGAGCAAAAGAAATAATCTTGAAAATGAAAGGCCTCAGCTTCAAGAGCAGCAGCAACAGCAGTAGTTATGGGGCACCCAGTGCAGGTAGTAATAGTAGTGGTACCTATAGCAAAGAAACAAGCACAACAAGTACAAGGTCATATGAAAAGAAGAACTCAAATTCTTTCAATCTAAGAAATCTCTCAAAACTGATGCTTCCTCCTCTCGGAGTCTCAAGCTATGGCTTGGAACAGTCTGAGTTGACCTGCTCAAAGCTGGTCATTTCACCAATGAACTCCAGATACAGGTTACAATTTTGCTCAAATTTATTCCAAGTAATCAACATTTATATTTACATGTGAATCTATTTGTGGAACTAGTAAGAGTTGGGCTGCACTTTTTTTGTAAAATAAATAAATAAGTTCACTGATTGATTAAGGTTAAATCCTTTTCTGGGTACAACTAGGGGAGGGTAATAGAAGAAGCAAGTAGAACTATTATACTCATATTAGAACTCTTTTGGTTAATTAAACTTTTGAAAATGACAACAATCAATTAATGATTGCTTAATCTTTTTATAATTTACTTATTTGTCTTTTATGTACGTACTTTGGCTATATTTTTTTCATTTTTCTTGGAAATAACAAGCGAGAAAAATATACAGATCTTGCTACATTATTAAATCGTTCTTTTGTCTATTTGTTCATGAATTTTAGGTGTTGGGAGACATTTATGGTGATACTAGTTTTCTACTCAGCATGGGTATATCCTTTTGAGGTGGCTTTCATGAATTCTGCCCCAAAAGGAGGCCTCTTCATAACCGACAATATAGTCGATTTATTTTTCGGCATTGATATTTTTTTAACATTTTTTGTGGCGTATATCGACTCAAGGACCCAATTAGTTGTTCGAGATCAAAGGAAGATTGCTATTAGGTAATTTTTTTTTTCTCTATTATATGTATTAGGCCAAAGAGAATTTGTGCTTGCAGAAATTGCAAAATAGAAAGGACAAAAATGCAACTTTCCAACCTCTAGGAGGAGCATGACCCTGGCCCACTTGCCCCGCTCCCCTTCTCACCTGATCCACAATGCTGATTTATAAGCAATTATGAACATGAAACATCTTAATCAGTTCTAACATTATTAGATCTGTTATTTTCAAAGCGAATTATAGGTGAGGCTATGTTGTATAATAATTCACAAAGGTAGCTTGTCTGCTTTAAGTTGTTTAAGTATCTTATCATGCTAATATGACTAGCTAGAAAATTCATTGGAAGCTACTAATGATTTCTTATTAAAAAAACTGAAATTGGATGCCCGTGCTTGATACACGTGTTTCTCATTTGCAAGCATGATTATAATATGCCTGGAGACTACTGATATAAATGTAACAATTATACTGGGACCTACATGTTTATTTATTGTCTGATTCTGTGAGCCAAGCGATATTTGGTCCCACATTAATTACATGAATCTGTGGTTGATGTAAGATTGGATTTGGTTTAGTAAGCAGGGAATCAGGGATGATATGCTGTGCTATGCTTGAAAATGACATGTATATATCAATATCTTAACAAATGCTGGTACTTGTACAGAGCTGAACACATATACGACATGATGCTGATAATGTTATGTGATGTATGATAATTAATATGAACAATATCATATTGAATTTTGATTTCTGAAGTGCGCATTTTTCTTCTTCTTAATCACAGATACCTGTCAACATGGTTCATAATGGATGTGGCATCAACAATACCATTGCAAGGTTTAGAGTACCTTATGACAAGACAAGTAAGAGAAAGTATCTCCTACAGTGTTTTGGGGGTATTAAGGCTCTGGCGTTTAAGAAAAGTCAAGGTCTTTTTCACAAGGTAATAAACTATAGTTGCTGTAAGTGATAACTGGACTTACATGTAAGTCTATTTTTAAATTTTTTTTTTCTTTTTGGAATATAGGCTGGAGAAAGATATCAGGTTCAGCTATTTCTGGATAAGATGTGCTAGACTCCTCTTTGTAAGTTCTTTGGAGGATTTATAAACCACTAAAAGTTTGTTTTCACAGTGTTATCTGAACTTTTATATTTTCTCTTCTCAAATAATAGCATAATAGAATTTATAACCACTGCAAAGAGTTTAGGCACTCTAGAGGCATTACAAAGATTCCAATGCCACGTAAAATTTTATTATTTTTTTTAGCTTATTTCATACTAGATCAAGATGTCAACAAATGAACAAATTAAAATTAATCTATTATATATAATAAACTAGATTTGTTCATTTATGAACATTTGATAACATTTTAAGTGAACATCTCTAATTAAAATGAATTTAAAAGATCATTATTTGGATTCGACATTTGAGTTTCAAATTCTGAAATATTGTTATATTTTGTACGGCATAAAAAACTTGTGACATTAGAAAACTTGTATTATTTTCCTCCAACTTTTTGTGCATTTCTTAGTTGCATGGAGCAGTAGTTATTGGGAGCTTTCAATCTTTCTTAAACTGAAATACCGACCGAGACATCGAAATTATTGGTATTCTTAATTCCTTCATGTTGTTTTTGGTTGTAAATTTATTAAAATTATTGCCCTTTTCTTTGCATTTGTAGGTAACTCTTTTTCTAGTGCATTGTGCGGGGTGCTCTTACTATTTACTTGCTGAGAGCTATCCACACCAGGATAAAACTTGGATCGGTGCTGTCATACCAAACTTTCAACAGGCTAGCCTATGGATCCGCTACATCTCATCCATCTATTGGTCCATCACTACAATGACGACCGTTGGATATGGAGATATGCATGCACAGAATACACGAGAAATGATATTTAATATATTTTATATGCTCTTCAATTTGAGTCTTACCGCATATTTGATTGGTAACATGACCAATTTAGTTGTTGAGGGGACCCGGCGCACAATGGAATTTGTAAGTGAAAGAAACTAAGAATGCTGAATTTCCCAATTTTTCTGTTACAGAATCACTCTATATTATTTAATATTACTATATTAAGTAATTGATTCTTAAAATTGAGTATTTTATGTATTAAACAAGGGTTGGCAAGCAAAGGGCAAGCAGGTATGCTACAACAGTTGTCTATGGAGAACTAGGCCAAACAAAGAACCAAAGTAGCAGGAATTAAATATCAGCACAAATCCAATTATAATGCTTCAGAATGCAGATAAAAGCTAATTATATCATTATTTTTTGTTCATTCACTCATACATTAGATGTTAATATTGGAATTAGAAGATATGATTATAATAATTAGGACAACATGTTGCACTATTTGATATTTTTTCGTATAATTTACAGCGAAATAGCATACAAGCAGCTTCAAATTTTGTGAGCCGGAATCGGTTACCAGCTCGGTTGCAGCAACAGATTTTGGCTTACATGTGCCTTAAGTTTAGAGCAGATAGCCTTAATCAGCAACAATTAATGGATCAATTACCTAAATCAATATGCAAGAGCATTTCTGAGCAACTATTCATACCTGTTGTAAAGGATGTCTACCTCTTCAAAGGTGTATCTAAGGAATTCCTTCTTAACCTTGTAAGGATATTTCCATCTATTTTAAGTTAACGGCACCAAGAAAATCAATTTGATGATCCTAATTTGTAATAGTTGAATTAAAATATTATGCCTACATGGTTAACAAATGTAGAAATTTGCATTATCTTAAATTTGTAGTCATAATATTAAGAATTCCATTTTTTTATATTTTTTGGTTTCGATGCTGTAGGTAACTAATATGAAACCAGAATATATACCACCAAAAGAAGAGGTGATAATGCAGAATGAGGCACCTGATGACATATACGTAGTAGTATCAGGAGATGTCGAACTAATACATTTCAGTGATGAAGAGGGGGAAAAGATGATGAGAACTTTGACAACGGCCAGTATATTTGGAGAAGCAAGTGCTCTCTCTGACCAGCCTCAGAGCTTTACATTTCGTTCGAAAACAATATGCCAACTCCTGAGGCTGAAACAGAGCACTCTTAAAGAGGCCATGAGAAGCAAACAAGAGGACAGTATAATAATTATGAAAAACTTTCTCAAGGTACTTCTCCAGTTCTTCCTTTTCTAAATTTTTACTAATACATTGTTCTGAAATTACATCTGTAAATTTCCCGTTCAAAAGAGTATGTTGTTTGATGAAATTACATCAGTTAATTAGATCAAAAAGTTTCCCATTTTTCAGAATAAAGGACAATGATTAGTTGTTATTAGCTTATTAAGTACACTTTCAGTTTGAATTTTCTGATATTTTTCTTTTAATTGAGTTTTAGCAGCAAATAGATTTTAAAGATGTAAGCATAGAGGATTTGGTTGGAGAAAATGAAGTGTGTGATGAGACCAACATTCCTTGCAATCTCTTGACTGTTACTGCAATTGGAAATAGTGCGTTTTTGGAGGATCTTCTAAAAGTCGGTATGGATCCGGATATAAGCGATTCAAAAGGAAGAACTCCACTGGTACATGACCCAATTTCAAGTTATAAAACTTAAACCAACATGCATGCTTGCAGCATATTATATCTCATTTTTGTTAATTTCTTTTCATAAAACAGCACATAGCAGCATTAAAGGGATATGAAAACTGTGTTATGGTTCTTCTTAAGCATTCATGCAACGTGAACATTAAAGGTATGTTTTTTTCATAATTGGATGTACCAATGGTACGTGAATATTCCAAATTTACAACACTACTTTAATTGTTGCAAATACAATGCCAAGTATCAAGTGCCAAACAAACCAGTGACGCTTATAATTTGGCAAAAATATTGTGTTCAAAACAATAAATTCCAAAATTAACACATTAGAAAACTGAATACTGAAGATTGCATTATTTGGGAAAAACAAATGGGTACAGATTCAAAACTTAATAACCAAGGCCATTGCTTTGAAAGGTTGCCCAGGATTCTAAAGGATTATGTACAATTTTGGGTTGCATTTTGGAAAAATGGCCCAGATTTAAAACCAGTGATGCCTTTTTAGAAAACAGGTTTCGTATTCTTTTTGGATTCAATTTCCATTGTGTTAATTTAGCAAATTAGTGTCTCCAAACAGAAAGTTTTTTGCCTTAATCTGTATAATGTTGGTACAAAATACAATTCCACAATGTGGCATCTCTTTACCTGAAAACAGTAATACGGTATAAATAAATTAAGCTCGCAATTTCTTATGCAAGGTTATATGTAATTATGTTCATCAACTTTGAGCAATTTTTTTAATGATGTTATCTCTGAAAATTACAGATAATAATGGAAATACTCCTCTATGGTTAGCCATAACCTCAAAGCATCACAAGATTTTCAACATATTGTATCATGTTGAACGTGTATCAAATCCATGTGTAACTGGCGATCTCCTCTGCCTGGCAACAAAAAGAAATGATCTTGAGACATTGAAGGACCTCTTAAAGCATGGATTAGAAATCGATTCAGTAAACCACAAGGGATTAACCCCATTACGTGTGGCATTGACCGAAGACAATGTAGAAATGGTTAAGTTCTTGGTTATGAATGGTGCTAACATAGAAAAAGTAAATTTAAGAAAATGGAAATCACAAAATATAACTTGGGAAGAAATGGAGAAGATGGTACAAAAGAGGGAAGTTGGTTGTTCAATTTCAATAGTTGAAACGCCACAAGAAATTCAGAATTTGAAGGATAAGAAAACAAAGGATGGAGTTCACGCAAGAGTTAGCATTTATAAGGGACATCCTTTTCTGAGAAAACCAGAGGCTGGTAAGCTCATTAGTTTGCCAAGAACAATGGAAGAGCTCAAAGTTATAATCAGTACGTAACAAAAATTGAGACATTTTCTTCTTCCTGTTGGATAACTAAGTTTAAACCTTGCACTCTGATATCTCAATTAATCACATTTTTCGTCATTTATGAATTGTTAGGTGAAAAACTGAGGATTGATGCAACTGATACAGTTTTAATGAATCAAGACGGGGCAGAAATTGATTCAATTGAAGTAATAAGAGACAACGATAAACTGTTTATAGTCACAAAGGAAGATGGTGAGATCAATGGAGCTGCCGGCAACATTTTATAATTTGTAATAAGTCGGCTTCAATTACCTTTCAAGAAAGAATAAGTATTAGTTTGAATTTCTGGAAAACAAGATTATTTTCAGAAAGGAAATATGTATATGCATAGGATTTAGATCTTAAACATAGTATTCCTGCTTTTTGTTTGTAGAAGAAGAATGTTGCTCTTTGATTCTTTGAAGAGCATGATTGAGATTTAAAGTAAAAAATTTGTACCTCTGAGTGAAACCTTTTTTTTTATTTATTTCAATGGTGTTCTCTTACACATTCTAATCGTTCAAATGTGAAATATATCCAAAAAATTTATCGGAATATGAAATATTTTCTTGGTGTATAGTGAAAATTCAATATCATCTGGTTGGAAAAGTTAAGCTTGAAACATGCGTTATACAGTGATTTACAAAAATGTACAGTAGGTGAAAATAACATAATAATCCAAATTATATCCTAAGAATCTAATCCGGGACCAACATCCCATGACCTTACAAGATAAAAATCTAAGAGACCATGCATGCAGGCATGCAGCCAAACAAAAAAGAAAAAGCCACCGTTACACTCTCACTTGCCTTTCCTGTAAGCAAAAGCAGAGAGAGACCGGAAGGTGTGAATAAAAAGTTTGAAAGGAGACAATTTTGTGGTGGACCAGTTATGGCTTTTAGCCTGCCAACCGGTCAAAAGGCCCAAAATGAATAATTGTGTTCAGATGAGACAAGTTTTGGTGGGCCAGTTATAGCTTTTAGCCTGCCAGCCGGTCAAAACAGGCCCAATATGAATAACTGTTTTGGATTTGATTTGTAACCATGCAGTCTGTGGGCCCGGCCTGCATTTTTTATTTACCTTCTCTGTCCTAAACAGTGAATTGCGTTGCGTCAGGTTGAATAAAATCCTATTCGCTGGTACTTGCTGTATGATTTTTACTATTTTATTTGATCAGGCGGCTCCAGATTTGAATTAGCATTGGAAGCATAGAGTCGTCATCCATGGAATCATGGGCGCAATTTCATGTAAAGGTCCTCTGAAATATTTATAATAACGTGTACGCAGTACGCCTGTGCAGAAACTGAATTAGTGGATCGCCATGCATAAAAAAATCCTACTGAGTCGTCGAAAGGTGGAACTAAAAAATATTGTTAGGGATTTTAGAAAATAAAAGGAACCACTTGACATAGTTTTCGTTTAGATCATTCGTCACGAATCTAATTACTAACTAGTCTTCTAAAAAAATCGAGATATTAGTCATATGAGTAGAACTAGGATGTGATGTGCTCACCAAACTCTTTGATGAGCATAACTTCATGATTTATTGTATTCACTTCAAACAAGATGAATCCAAACTGTTGAAACCGATGTACTTCACGAGTGATGTGCATACATGCAAAATTTTGAATGTTTCGAATTTATTTAGTACAAAGTCAAGCGGTCAAAATTGATGAAAAATGAATGATCCAAAATGAAGTTTTACAAGTTATTTTGGATCATTCATTTTTCATCAATTTTGACCACTTGACTTTAGACTAAATGAATTCAAAAAATTCAAAAAAATTCATGTACGCACATCACTTGTGAAGTACATCGGTTTCAACGGTTTGGATTCATCTCGTTTGAAGTGAATCCAATAGATTATTCTTGGTGAGCACATGTTCTACTCTAATCATATTATTGACCTGAATTAAGCATACGAGGAATTTTGGACTGGTCAAATTATAAGATTTATTCAATTCTGAACACTGTCAACCCAAAAGTAGTAGTCTCTGCAAAAATTTCATCTATATGATCTTTTAAGGTTTTCTATGTTTTAAACGAGCCAGCATAATTTATAGTTTGAGGAAGTCATAAAATTTCCTAACTGATGTCACCAACAGCTACATTTCATCTTCCTTGTACATTAATATTGCTAATAGTGTAACTATGGCAGCATTAAAATTCACAACAGCACCGGGGTTCAAATTCACAACATCATAAAAAAAAAAGTTACAAATTCTAATAAACTCTCTATTGAGATTTTCGCTCGAATCAATTCATAAAATCGAATTGAAATTCTCTGCAGATATATTTATAAGTAAAATTCTACCTTCATTGTTAAAAAAAAAGAAGAAGTGAATGGCATTCCGAAAAGATCAAGTTTCACAATAATAAATTAGAATTCTAACCACTCTATTACAAACACACATATGATAATTTATAAAGATGATTGGAGTATATAAAAGCTTTCAAAAAAATAAAAATTCAATCAAATTTTCATTGAAAATTTTGAAATCACGATAATGGATGAGCACACATGAACTATATATAGATTCGCTCCTGAATAATTTTTTATTTTTAATCTTATACATTCTTACCATATCTATTCATTGTTAACTCCTGTTTCGGTTTCATATAGAAACAAAAGGAAAAAAAAAACATTTCATGAGCTTCTATTCAATTGCATTGCATCATCCCAGTAAAAAAATGCTTAATCTCATCTAACCCATGTCAAATAATAATAAATCAGCAAAGACAATCTGCATAGAAATATTCAAATCTCAGTATCGTTAATTTCAAGGGCGGACCCAGAGTATTCCAGGGGCAGCTACTCACTCCTAAATTTTGAGTTTTAGTGGAGATTTATTGATTCCGACCGACTTCGCCCCCTTGAAATTTTTTTTGCCTCCCTCTGGACGTTTGATTTGTAATTCGGGTTAAATTTATGGTTAAAATTGAAATAAATTTGTTGAATTTTGATTGGTAATTAGAATTATAAGTCAAAGCATCAGAAATTATAAGTCAAAGCATTCGAAAATATAAGTTAAAATATTATTTTTTATCGAGTACCCAATTGGTTATAGATTTAAACCCGATTAGGTATTTAAATCCGATTCGATATTTTTTTGCCTCCCTGATGAAAATTCTGAATCCGCCCCTGATTAATTTTAGTTTTTCTTGTGTGACCAATTTGTTGGGAACCAAATCTACTCTCTCACTTGTTGGCTGAAAAGTCCTACCCACAAGTCAATCCGTCAATTCATTTCATGTCTGCTCCAATCTGAACGGGAGTAATTAAAATATGATAAATATTTGAGTTTTTAAAAATACACTTTATATATACTTTAATATTGACCATCCAGATTGAAACATGCATCAAATAGATGAACGGATGGACTCTGTAGGCAGAATTTTCCTGTCAACAGATAAGCAAGAGATTCAGTTCTTGTTTGTTGTGCCTCCAACTCAAACTTATAGTTTTGAGGCGTGTTAACAATCTTAAGAATTATTTTCTTTACAGATTCGTTCAGAGTGCGTCCGAAATTTTTATTTGTACTGTATTCTAAAAAAAATTAAACTAAAAAATCATGATTTTGGGAAAACACTCAGGCTGCTAAGCCAATCTGCAGCCCAAAATATGAAGGGCCGCCAAATGCTCTAGCGGGCTCGTCAAAACAAAATTAAACCTCAAACTTTGATCTCATATTCTTTTGATTTATAAGAATTGTTTAATAATTTTTAGAAATAGAAAGAATAATTAATAATTTAAATATGTTAGAAAAAAAATTAAATAAAATAGATAAAACATCTTATAATTTAGATGTACTAGAAGGACTCCGAAATATTTTTCAAGTAGGATTTTTCTCGGTTGTAAAAAATTAAACAAGTACTTGGTGTGTTACTGGAAAAAAATAAAAATATTTTATATCTGAATTATTGATCATAGTTCAAAAGTCACTTCTAGTAAATATAGAAATTATATTTTTTTGTATTTTTGAAAATTATTAAACAATTATTATAAATCAAAGGAAATCAGAGGTTTTATTTTGTTTTCACGGGTCAGTAGGGCATTTGGCGCCGACATTTTTAATAATATCCTAAGTTAATTAGAGATTAATAAATTTGTCCACGAGTGCTCCGAAATTTTAAATATGCCAAAACCGGCCATTAAATGGCTGATTCTGATTAAAATCTCGACCGGCCATTTAATGGCCGGTCCCAAGATTTTTTTTTTTTAAGAGAAAAATAGCTAGAATGCTGAAATCTAACACTAAAAAATCGAATTTTTTTTTAAATATTTGTTAGATTACTTTTTTCATAGCATATTTATACTAAAATACACTAAATTACTTGAAATTATGTTAATTTATGCTTATTGACACTATATTACTTTAAATTATGTTAACTTTTTTTTAAGAGACAAATAGCTGAAATGCTGAAATATAACACTAAAAAATCGAATTTATTTTAAATATTTGCTAGATTACATTTTTTATATATAATTAGCATATTTATACTAAAACACGCTAAATTACTTGAAATTATGTTAATTTATGCTGAATTACACTAAATACGCTAAATTACAATAATTATGTAAAATTATGCTAAATTACGTATGAATAGTGATGATATCTTCATTGAGAAAGCGAAAAACGACGACGAAACTTCAAATGGCCATAAAACGGCGCTCGAGTGTCCGATTTCAGCAAATGACCACTTTTCAGAAAGCTTGCGAAAATGCGCATGCGCGATACCATTTTCTCAAATTCAGAATCACCAAAAAACAAAGGGAAGAGTCTCAAAACTTCAGTTGAAATTTCCGATTAAGATTTTCATTTCTATTGTTCAATCTGCGTAGCTCAGTAAATTAGTTACATAATGAACTTGTAAAATACCAATTTTTATTATTTTTGGAATTTTTTTACTATTTTTTATTATTTATGAAAGATGGCACAAAATCGGCTCTATTCATACGTAATTTAGCGTAATTTAGTAATTTACTGTATTTTAGCATAATTCTACATAATTATTGTAATTTCAAGTAATTTAGTGTAAATCACCATAAATTAACATAATTTGAAGTAATTTAGCGTATTTTAGCACAAAATCGGCCTTATTCATAGTGTATTTTAGTATAAATATGCTATGAAAAAATTAATCTGACAAATATTTAAAAAAACAATTCGATTTTTTAGTGTTAGATTTCAGCATTTTAGCTATTTTTCTCTCAAATAAAAAAATAAATCTCGGAACCGGCCATTAAATAGCCAGTCGGAATTTTTAATCAGAACCGGCCATTTAATGACCAGTTTGGACATATTTAAAATTTCGGAGCACTCGTGGGCAAATTTATTAATCTCTAATTAACTTAGGGTATTATTAAAAATGTCGGCATTTGGCGCCCCCCCTATATTTTTGGGTGTATAGTTTTCACGGATCAGAGGTTTTATTTTGTTTTCAAAATCTCCCCAAATCAGGGTGTACAGTTTTAACAGGAATAATTATATGTTTGGTCCATAGAACACAGGAGTATAGCTATAGGAGCTGAGGAACATTTGAAAGGAAATATCAAAATCGAGAAAGACTGTTGGAAACTTTCGGCCTCTGTTTTGGATGGCTGTGCTCGTGGAGGCACAGTGACAGTATTCACTGTTTGGGATCTGGTGCCTTTTTTTGAAAAGTCACTTTGGACCAGACCCTGAAAAATTGGCGCAAGAAAGCACAGCAACAGTTGCTGTGGGTGATCATTGCTTACCAAATTTAAGAAACTTCTTTGCAGAAAGCCCCCCGAACTTTCTTTAATTAATATAAATGCTAAGTGCCTTCACTATTTCTTCAAGGCATTTGCTTTGGTGGACATAAGGACTATTTGTAAAATGAGTCCTATTTTCATTTTCAAAGTTCAAACAGTCGATCCGACCGTTCAACATTATCTCCATATTAACATGTACTTGGGAGTCAAATTTTACATTTTTTTGAATTTTTTTACTATTTATTAAGTATTTTACAAAAACTAGTCAAATTCAGACCATTGAATTTGTAAAATACTTAATAAATAGTAAAAAAAATTCAAAAAATGTAAAATTTGACCTCCAAGTACATTTTAATATGGAGACAATGTTGAACGGTCGGATTGACTGTTTGAACTTTGAAAATGAAAATATGACTCATTTTACAAATAGGTCCTTATGTCCACCGAAGTATCCCTCTTTTTTCAATCTACATTTCAGATCTCCACAAAAATTTAAAGTACTAATTAGGTGAGTACAGTATTGCAATTTACATTTTTCATGTGCAGCATTTAACATATTTGGGCTTTTAGTAAAACTTGATTTCAATTATACGACCAAACACGAATTTATGTGGGAAGCTGCATGTCATGGACCTGATATATATATTAAACAGCATGAAAAGATTGGTGCCTTGTGTAAGTTTCATGTTGTTCTTTCTTTTTTGTTAGTAATGAAATAATGAGCAAGACCCACCCCAGGTCCTCAGGACCTCAGGCAACGAATTGAAGGGAATGGGTCCATGCTGAGGTTCAATCATGACCATTGATTTCCAGCCCCTGGATCGGAGCGTGAGGATTGATAAGTGGACCCAAATATGCACCCGTAATGTAGGGAAGTCAGCAACTGAATTCCCGGTAAATATTCGTTCATATCCACTGTTCAATTCTGTGGCCCTGGTCGTGCTTCTATGGGTGTATTCATTTGATACTAAGCAATTGTCCCGGCAATGCGTGGATGAAGTTGTAATTGTTGTCATTTCTATAAATTCGTTTCCAGACTATAAAAATACTCATCTAATGTACATGCTCATCTATTAAATTGATTCTTCTCCGTACCAGAAAAAGATTATCTTTGGTCGATGCTTAGCTTAAACCAGCATTCATTCGCATTTCATAATTCATACAGCCTGTGCCCTGTACCGATAAATAATATTAGCAAAATGGGACGGTGCTCGAGCAAATCTGACCAAGTAATTTAAGAGCAAGTACGACCTTTTGCCTTATTTTGCTTATTTACAACTACAAGATTACAACTTACGAGGAAAAGTGCAGACTCCAACCCAACTGGCTCCTTCCTCTCGCATTAAATTACCTTATTACCCCCTCCCTCCCTCCCAATTAATTTGTGTAATTTATTTTTCTACAAGTAATAATTGTTATTTCGCAAGCATAACTTGTTAATTCAACCGAGGAATTAGTATTATTTTCCCTTAATAGGATACACTTGGGGAAAATAAAAGAACTATTTTTATATTTTGTATGAGTTTGAAAATTATTCGGAGATAAAGCAAATCATACAATTATTTTTGTTTGGTCAGTAAAATCGATTTATTCGGAGTATTATTTTTCTACAACTTTTTTAAATCAATTTAAGAACGTGTTCGGCAGACGGAGGGGAACGGGTTCAGAAAATTTTTGAACTGAATTTAACTGTGCGCGTGAGAAAAAAATAATTCAATCTGAGTAAATTTTTTTTTTCACACACACAGTAATGAGCCGAACACGCCCCGTATAAATCAGATAATCATGAGATTTTTTACTAATATACTTTAGACGGGGAATATTTAAAAGATAAAAGCTTTGATAGGTACACCGTACACATTTATTTTTTTCCAATTTATTATCATACGGACGCCTGTGTCATGGAATTAATTATTACTACACATGGCCTCACGATAGGGGTGTAAACGGAGCGGATAATGCTGATATTAAATCCGTATCTGTTTTTCAATGAACGGATACAAATATAGATACGAATAGTAAATGGATATCAAAATTCAAAACCAAATTTGTCTTAAAAGGATACGAATACGGAGCAGATAATTCATGGATACGGATTCGAATATGGTTATGAAACGGATAATTATCGGATAATTGAGTCATATGAACTTTATGTACGAATACTAAATTAAAAAAACAAAAGTAAATTAAAAAAAGGTAAAGAAATGGAGAAGATATAGGAATAGATAGGAGTTAGGGAATGGAAGAGATGTTTGCGAGTGAATGGTTTGAAGAATAAATGAGCGAAAAGTGAAAAACAGTAGCTATCCGGAGATCGCAACATTTTAGTTCCACTACTGAATTTAAAAGAAAGTTGAGACCTTCATATAGGGTTCGGAAAGATGTCAAATCAAGACAAAAAAGCGGATTCTAAATAATATTAACCACTGAAAGTCAAGTTACAGCGAAACGGAGAAGTTGAAATTTCAAATCCGAATAATATACTTTGAAAGAATTATCCGTATCCGAATCCGGATTAAATTTCCCTACGCAAAAAATATTCGGATCCGTATTCAGATTATCCGTATCTGTTTAAATCCGAATTTAGTTAATAAGCACATTCGGAGCGGATATGCGGATGAATATCTATATCCGTTTACAGCCCTACCTCGCTTGGTAGCATGCTGCATGCAACTCTAAAGATCAAATAGTCATTTTTTCATGATAGGAAGTTAAGAAGGGATCTTACAAAAGCCTGTATGTATATATACAGCAGCTAGCTAGGTACCTGTTACTCGTATTAGACCCTTACACCTTTGCTAATATACAGTTATGGTCACAGGACACAATAGTACAGTTGCTTTAATGAAATAATCAAGTGCTACATTAATATTGGGTCTCTGATATGATGGATGACGAAATCTTCTGACACACTTTTCATTGCTTCTGACTTTAAAAATTTAAACAAGGTAAAAGTAAAGTAAAATTTTAACCCTACACTACCCTCGTGATTTGATTTCAACCTTAGTCCTTAGACCTCAGTGCAGTGCATGTGATATTTTATTCTCCAGTTATATTTTTCTAGTGAAAGAAAAGGAAGGAGGCATTGGCATTTCTATGTGGATCCAACATTTGTGTTAAATATATCTTTTAGGATGCCCCATAAAGTTGTTGCAATATCTGCCGAAATTTTTAAATATAGCACAGCCCCAAAAAAAATAAACCAAAACGGCATCGTTTCGTCAGAATTCCAAATTTAGCACGGCCGCAGATCAGCTGAGCGGCCCCATTTACTGGGGACCGCAGATTAGCTGAGCGGCCCCTGAAATGGGGCCGCATATTGGCTGAGCGGCCCCCCCTTTTTTTTTAATATCGGAAATGCTGTTATTTTTTTTGATGATTGTGTTATAAAAATAATTGTATTTGTATTGTAGTTTGAAATGTTGTTTAAATTTATGTATTTTGGTGCAAGTTATTTTAGAAATGTCGTTCGTTTGAAATATTTTATATATATCGTGTGGTTCAAATATTTTTTTTGTACGAGGAGATAGTGATATAATGAACAAAATAAATAAATAACCAAAACAAATAATAAACTAACAAAAAAAATAAGAGACATAATATAACAAATAAATCCAGTATCTGACATAGTCTACGAATATAATTAAATAAACATCCAGTCCATTGGTACGGCTCTCAGCCTACGAATATAATTAACTACCTCGTGCATCTCGAGCAGCTCTGTTCTGTCTTTCCATTGTATCTCGGCCGGCTTGGTGTCCTCTTCTCCTACGATGTAGTACATCCATCCACATCGGAATCCTGTTGTGTTTTCTTCTGCCCAAAGAAATATTTTTATCTTCTGGAACAAGTACAGGGCCCTCGTTTGCAGGCCATTCCGACTGATTTTCATAGACATGCCATTCAGCACTCCATGTGTTGATCAGTGTCCGGATGTGGTAGTAGTGACTAACAAAGCAGCCAGGGTCGATGCCTCGGAGACGGCACACAGACACAACATGAGAACACGGTATTCTGTCCAATTGAGGCTTTTGGCATGTGCATTCCACCGTGTGATCATCCCTGATGTGAACCGTGTATTTGAAATTAGCCTTGGTAAACCGGCCAGAATCGTCAGGTATGTAAGAGTGAACTCTCTCTTGTGTAGAGGTTACCTCGAACTCGTTGTTGTGGCCAAACCCCCCAAGCGTCTTCATAGTATTGGACCTCTCGAACCGGTGGTTAATAAGCTAAGAAAAATTAAAAAATAATGAAGAAGTCAGATCTTTTTAACAAAGTTACTAAAAAATTATGAAGAAAAAACTATAAATAAAAGTACCTCATGCACACGACACGAGAACTGTTGACCAAGACTGGCTTCATTTAGCGCTTTGGCCCTTCTTTGCGCAAACCATGTGAGACATTTGTAAAATGTGTCTTCAATTATTGCTGCCACCGGTAACCTACGAGATGACCTGAAAACATTATTTAGCGACTCGGAACCGTTTGTAGTCATAATTCTCCAACGGTAACCGCCGTCCAGTGCTTGGAATATCTTCCAGTGCCCCACATAATCAGTACCCGGTAAAACCGGAATCACAGTAACAGGTCCGATACTATAATAAACCCCATTAGGACCTATTAGAACATCACCACCAGTATAAATTGATACCATAAGAGCCATTTTGAATCCAATACACAAGAAACCTAAAATTAAAAATTAACTAAATTAATTATTAATCTACTGAAAATAAAAAAAAATGAAAAAAAAAAGAGAGAAAAAAACTTACAGGAGAAGCTCTTGTCCAGGAGAGAGAGGGGATCAGAGTGTGAAATGAATTTCTCTCTCCTGGATCGGAATAAGAAGGGAAGGGGCCGCTCAGCCAATTTGCGGCCCCTGGGGCCGCTCAGCCAATATGCGGCCCCATTTCAGGGGCCGCTCAGCTGATCTGCGGCCGTGCTAAATTTGGAATTCTGACGAAACGGTGCCGTTTTGGTTTATTTTTTTTTGGGCTGTGCTATATTTAAAAATTTCGGCAATACCTGTTGAGGCTTTGAATATGTTTACCAAAAAGCAATAATTATGATGTTTATAGAAGAACAACTATGATGTATGAATATATGATGATGTAACTTTAATGGTAATGATTCTTTTTTGCGGGAGCGTATTGACTGCGGAAAGTGAAATTCAAAATTATCTTATATTTCCATTAATTAACATCTGTAACATTATTATATACAAAAATATACCAACAAAATATATAGATGTAATATTACTTTCCACTGTTAAGGATTCGAAATTAACATAAAAAGGAATAATACAGCGAGACATTCATTTTCATTTTAAAAGAAAAGAAGACTAATATTCTAAGTACTTTTATCCTGTGATGTTTGTAATGGTTTCAATTTGCTTGTGAAGAGTATAGTGATATTTGGTCTATTTGTTTTATTCCGAATAGTTGCAGAATTTCTATTATAAAATAGTAAATCAACTAAAAGTACATTGATCCGCTGTGCACATTATTATGTACACTGATGTGGTCAGATTTTATATTTATGTTGCACTTTAACTCGGCTAGATAAATGGATTAGGTTCTCCTTAATTATCTTCTCAGATTATTATACAGATTTTATTGAAAGGTCTCAGCAGATCTACAAAATGGGGCACATTAAATCTTTGTTATATTAATATATCTGGTCAGAATGAAAAAGTAAAAAAGCACATGCATGTATGGTCTGAGTAGATTGAATCATTCAATATAAATTATAAAATAAAAGAAGAGACCATTCCTTGTTGAACTGACAAGCAAATTTTTATCAGACATTATCTTCTTTCCCAATATATATTAAAACCAATTAAAAACTACGGGTCTGTCTAATTTGCTGCCGGCAGCAGTTCGGCCAAGTGCTGCCGGGGCTATATTTAGCCGTGTGATGTCCAAACAACAAATTCAAACCGTTAGATGTTTAATCTATACTATAATCTACTTGGAGACCAAATTTTACATTTTTTGGAATTTTTTTACTATATATTAAGCTGGTTTGAAAACCGCTGTTTTTAGTAAATTTCTGCAACGTTAAAAACAGCGGTTTTCAAACCATCTTAATATATAGTAAAAAAATTCCAAAAAATGTAAAATTTGGTCTCCAAGTAAATTATAGTATAGATTAAACATCTAACGGTTTGAATTTGTTGTTTGGACATCACACGGCTAAATATAGCCCCGGCAGCACCTCGGCCGAACTGCTGCCGGCAGCAAATTAGCCACAGCCTAAAAACTACATCTTAGTGTTTAATCTTAATTACTTCTAAGGAGGGTTAAAATGTTCCACTATGTTTGTGTCCCAATCAAACCGCACATCCTCATTTATGTTTTTAAAAACAATAATTTTTATACATCTAAAAAATAATAAAAGATATTTAAAAAGTATGAAAAGTTCAAACACAATTAAGGGCGTGTTCGGCCCAATTACTGTGCGAGTGGGAAAAAAAAAATTCAGTCTGAGGTCGTGTTTTCTGTCCCACGGGCACAGTAATCGGTAGTTCAAAAATTCTCAAATTCCGTTCCCATTCCCGTTCCCCTCAGTCTGCCAAACAGGCCCTGAATGGAGATTATATTGAGCAGGTTCAGACCAACAATATCTTTGAAAACCAAGATAAAAATACAGTCATAATTGAGGGATTTTTTTTAAAAACCATAATTAAAAAAATTAAAATTAGGGAACCAACATGATTACCTGGATATTTCGAAAAACCATAAGAACCGAACAGCCTATTCGGTCCCCAAAATTTTTTTTCCCTGGGACCGAATAGGCATTTCGGTCCCCCCCAATTTCACATTTTTTTGGCAGAGCCGCCACAGAAAATCGAAATGGGATGGGGAACCGAATTGGGATTTCGGTCCCCATTTTTTTTTTTTTTTTTTAAGAGACAAATAGCTAAAATAATTAAATATAATACTAAAAAATCGAATTTTTTTTTCCTTTGTCAAATTATTTTTTTGATAGCATATTTGTACTAAAATACGCTAAATTACTTCAAATTATGTTAATTTATGTTGATTTACACTAAATTATTTGAAATTACAATAATTATGTAGAATTATGATAAAATACGGTAAATTACGTTAAATTACGTATGAATAGGGCCGATTTTGTGTCATCTTTCATAAATCATTAAAAATAGTAAAAAAATTCCAAAAAATAATAAAAATTGATATTCTACAAGTTCATTATATAACTAATTTACTGAGCTACGTAGATTGAATAATAAAAGTGAAAATCTCAATCGAAAACTTCAACTGAAGTTTTGAGGCCCTTCTCTTTGTTTTTTGGCAATTCTGAATTTGGCAATTCGGCATCGAGGGCACGGACGATGCGTATTTTTTTTCACAAGCTTTCCGAAAAGTGGTCATTTGCTGAAATCGGACACTCGAGCGCCGTTTTATGGCCGTTTGAAGTTTTGTCGTCGTTTTTCCCCTTCTCAGTGAAGATATCATCCCTATTCGTACGTAATTTAGCGTAATTTTCCGTATTTTAGCATAATTCTAAATAATTATTGTAATTTCAAGTAATTTAGTGTAATTCATTATAATTATTATAATTTAGTGTAATTCTACATAATTATTTTAGTATAACTATGCTAATTGTAATAAAAAAGTAATCTAACAAATATTAAAAAAAAATTCGATTTTTTAGTATATTTCAGCATTTTACCTATTTGTCTCTTAAAAAAAATTAACATAATTTCAAGTAATTTAGTGTAAATCAGCATAAATTAACATAATTTCAAGTAATTTAGCGTATTTTCATATAAATATGATATAAAAAAAGTAATTTGACAAAGGGAAAAAAATTCGATTTTTTTAGTGTTATATTTTATCTTTTTGTCTCTAAAAAAAAATTCGATTTTTTGTCTCTAAAAAAAAAAAAAAAAAAAAAATTGGGGACCGAAATGCCAATTCGGTCCCCACTGAAAATACCCTGGACCGAATTGGGATCTCGGTTCCAGGGTGCTACACGGAAGGCCGCACAGTTTTTTTTTCGAAAAAATGTGAAATTGGGGGGGACCGAAATGCCTATTCGGTCCCAGGGGAAAAAAATTTTTGGGACCGAATAGGCTGTTCGGTTCTTATGGTTTTTCGAAATCTGCAGGTAATCATGTTGGTTCCCTAATTTTAATTTTTTTAATTATGGTTTTTAAAAAAAATCCATAATTGAGACACAAAAATAACAAAACACTTCCCCCTGCTCTTGAATTCGTATCCTCTGCGTTAACTCAAAAAAGAATCTTTTGAGTTAATGCATTTGTACCCTCCGATCAGCTTTAAGATCCGTGCCAACCAGATCTGCACTAATATTAAAGAGATCTCTACTTTATAGGCAGGTGCCGAATTGGCTCCGTTTAAAATCAGACGGCCGAAATGTAATAACTCAAAAGATGCTCGTTTAAAATCAGACGGCCGAAATGTAATAACTCAAAAGATGCTCGTTTAAAATCAGACGGCCGAAATGTAATAACTCAAAAGATGCTCTTTTGAGTTAATGCAGAGGATGCGGACTCCCTGCTCTTTGGCTTAAAATTCGATTGCAAGGTGTGCCGTGTGGGTTCATCTTTCTGTGTTATTAACTTATTATACATCATATCGAGGGCTCTGGCGAAAATATTCTCCTGTTCACAGCAAAGAATCAAAACTTTACTTTTCAACCCCGGGTAAAAAAGTTTCAATCTTTTCATAAAACCTAGCAAAGTCTCTGCAAAGGCCCTGCAAAATATTGTACAATTTCTCAGAACACCATTTACAGTATCTACGACTACGAGCGCAGGTTCTTCAAACGTGCAAAGCAAAATTAGCGACTCATCTTCATTTTTAGTCAATTTATCAAGATATCATCCACAAAACCAACAGGAGAATTTTAATTTTGTAAATTTGGCACGAGTACAGCAATTACAATCTTAACTCCTTAAACTAAACAGATAACTCAATACCATAAATTTAGAGTAAACATAAATAAATAAGCAGTGGCGATGATTCCAATGCCACACCAACAAAGTACCCTATCCTCATTATTTGTACTTGTATTTTAAATTTTGAAACTCAACGTTGGATTCAACCGTTTTTCCGAAATCAACATGATTACTTTTTTTTTTTCACAAAAATCATAAGAACCGAAATGTCATTTCGGTCCGAAATTTTTTTTATTCCAGACCAAAATGGTATTTCGGTCTGGTCCCCTTTTTGGATTTTCTGTGATACTGGTTTCATAAATTTTCATATGAGCCGCCGCAGAAAATTCAAAAAGGAGACCGGACAGAAATGTCATTTCGGTCTGGAATAAAAAAAAAAAATTCGGACCGAAATAGCATTTCAGTTCTTATGATTTTTGCAAAAAAAAAAAAATACTCATGTTAGTTTCATAAAAATATTTTTTTTAATTATGGTTTATAAAAAAAATTCTACTTCACCTAACATTTTTATAATATTTGGATTTATTTATACTAAATTGTACATTTTACATTTTTTTTGGAATCTTTTTACTATTTTTAATGGGTACAAAAACACTACCTTTCGAATGGTCTAAAATATTTAAATGGAGTGATTTATATCTATTTAAAAAACTAGTAACAACATTTAAAAAATAAAAATTTATTTTCATACGAAGAACACGATCAACGGTTCGGATTAATTATTGAGACTTTTTTATTTTAATGAAAATCCGTAGGTGACTGTTTAAACTTTGAAAATGAAGACATGGTTCTGTTGTACAGACGAGAGTGCGCTATTCATATTACTATAGCCTCGCTCTTGTTTTTTTAATAGGTTTTGTGTTATCTACACAGGTAAAGAATAAAGAGATTTTGATAGTGGCAAAGACAATGTTCTCCGTGTAGGAAGTTGTATATTTGAAATAAAAATCTCTTATATAATAGAGATTCTGATACTGCGACTAATTTAATCGTCTTCGCGTTGATAATAGCACGTTCGAGATTAAAAGTGGACACATTTATTGTAAATATTTAAAATTATAAGAGTCGGTTTTATATTTATCTCAAAAAAAAATATTGTGTGCATATTGTGTGCTGTGAAAATACATGATCCTGTTAGAAATCACAGACCACTTATTTGTACAATGTAAATAGAGGAGGGATCCAATTACATCTATTTTGGTGACACATCATGACACCGTTTTTTTTATAGGTCAATTTTGCGATTTCAAAATCCAAATAGTCGATCCAAATCATGCAACATAATGGATATATTAAAATGTGCTTGGAGATCAAATTTTACATTTTTTTAAATTTTTTTACTATTTATTAAGATGGTTACAAAATCGTTGTTTTTCAATGGTCTGGAAACAACGATTTTGTAAACATCTTAATAAATAGTAAAAAAATTCAAAAAAATGTAAAATTTGATCTCCAAGCACATTTTAATATATCCATCATGTTGCATGGTCTGGAAGGACTATTTGGACTTTGAAAATAGTAGGTGTCAAATTGTGTCACAAAAAAAGATGTAATTTGATCCCTCCTCGTGTAAATATGTGAGACAGGTGTGCGGTTCTGGTTAAGTTAATGTCAGCAATATTTTAATAGTTGAGGGTCTGTACAGGATATAATGAATTTTGCTTATTCACTAGCTAAAAAGCATAAAAAGAATTTCATTTTAGTCTCTGATGCTTTACCTGGGACCATTTGGAAATTAAGAAACTCTATGTTCTTCGATCGCAAAAATTACGAAACCGGTAAAATTATCATCCTTTCTATTCTAAACTTGATTTTAGGTATGTTCAGCAACGGAAATTTTTATGGAAATGATTTTTTTTTTAAATGAGAATGATAATTTAATTTGTCAAAAACAATGTTATTTAATTAGAGCCGTCAATGAGTTGGCTCGGGCTGAATTGGGCCCTAACTCAGCTTGTTAATTCTGGACCGAGCTCTTACTGAGCGTGCTGAACTTAGGGCATCCGAGCTAAAACCTCAGCTTGAAATCGTGACGAGCCAGCCCGAGCTGGCTCGCTGGGTCTGGCTGGAACTTATTTTAACCGAGTTGAACCGAACTGGACCAAGCTAGACAGTATAAAATGCACACAAATTCATACAAATTCATACAAATTCACAAACTGATGCCTAGTCGAGCTAGCTTGAACTCGTTAATTCTGGACCGTGCTAGTGACGAGCTGGATCGTTAATAGCTCAGTCCAGTAACGAGCGAGCTGTCAGCGAACGAGTCAGGTGCGAGCCACGATCGAGCCATGAGCTACGAGCTTTTTTGCCACCCCTATATTTAATTCATGGGGAATTTTAAAATATAGATGTTCGGAAAATGCATGAAAAATTTATTAGGATGTTGGTTTATTCTTTTCATAGAAGATGTAATACTCTCATTAAAGTATATTAAATGTATTGATGATAGTTTGATACTAATCAAATTAGCTTACTCTCATTATACTTGTTTAATTAATTTATTGTATTATTATGTTGTGTTTTTTTTAAATTAATTTTTGTCTTAGTGCTTGTTTTATTTTATTATTAAATTGTGTTTGTTGTTAATGAAAAAACAAAATAGCTTCAAGAGTAAATTTGATTTTGAAAATTATGGTTAGTATAATAGTATGTAAATGAATAAATTTCACGATATTGGTCTTATATTTGACCAATTAATTGAATATTATTTAGAAAATTATAGGCTTATGTTGCTGATGGAGAAGAAATAATTAAAAAAATTAACAAATCATTCTTGTTAAGAACAAAAAATATTAAACAAAAAATAATTGGAAGTTCAAAGTTGTTTAAACCAAAATAAATATTAAACAAAGTCAATTTGAAAAGAGGAGTCGGGACCTCCAGTGATTGGTTTGTTTAAAAAAAATAATGAAAATACAGGATCGTAATTTAAAATGCGCATTAACTAAACGAACTTAATATTTTAAGAAAATATTGGTTTGTTTGTCATTACTGGCGGTTATAATTTTTGCTACGTGAAATTACTAGTGAAGACGAGATTAACAATGTATTTTCGGTATGAAGTGTAGTGGTTTGAAAACGGTCTGTTCCGGACCCAGCTGGGCCACGGGTCCCACGGGTCGGAAGAGTTAAACGGGCCGGGTCCGGCGAGCCGGGTCCGGCGAGCCGGTTTTTTTGGTTAGGCTAACTCGTGTCAGGACCTTGGTCCAAAATGACACGGTCTGGTCTGGTCTAAGGTTTGGTCCGGGTCCGGGCGTTTAGGCACGGGTCCGGCGAGTTTGGGCAGGTTGGGTCGGTGTACACGGGGCGGTCCGAATTTGGTCCGGTCTGGTCCGGTCCAGTTCGGGTCGTTTACACGGGTTCCTACGGTCCGGTCCTATACGGTCCAAGGGAAAAAAATTGAACCAAATCCGTGTTAGACCCGTTTCTAGCATAAGTTCGGTCCGGCCCAAATTTGGAACACGGTCCAAGTTGGTCCGAGTCCGAACCACGGATTGTCCGGTTCGATCCTGGACCAGCCAGATTTTTTAAAAACCACTAATCTAAGTGCCTCTCAAAGAATTGCAAAACGAATTATTTGAGTCACCACGTGCTTCCATTCTTCATAGATTTAATTATTTTTCCATGCTTCATCTTTCCTTGAAAAAAAAAATTACAATCCAGAATTCAGATTCATGGGTGTGGAACTGTGGATAGATTTAGATTTACTTATCTAAAACAAAGATTTACGTAAGATTCCGCTAAAACCTTAGCCATTTTGATTTGACGACCACTGGGTGTGATTTGGATTTAAAGAAAGGTTTAAAAAAAGGCCTGAGAAGATTCCTTCTCATTTCTCACCTTTCACCATCACTACCTGTCTCTTCTCACTTTTGCACTTTAGTCCCTCCTCGTGAACCCTCCTTTTTATCCCATAATTAGCCTGTCTTTAAAACCTTTGTCCTTTTCCCACCTCCCTCCTATAAACACCACTCTCATCTCAGCTATCCTTTACTGATTTACACACACACCCACACACACTCACACGGACTCGCACGCACAAGCACAAGCACAACCGCAGAGAGGTAGAGAGATGGATGGTCTGAGCAATGGCGATTCCTTTTTGAGACAGCTAAGTGTGAATGGAGGTGAAATGTGGGACAATTGTTCCATCTCTTCACAGTACAAGTCAACGAGGGGGTCAAAGAGATGGGGCAAGAAGAGAAGAGGAGGAGAGAATGCAAAAGTGGGGTGGAGCAAAGTGGAAGAGGTGGGAAAGAAGAGGGTTATGGTGGTAATAGATCAGAGCAGCGGTGCAAAGCATGCCATGATGTGGGCTCTTACGCATGTAACTAACAAGGGAGATTTGTTAACACTAATTCATGTCATGGGGAAAGAGAGAGGAGTAGGGGATGAAGCCCATTCTTTAGTCAACTCTCTTGGCTCTCTTTGCAAGGCTTGCAAACCTGAGGTACTAAACTGCACTTTTTTAAGTAGCAGCATAATTTGCTGGGATGATCTTGAAGTTTTAATTTGATTTGGTAAATTTTCAGGTGGAGGTGGAAGCATTAGTGATCCAGGGACCAAAGCTAGCAACTATTCTTAGTCAAGTAAAGAAACTGGAGGTGTCCGTTCTCGTCTTGAGTCAGTACAAACCTTCTCCTTTCTGTTGGTATGATTCTCTCTTAGATCTATTCTTCAAGTAATTATGGGTGTTTTTAAATCAATTTGAAAGATTAAACACAGCAGTAAGTCATTTTGTTCGGTTTCCTAATCTGAACCGTTCAATTGTATCAAGATCAAGTGAAGAAAAAATGAATCTCAGGTCATGTTTCTACAGTAAGATCAGGATCTGTATATTTGCTAACACAAACAGAGAGGTTACTAGAGCAGATCAGAAAAACCATTGTTTAGTCAGAATCTAATTTAATAACCTCTGTTACCCATTTATTTCACTGAAGCTTACTATTTTGCCATAATTGACCGATTGGTTGTCACAGTTAATTTCTATTGAAAGCATTTACCATCAAGGACAAAAGAGTTTACTACCAAAAAAAAATCCAATATGACAAATATAACATAATTTTGTACCAGCACACAAAATCATACATATACAAGGGACTAAAATAAAATGTTTATATTGTATTCAAAAGAGGATGTTGTATTAGAGTAACTACAATATTTTTTTTTATATTTGCTGTTGTATATGATTGTGCATGCAGTTGGATAAACAGCAGCAAAGAAGAGTTTGTGGAGGAATGCATAAACAGAGCAGAGTGCCTTACTCTTGCCGTGAGAAAACAGAGCAAAGGAGTTGGTGGTTACCTGATCAGTACTAGGTGGCAAAAGAACTTCTGGCTATTAGCTTAAATATTTATTAAATAAAATAGTAATAAAAGTAATTAAATGTTCTGATCATCTGATGTGATATGTTAACTAAATATTTGGTTTAATATTATGTTTGTGATTTTTAATTAGCTTATGTTAAGTTAACCTGCCCTTGTACCTTAACAGTGGGAAAGGGTACAATTGAACAGACATGTTTGTTTTTTGTGTTGTCTTTTGTTATTGTGATCTGTGGACTGTGGTGCTTGTGAAGCTGTGAGTTATCTGCTGTGTGATGTGCATGTTTGTCCTTGTGTACTTGAAAATATGTTTTGTTTGTTTTATGCGCGGTCTATTATAAGCCCTTGTTATTGGATGGATTTGTAGCATTTTTTTTTTTTTTTGATAAAAAGCATATAAAATGTCCGTTCCAATATATTAAAACCGGATGTTAATTTACAAAACAAAACCAACATCATCCTTACTGAAAATCAAGATAATATCAAAATGAGCTAAGCACCAAGCATAACACAAAAGCTCGTTTCTTTATCAGCCATCAAAACACAGTTATAGAAAATAAAAAACCTAAATCTAAGCCATTGAAGATATGGCTAAGGTAAGCAGCAGATCCAAACATTGAATCATAGCAAAAGGAGTGAAGAGTTCATGCTTCAGTGGCTGGTGATCTTGCAACACGGTCACTTGGAACTGGACTGATATCTCCCTGGTAGATGATCATTTGATGGTCGGCTGGGTCCCACATCCGCAAAGGTTTAGCATTTATCTCTACCGGCAACCATTCGTCAGCAGCTTCCTTAATTCTTTTGTCTATATTTCCTGTCCAATATTGAAAAACAGAAATGATGAGTAAAATCAAAAATCGAATTGACTTAGGAGTACAAGAATTAAACCAAATTTCGTTTCTATTCTTCCAAACTGTCTAGCATACGGCACTTGAGATGACCAAAAAATCCTTCTGTCGCACTTCATCAAGTTGAGCTGCAAATTCAATTATGTCAATAATGGTGGTCCATTTAGTTAAATAATCTTGATTCTTTCTTAACTAAAACCAGATTTTTTGAGGTTGCTGTCAAGGAATAGGTGATTAACATCTTCAGTATATGTGCAAAAATAGCAACTCAAGTTATCTTGTCAACCTCGTCTACTTAAATTTTTCTTTGTAAGAAAATAAAGTTAAACATAGCGATAAATCATCAAATTTTTGCAACAGCGTGAAAAAATTTGTCAGCGTTTACCTCTAAAAAACATTTTACCCCAAACAAACAAAATTTTTATAAATAAATCAGTATAGTGAAATGTGTCCGTATTTTCTAGGAATGTAATTTCATCAATGACAGAATTTTACATCAACATAAAAAATGTTACCATTGACATGTTTCGAATTATTTTACATTTAAAGCCATAGGTTCATTATTATTTTTTTTAAATGCTACATATAAGAAAATAGCCATAGGTTCATTATTTTTTAAGCATTACCTTTTTTCCTTTTCCAAATTTGAAGTAGACCATCAGCGCCCTTTTTTTTATTTGGATCAACTTCAGCGGAGATGCATTATATCTCAATTGCACGATTAAATAAATAAATTAGCTTAAGGTTAAGCACATATTAAATTATGTGTGAGCTTGACTTTATAAAGCCACTATATCAATATTCAATAATAAATTAGACATTTGAACAGTTAGTTGATCTCGATCTCCATCACGAGCTAAGTATTTACATTCCAATCTTATTATTTTGTAAGTTACTTTTCTATAAGATTAACCTCTCTTTATCTAATTCAAGCACGTTTCGTTTTGAGATATAAACACCTAAAGAAAGCTTTAAAAATCGAAAGCAGGAAATCACAAACAAATGCAAAGGTCCAATAAAATTCAAGCCCACCAGAAAATGGCCCATACGGCCCACATTAGGTCTACTGGAACGGTATGGGCCAACATTAGGTCTACTGGAACGGTCAGAATAAATTAAGGCCCAGCAACCAATATTAATTTCCACGTGTCAAATTTTAATTGGATCTTGCTACCAGATACTCGGCAGAATCGTTCCCCAAATTAGGCCGAAGAGGTGTTCTCTTCCCTGCTCATTCTCTGGAGAAATAAATACAAAAAGAAAGAAGAAAAACTAGAGAAAAAGAATTAGGTCTCATGGCTTTCAACTCCGCCGTACGCTCCGCCATCAAATCGGCGATCTCCTCATCTGACGTGGCTCTCTCCCGCTCAGGTGCTCCTCTTTTCTCGCTAGATTTCCCTCCGATTAAGTAGATCTGTTGGCGTTTTATGCATGTTGTTTCTCTCCTTTCTGTTCCTAAGTACTCCTGGATGACAAAATAGAATTGATTCTGTTAATAAACTGGTTTATATACATAAGTCTCTCTTCTTGATCTAGTTTTCTGAGTGTGCAATTAGTAAAATGGTCGTCTCCTCTACTAATTTATAATGGCGTACGTTCACAGATCTTTATTAATCTATGTTAGTTTTTTGTTTACCAATTTAATTATTTATTTCTACCTGCAATTGCCTAAAGAGAACGTTGAAAGTTTGTATTGTGAAGAAGGATTAGGGAACAGAAACTGATTATTCTTTGGTATGAGATATATTGGTTCTGTGAAATTTAGATTGGATTTCCGAATTTGATTGTGTCAATGATAGAATCAGTGCTCCATGTATGACGGTTTATCTTTATTCTATGTATTCAGGCTAGATCCATTTTATTCTTGAAATCAAATTGAAATGAGTTTCTCTCTCTCAGACTAAATAAGCCTCTCTTCAAATGAGTTTCTCTCAGACTAAATAATTGAAGTTGAAAATAATTTATAACAAACTAGCTCTTGAACATGTATTAATTATTATGGGAAAACAGTTATACAGGTGGTCTCTAGGAAGTTTGTCATTACTATGTTATTTTTTGTTGGTTCTTTTATTATGCCTTCTAAGTACCTTTTCAGAAATATACAATAAACATTTTGAGAATGTTTCTATCTGTATTTATTTTCAAATAAATATAATTATGTGTATTTAGCTCACTGTTGACATTTTCAATAGAACTAAATCTGTTAGTTAGCGAATATACACTGTACTGTACAGGTACAAGAGTTGGGCTACGGTACAATGCAATGTATAGACTCTTGTGCATTGGACTCTAAATCACTGGATTCAAAGTCCAAAAATTCAATCTGAAGTGCTCAACGTGTTCTCCATATTAAAATGTGCCTTAAGACCAAATATTACATTTTTTGGAAATTTATTACTATTTATTAAGATGGGTATAAAATTGTTGTTTTTCAAAAAATTCTGGACCATAAAAAACAGCGATTTTCAAAAATTATAAACAAATAGTAAAAACTTTCCGAAAAATGTAAAATTTGGTCTCCAAGCACATTTCAATATAGATATCACGTTGAACGGTTTGGATTTGGACTGAATCCAACGATTTACAATCCAATGCACAAGATGATCCATACATTGTAATGTACTGTAGCCCAACTCCAGGTACAATTAGTATTTTGAATAAAAATCTACTTGGTTTTCATCAGTAATCCATAGACATTTCAAAACCTTCCAAGTCAATCCTACTTAACACTGTAACCTTCTCATGTGTGCTTTCATAGCATAACAATATCATATACACGCATCTAAAACGAATAACATCTTACATTCACCAAAACATTTTAAAATATGGCCCTTAGCCCTCAATATCTTAGTCAATTACCGAAATCAATCCCTTTTCCTAAATTTACTGAAGTCATATGCATGATACTTCTCATGTTTGCAGGGGAATGCTTAATATTATGGAACTTTGCTGAAATTGAATAAATTTCCTGTTGAAAAATTCAACACTTCCCATGTTATTACCTGTATAACCTTTAGTAATACTTTTTAGCACTGGTACTGAAATGCTTCCTTTTGGTCTTCTGAATAGTCGACCAAACCCTTAGGTGCAAGTCATAACTCATTGATATACCCCAATTTGAATGGATGTTACTCCTTGACAGCAACAACAACAAAAACCAAGCCTTTAGTCCGAAACAAGTTGGGGAGGTTAGAAATGAAACCCTCACAAGGTAAGGTAGATAGTAATAAAATAATAATAATAGTAGTAGTAGTGGTAATACAAATAGCACTAATGGTACCAATAATAATAGTAATATAATACTAATAATAATACTAACTATAGATCGTAGGGGCCAAAGTCCTAAACTCTACGTCATTGACCCCAAATCCCTAGTTCTATGACCTAAAGCCTATAATACTACCCATAAAGAACCCCTAAACAATATTTCTTGAGTCATGGTTCTGGTACGTGAATCGCTAAAATTTGTAGCGCATCTAGACCTATGGGTTTCATTTTTTTTATTTACTATTTTGGCAGGTGGAGGGGGGCGGGTGTGAGGGGTTTCAACCTATGAAATGAAAAGCACATTTTTTTTCTTGTACTCTTGTCTGTCTTAAACTCTTAATCCAACTTGAACGCTGTAGAAAAAATAAAATCCAAGGATTTGTTATCAGACCCAGAATTGTATTAAGAAGTTGGGTTAGAGCCAATGCCATGGAGAAGACAGCTGGTTGTACTTGAGTGGCATTTAACTGGTACTTTTGGTTAGTCAACTACACGTGAATCTGGATTCGGGTTTTAGGTTATGAACCAACAACCATTTTAGTTATGTTGAATAAAGTAAGACAATGAGAGCACACTGAGTGTCATTCTGTTTATTCGAATAGTTACTAGTTTTATGAGATTTTTAGGGTTATCAAATTTCTTAGGATTTGCGCTTATTACTGCACATATCAAAGTTTGCAAGCATGGTGGTGAAATTACATCTTAATTAAACATGTCAGACCGATTAATTTTTGGATCAAGTATTTCTCTGAAACAAAATCATTACCAATTTTTCACGGCTAGTTATACGAGTTCCAATCAATGGTGCAACCTCATTTCCTTTTTGCTATTAGGCTGATCAAGTCTGGCACCTCCATGTACTTAGCTATTCCGTTGCAGACCTTTTACACTGTTATTAACAATGTTTAATCATTGATTTCGTCCATTTTAAACAGTGGTGCGTGAATTTCATGCTACTGGAGCAAAGAGAATGGGAGGAGGCCACGGACATGATGGAGGCTACCACTATGAGCATTCAAAGCACATGTACAACCTGGGGAGGATGAAAAACCAGCAGCTGAAGATGAGTCTCTTTGTTTTCAGTTGCTTCAGCATAGGCGTTGCTGTGCCGGTTTATGCTGTTGTTTTCCAGCAGGGAAAAACTGCCTCTGGTTGATTATGCTACCTTAACGGGTTTTGTCTTGTTTTGTTTTGTTTCGTTGGTTTCTTGGGCTCCTTTCTTGTTGGTGAATTGTAGAAAAAATTGTAGAGAGATTCTACGTGGTAGGTTGGATTATAATACCCTTTGGATGAAGTGGTTTGGTAATAATTTTTGATGTGTAGAAACATCAGTTGATGGATTCAGGTCAAGTGGATGAACGTTTCGAGTTTTATAATATATCAGATCTAAGATTTTTATTGCTTTTCTTAGTGCCCTGATAGGTTGTGTTTGGTTGTTACTGGTGATGTTTGGTTGAGGATTAAAATTAAGGTTCAAGTCAGATTATTTTTAATTAGATCGGTCTAAATTATTCATTTTTTTTTTTGACAAAGAAAATAGGATCACGCTCTTATTTCATTAATTATTTTGAGGTTACAAAAGTTTTGTTACTAAATAAAAGAAAAATAATTCTGCTCAATACATTTGAGCATAAAATAAAAATAAGAACAAAATAAAGTAGGAATCAGAAAAACAGTAAGATTAAATTAAAAGTATTTTTTGTTATGATGATCTTCTTTCCTTCTTAAGCACCTGTTAACGAACTATATCTCCATTGCGTTTCTATTTGTTCAGCAAGTTGAAGCAAATTGCATTTTTTTTCTCTAAAAGTTCTAGTGGAGCGTTCTCTCCATATAACAAATTGAGTAATTAGCAAGATGGATTGTTCTTTTCTGCTGAATCTGAATTCCTTCAAGCTTGCTATAGTGTTTTTGCCTTCATTAGATAAGCCTTCTGGTATTTTGACTTTCATCCTGAGCTTTATTAATATGTACAATATCTTGGCCTGTATGCATTCATTAAATAAGTGCTTAACCGATTCTGATTGCATCTTGCACATGATGCATCTGTTTGTGAGACTCCATCCATGCCTGTTTAAGTTGTCCACTGTCAAGATTTTGTTGAACGAAATTAACCATGCAAAGACCTTGAATCTTGGAGGCACCTTCAATTTCCAAATTCTGCTGATTGAATCTTTTATCCTTGGCCTGTTCATGTATGCTTGGTAAGCCGACTTCACAGTAAAGGTCTTTGTTGAGTTCCATTTCCAAATTATTCCATCTTGAGTTTGAGGTAGGTGTATCGCACATGCAGCAATTTGTCCCTCTAAACTTGTCATTTCACTTTCTGCCTCTTCTGATAAGTTATGTCGAAAACATTCCAGCAATGAGTTTGAATGTAGAATTGCTTGTAGTGTAGCTTCATTATCCAAGACGTGTATAGGTTTGGATAGCTATAGCACAACAGTCCTATCCCCCAGTTATCCTTCCAAAATCTTATGCTAGAGCCATCTCTAGGAACTCTTATAACCGATATGCTGAACATCGGGTACACATCCTTCAGTGTTTTGTTGAAGAGATAAGAATTTGGGTAAAAGCTTTCCAATCCATTCGTAATCTTGAAAATTGCCTTCCATAGTCTCTGCTGGAGTTCAATCCATTGCCATAACCATTTCATGAGTAGTGCTCTATTAAACATGCCGAGATCCATAATGCCCACTCCTCCCATTTTCTTAGGCTTGCAAACTAATTCCCAATTTGCCAAATTTAGCTTTTTTGTATTCGGGCCTGTACCATGCCACATAAAATGCCTTCTTACCTTGTCTATTTCTGACAAAACCCATTTCGGTAATAAGATGACTGTCATGTAGTATATTGGTAGAGAAGACAGAACATTGTTGAGAAGCACTAATCTTCCAGTAATTAATAGTTGTTTTGCTGACCATCTCACTAGTCTTTTTTGAAACCTTTGTAACAACGGAAGATATGCTTGCTTGTTGAGTGATTTGTATGATAAAGGAAGACCAAGGTACGTGAAAGGAAAGGAACTGAGTCGACAACCAATCATTTGTGCCAAAGTGGGCCCATTTGTGTCCAGGTCATGAGTTAACAAAAGCTCTGACTTGTGTAAGTTTACCTGTAAGCCCGAGATATTTTTGAAAGCCACGAAGGCAATAGCAAGCATTTGTAGCTGTTGAGTTTTGGCTTAACGAAGAATAGTGCATTATCCGCATATAGTAAGCAAGGTTTCATTCCGTGATATGGCAATCTCATTGCTCCATTATTTACCAATTTTGTGAACCATCTCATTATAAAGTTCATAGAGATGATAAACAAAAATGGTGATAATGGGTCACTTTGTCGAACTCCTCTTTTTAGAGTGATCTTCTTTCCAAGCAATCCATTAATATTAATGGTGATAATTGGTTTCTCGGGCTCCTTTCTTGTTGGTGAATTGTAGAAAAAATTGTAGAGAGATTCTACGTGGTAGGTTGGATTATAATACCCTTTGGATGAAGTGGTTTGGTAATAATTTTTGATGTGTAGAAACATCAGTTGATGGATTCAGGTCAAGTGGATGAACATTTCGAGTTTTATAATATCAGATCTAAGATTTTTATTGCTTTTTTTTTTTGAAATTATTGGTAGAGGCTACCAATGTTTACAGTAAGCAAACTTACTCAACTAAAAAGACCTCAACCTATTTTACAATCTAAGAAGACCCCATGTTGTCTTCTAACGTACCCCTTCTCTAATTGGTGATGATCTATTACAAAATTTCATCCACAGCTTAGCTTCTTGAAGGATCTGTGGTACCAATAAACTGGGAGGCTTCATCTTATCAGAGAACACCTTGTCGTTCCTCTGTTTCCATAGATTCCACAGAGTACACATGAACAATGAAGCCGACTATTTCCTTTGCATTTCTCCACACTGTCTTGTTGTTTCCCATGAATTATCCCACGTTTTCTGCACTGAGTTGCCCAGTGTCAGTATCTCACTTCCCATACAGCTTGTAACTCCTCGCCATACTATTGCAGCATAGCCACATCTGAAAAAAGGTGATTTGTTGTCTCTTGACTGCAGTTCGCACACATAACACATCTAGGCTGACAATGCATTCTTCTTCTCGCCATAATGTCATGTGTAAGTAATCTATTTTTTAGAAGCAGAACCGTGAACACCTTGACCTTTGAGGGGGTATTAGTCTTCCAAATGAATGCAAATCTCCATTTAATCATCCCTCCAGTTGATACAATCCTGTAAAAAGAAGAGGCTGAATAAATCCCATGTGCAGACCATCTCCATTGTATCTCATCCTCACCTTGCCTGAACTGTAGTACCGAGTTCTCAGCTACCTGGGGCGCTAGGTGTTCCACTAATGGCCATGCATCTTTAAGGGAGATGCCCTGTAGTAGCGGTCTTGGCATTCTGTCTCTGAATTTTCTTAACGGACTGCCGCCCCAAGGATCATACCAGAATGAGATGGTGTTGCCTTGGCCTACAATGGTTCTGATGCTCCAGTGGTACAGCGATTTTAGCTTCAGAAGCTGTCCCCAAAAGTGCGAACCTTATACTGCCCAAATTCGTTTTATTGCTTTTCTTAGTGCCCTGATAGTTTGGTTGTTACTGGTGATGTTTGGTTGAGGATTAAAATTAAGAAGGTCTAAGTTGATTATTTTTATTTAGATCGATCTAAATTATTCATTGTTTGGTTGAGGTATAAAAAGGAGACTGTAAATTTTGCAAATAGTCACTGACAGGTCTATGACGCAATACAAAATTAAGGCACCTGGAGAGAGTTTAGTTTAGGTCAGTTTTTGCTAGCATAAATTTAGATTTACGCCTAGTACGATTTAATTCTCATTGTGAAACAACTGAGATCTAAACTCCTTGTACTATGATTTAGGCCTCAATTAAACATGGTGCAGCTGGTGCTTTATGAGGGCACCGACTATAATTAGTTTTCAGCCAATTTCAGCCAATTTCTGCGATATGTGGTACGTCTCCATCTTAACTAGTGAAGAAACAGCTCCACCAAAATGAAGAACAAGAGAGAGACAGTTGTGGGATGGACCATCTGAGCCTCTCCATTTATTAGTGAAGATAAAAAGGCCACGATAAAGATTGTTCTCTTTTCATGCACCTTTTTATTAGTTATTAGCTAGGATTATCCTCTGAATTTTGCTCTAGGATAAAAATATATATATATATTGAACAAAGAATTTGATTTTTAAATTGATCGATACAAACATTATTAATGCGGCCATAGAGATACACAGTAATGGAAATTTTAATCAATTTTGCATACTGAATTAGATATACACATTGATGAATATAGAACCTAATAGAAGTCCCAGAAGGATGGCTATAAAACGAACGAAACAGCCGAGTTGCCTACTCTTTGTCAAGTCTATATACCAGTAGTTAGGGTAACGCTGAAGTTGGCCACAATACTATTTTTGCACATTTGTTAGTCCAAATCACAAGCATAAATTAATGTTTTTATTGCAAAATGTGTACCAAAATTTCACCAATGTTTTTCCTCCTATTACAAAAAATGTTTAGAATATGCTTTTTTATTATAACCTTTTTTTTTCCCCATAATATATCCTTCTGTGACTACAAAAACATGTGACATATCTATGTGTGGCTCATTCTACAAAAACAAGGTGAATTTGTATAACTTTCAGCTAATTAAATGGTTGAATTATTTGATGATTTGACATGTTGTAATTTACGTCAAGTTGATGTTTTTTTTTTTTTTTTTTCATTTGTATCTGATAAATATCCAAAGGCGTCTGAAAATGAAAGGAGATCCCCAATTTGACAATTTCCCATGGAATCCTGTGGCCAGTGAATGTGGGTCTATTTGTTTAAGGGAAATGCTAAAAGACAATTACATGTGGGCCATGAGTTAAATGCTATCCTGACCAGATTCGTTGGCCCCCACACGCCGATAGTGAGCCGGCGGTGGTCCAAGCTCAAGGCGGCCCATGGGGCCCATTTCTCGAGCTGGTCAAAACTTTCTCAACTTGGAAGCACGGCTCTGCGCTCAGGGCCTCAGGCCTACCTTCTCTGGAGTATTTCACGGTGCAATTAATTGCAAACCGTTTTTACATTTTTTTTATTAGAGATTCTACTAAGATTATTTAAGGAGGTCCCACAATTTGAAATGACAAGTAAAATGTTTTTATCTGCATATAATTTGTTTTGATGGGGTTCAAAGAATTTGTTTTTACAAGAATTCTTATACTCGAGAAACAACATAATTTTTAGAAAGATAACCGAGAGGTAATTACTGATTCACGGTAAGGTTCAGAAAAAATTAGTAAGAGAAAAGTCACGTTATTCTCTTTTAGTGGTAGATCGATTACATTGACTTTAATCTCTTTTTACCTAATAATAATACTTTTGAAATTAAATGTTTTAAAATTGTCAAAATTAGAATTCAGAAAAATAGAAAAGACATGAGCAACATTTACGCCTTATTATTTATATATTTTTTAGATGGATTAAATATACTCATAATTTTTCTAATATATAGTTTGAATATGTATATTTGGTGGAATAAAAGAGATTATCGATGCCCATTGTAAGGGGTGTAAACAGAGCGAATTTGGAGCGGATAATGCTACTACCATATCCATATCCATATCCATATCCATATCCATATCCACATTTCAATTAGCGGATACGAATACCGATAGGATAATAAACATATGTCAAAATGTAAAATCAAATCCACCTTAAACAGATACAAATACGGAGCGGATAATCTACGAATATGAATACGGATACACTACAAGGGTTTAATTTGTCCGGTCAGATGGGTGGGTTAGTCCCACAAGAAATAGAAAGAGCACATTGGGTGAGTATATAACTGCTTAGGTTTGATGCAGAGTACATAAAATTTGCGGAGGGCACAGAGGAGAGAGAATGCGCTATGTGCATTAAATATCCACACGGAATTATCTAAATCCGTATCCGGATTACTTCTCTATGTGCATTAAATATCCGGATCCGTTTAATACAGATTCAGATTATAAGCGAATTCGGAGCGGATATCCGTCGGATAATCCGGATCCGTTTACCATTATATTTTTAAAATTCTATTTTGCAATTATTAAATTTTAAAATCTAAAAATATTCTTTTCGGGCACTCTTACCTAATTTACACTTAATTTTAGCACTTATTCCATTTTGAGCCAATCTCTCCAAGTTATTATTGAGCTTCTAATTATAAAAAAGAGAAAAAATGAAAGAAAAAAATGAACTAAACGCTCAAAATAATCAAGATACATTGTACGCTTGGAGATTCTAGAGGACCAAGATTCCCCATTAAGGCAATCGCTAGGGTTTCAGAACTTTCCTTTATTTTTTGCTTTTTTCAACTTTAACTGCGGCGCTCATCCCTTTAAACAAACGGTCTGGATTTATTCCTGGAACTCTCCAGTCTCCGCTGAACCGATTCACTTCTGGACGGATCCGTATCCTCTGCATTAACTCAAAAGGGAATCTTTCGAGTTAATGAATTTCAACCGTCTGATTTTAAACGGAGCCAATCCGACTCGTGTCTATAACATAGGAGTCCTTTAATATTAGTGCAAATCTAGTTCACACGAATCTTGAAACAAATTGGACAGTTCAGATTCATTAACTCAAAAGATTCTCTTTTGAGTTAATGCAGAGGATATGAATTCCTTCTGGACTCTGGTCGATTGGGTACGGATTCCGTACGTAACTCTAAATTTGAGTTTAGATCCGGACCGTCCGATCAGATTCGGGATAAATCCGGTCCGAGGTGAAATACACAGGGTTACTTTAATATTCGTGCCAAAGCAGATCGGACGTTCGGAATCTAAACTCAAAATTTGAGTTACTTTACGAGATCAAAATACTGGCGGATTTGCATTCTTGCACTTGACCTGTTCACCAATAGTAGGTGTACTTCCTTAAAGCGTAGACCGTAAATTCATACTATTTGACAGAAACAGTGTATGCCGTACATCGTATTATCATCCCGCAAAGCCCAATATAATCCTCTCTCTCACGTGAGATCGAAGGGCTCTCTCATCCAAAGAGAGCCTCACCATCTCTTTCACCTTTTTCCTTTCCCTCCTAAACAAGAGAGGAAAAAGCTCTCGCCTTTTTCCATGGCGGCTACCACCTCTTTCACCTCTTTCACCAGAGAACCTCACCATCTCCCCTCGAAGACCTCGTCTTTCTCCCTCTGCCACTTGGTGCTCTCACGTAAACTCTTCTCTCTTCCCTCCCCTTCCCTTGCTCTCCGCTCCCAGCCCCGGTTCTATCCTCTTCTCGCTTCTCAGCCCGACACAAACCCTTTCTTCGATGATAACTTTGATAAACCTCGCGAAGAGTGCGGTGTGTTTGGTGTAATTGGCGATCCAGACGCTGCTTCTCTCTGCTACCTTGGTTTACAAAAACTACAACATAGGGGTGAAGAAGGTGCGGGTATTGTTGCGGCTGACACAGAATCCGGTAAGCTCCGGTCCGTTACTGGGATGGGATTGGTAACGGATGTCTTTGCCTCGCCCGAATTGCTAAAGTCCTTGCCGGGCACCATGGCTATCGGGCACGTGAGGTACTCCACATCCGGTGCGACCGCTTCGCTAAAAAATGTTCAGCCTTTTCTTGCATCATACCGGTTTGGGCAGTTGGCTGTAGCACATAATGGGAATTTGTTGAACCATGATAAGCTCAAGATGGAGCTCGAGTCCCGTGGTTCAATTTTCAATACTTCATCTGATACAGAGGTATTCATGTTTTCATTATTCTATACTCGATCAATAGTTAATTTTTGTGGGAAAGAAAAACTATGCTAAACAGGGAATGATTCCTTTTCAATTCTGCAATTGGTGTTGCTCTGCACTTGCTACTATGCTAAATTATTGCTGTGATATTGATCAAACGTATCATACCAATCACATAAGACATGGACACTGGCTTTTATCATATCGGGTTTGATGCATTACACCTACAAGAGCATCCTTCAACCGCTGCTTTATCTTATATTTTTGTGTAAGCAGGTGATTTTGCACCTTATCGCGTCTTCAACATCTCGGCCTCTTTTGTCAAGGATAATCGAAACATGTGAATCTCTTGAGGGTGCTTATTCACTTCTTTTTCTCACAGCAAATAAACTATATGCAGTGCGGGACTCGTATGGTTTTCGACCTCTTGTACTAGGCTGCCGACCCAATGGTATTATCCTAACTCTTTTACATATTCTAGGAATTGATGGTTAGAAGAATTTGTTGTTATACCACTTTGGAATCTTTGGATATAGTCCATCAGTAGTGACCTGAGAACCCTGTACTGAGAATGATGTGACACCCTCGTATGACTTACTCTAGACGGGGGCCACTATCTGTCCATGTGATTTACTTTTGAAGTTGATTCTGTTTTGAAGCCCAAATCTAACTCCTTTCTGATTCCAACAAAACATAGGTGCGTTAGTCTTTGCATCAGAGACATGTGCACTTGATCTGGTTGATGCCAAGTATATTCGTGAAATAAACCCGGGTGAAGTCGTAGCGGTTGACTTGGCTGACATGTCTATCTCCTCTGCATGCCTCATGCCTCCAAAACCGCGCAAAGCATGCATTTTTGAGCACATGTACTTTGCTCTCCCTAATTCAATTGTCTTTGGCCGGGCTGTGCACGAATCCCGGTTGGCCTTCGGTAAAGCTCTTGCCGAGGAGTCACCAGTGCCAGCTGATGTGGTGATACCAGTGCCAGATTCGGGTTTCTATGCAGCGCTTGGGTTCTCGCTGGTTTCTGGCATCCCCTTCCAGCAGGTAAGGGCATTGTTGGTAGTTTTGCAGTTATATTTTGCATTTTACTTTGGGGTCTCTGGCTTCAAATATTATTTGGAGGTCTGAAAGGGAACAATGAATATTTCGGTAATTATTCTGACAAAACATAATTGAGATATCCTATTAAAACAGTTGCGGGCCCCGGGCCATATTGCTAATTTTTAATTCATCTTCAAAATTGAATATTTTGGAGTGACGGGTAAAGTGTTTAGCAGCCTCTTAACTTACATTATCATCTTGGAATTTTGAAGTTATTTTGAGGACTTTTTGGCAATTTGAAAGCTTGTGGTCAAAATGATGATTGTAGAACTATCCACTTTTGATAAAGTAGATCATCTATTTTATTGGGGCAATTTTAATAATAACTCAAAAAAACCTACTTTGACTCCGATTTAGTTGTTCTCGGTTAAATTATTATTATCACATTTTTTTGGCATTTTATAAAACTTGTTATGTCCTTCATTAGTTGCGAAGCAAGGAAAAAACCTTCAAGCCACCTAACCTTTTTTTAACAAAACCATATAGGTAGGAGATTGGGTTAAACCATTACCATTACCATTAACCCTTTTTTTTTTTTTTGTGTACACTGAAGTTTCAATTTGGCACTAAATTGGGTAATAACATATTGTCACTACAGGGTCTACTCAGGTCACATTATGTGGGCCGCACCTTTATTCAGCCCGAGCAGCACATCCGCGACCTTAGTGTTAGACTAAAACTCTCTCCAGTAAAAGGCGTTCTAGAAGGCAAATCAGTGGTGGTGGTTGACGACTCGATTGTTCGTGGCACAACCTCATCGAAGATTGTGCGGCTCCTGCGTGATGCAGGTGCCCGTGAGGTGCATATGCGCATTGCTAGCCCGCCCGTGGTGGGGTCATGCTACTATGGGGTCGATACTCCTAGTGAGTCAGAGTTGATTTCTAATAGGATGGATGCTGCGGGGGTGTGTAGGCAGATAGGTAGTGATTCTCTTGCGTTCTTGAGTTTAAGTAAGTTGCATGATTTGTTGGGGGATGAGGCACCGACATTTTGCGATGCGTGTTTCTCAAAAGAGTACCCGATCCCACCAAGGAAGTACGAGGAAGTGGAGCTAAGTTACATGGAGGCCTGATTTTTGTCGTGCACAAAAGGTTTTACAGGGGATGGATGATGGATCGATCCCATGGGGGATCAAATTGGAGCACAGTATTGTTTGTAACTTTGGAATTTTGTAATTTTTTACCTCTTCCCAGAGCTGTTTTATTAATTAAGGGTTACTGACAAGGTGGTGGTGATGATGATGATAATTTAAAAATGCTTGTAGGTGGTACTTGACATTTCTGATACGAAAGAAAATCTATTTTTTTTGCCTTGAAGTTTTGATCTAGTGTAGAATATTAGATTTAGGCGTGATGATCTGAGATTCTGACTTGTATGTTGTTTTGACTGTCTTATTTTGACTTGGTTCAGATAGTGTCTTCTTTTTATTTTTTACTTATTTTTTAGTCATTGTGAACGGGAAATTTTTTTTATAAAAAAATCAATTGTACGTTCTAAAATTGAAGAAATAATAATTCTTGTTTAATTTAAAATTTTATTAAAAAAAAAACATATACGTGAATGAATAAATCCCAATAAATGTAGTGACTAGATTAATACACAATCTGTATAATGCAAGGTTCTAAATAGCGTTTATAGCGTCGTAGCGGGAAGGCTAAAAAAAAAACTATAGTGAATAGCGTCGCTATAGTGGAAGCTATTCCAAATAGTATTTTTTTTTTACATTTTGTATATTCAATATTTGTACTAAATATCAACATTATCTAAATTCTCGTAGAACAATAAATAACACCAAAGTAATTAAGAAATTATAATATTCATATTGAACCCGTACAAAGCCCAAATTGCGGTTCAAAATATCTATAGTAATATCATAAACTATCGATTTTTCCTATTAAAAATATCTTAAGCATCATGATTTATGACATAATCTATTTTTTTTTCTATTCAAATTTCTATTTCTATTCCTAATTTCAAATTGATTTATCTGTAGCAATAGCAACTAATTCAATTTCAGTTTGAGATTTTTTTTATCTTTATTTAAAACCCATATAAATTGCTTAAAAAAAAAAAACCCATATTGTATAGCGCAAATAGCGGACCGCTATAGCGCTGTAGCAGCCATAGCGCAAATAGCGCTGTAGCGGCCATAGCGCAAATAGCGCATTTGGATGTCATAGCGTAGCGTTTGGGGTCCAAAAACGCTATAGCGGCGCTATAGCGCCACTATAGTGCGCTATTTAGAACACTGATAAATCCTAATAAATGTAGTGACTAGATTAATGTACTGTCACTATGGATCTCTGTGAATTTTCTCCTTTGTCAAATAGTGTCCAAATGGAATTCTCACTGCTTGAATTAATTCTAGATCAGAGGATAAGTAAGCTTCAATTTTGCAGCTAAGTTTCTCTATCATGCATGCATCGACGGCATCGTACTTTATAAAAAGTTATTCTATCACATGTATCATGTTATCGTACCTAATTTCGCATAGCATAAGAGAACCTTTATTTATATCCTACAATTGCTAACACAGTCAAGCTATGGATGTAACTTTATGAAGCGCAAATCGGTCCATGCTATGGATTTATATTTTTATTTTCAAAGTGAGTTATGAAGTAAGAGATTTGTTTTACTTTTAACTTATATTTTTTATATTTGAAAGTTCAAACAGTCATCTGAACTGCTTAACATGATCTATATATTGAAATATGCTAGGAGATCAAATTTTACATTTTTTTAGAAATTTTTTTAGTAATTTTAAGAATTATTTAAAATCACTGTTTTTTTATGGTCCATATTCCATTCAAAAACAAAGATTTTCTATCCATCCAAAAAAATAGTAAAAAATTTCCAAAAAAATATAAAATTTGGTCTCCAATTACATTTTAATATGGAAATCATGTTGAGCGGTTTGAATCGGCTGTTTGGACTTTAAAAACGAAAATATAAGCGTAAAGTAAAATAAGTATCTTACTTCGCAACTCATCATAGCCCATATATATATAACTGTCTAACATGATTTATATATAGAAATGTATGATGAGATCAAATTATACTTTTTAGAATTTTTTAGAATCTTTTATCATTTATTTAGATAAGTAGAAAATCATCTAATTTTAAAATTTTGGAGTGAAGCTATGGATGTAACTTTGTGAAGCGCAAATTGGTCCATGCTATGAATTTATATTTTAATTTTCAAAGTCTACAATCAATTCAAACTATTTAACACGATGAGTTGTGAAGTAAGATATTTGTTTACTTCAAACTTATATTTTCTATATTTGAAAGTTCAAACAGCCGTTCCGAACTGCTCAACATGATATATATATTGAAATATGCTAGGAGACCAAATTTTACATTTTTTTTGGTATTATGGTATTTTTAAGAATGATTTAAAATCACTGTTTTTTTTATGGTCCAGATTTCATCCAAAAACAAAGATTTTCTAACCATCCAAAAAAAAATAGTAAAAAATTTCCAAAAAATATAAAATTTGGTCTCCAAGCACATTTCAATATGGAAATCATGTTGAGCGGTTTGGATTGGCTGATTGGACTTTGAAAATGAAAATATAAGCGTAAAGTAAAACAAGTATCTTACTTTGTAACTCACCATAGCCCATATATATAACTGTTTAACATGATTTAGATATAAAAAATGTATGATGAAATCAAATTTATACTTTTTAGAATTTTTTAGAATCTTTTATCATATATTTAGATAAGTAGAAAATCATCTAATCTAAAAATTTTGGACATTCAAAAATAATGATTTTCTATCTATCTTAAAAATATTTTTATACGGAAATCAGGCCGAAGGGTTTAGAGGATCATTTATTTGAATTTTAAAACTGAAACTGAAGATATTGAAAAGTACCGTAGCCTCACTGTTGTTAACATGTTATATAAGACGTACCATCTAAATAAAAAGTTGGGCAAAAACTTTTGAACGTATCAATAGTCTGAATTATATCAGAGCTGTACTGGCAAACTGTTACCAAAGGGGGGCACAAAGAAATGGGCTACAAATCATGTATGCCTCCTTGTTCGTCGTTTAGGCCTCAAAATAACATTTATTACAAAACGGTAAAGCTAGATGGGAGATCATGCTTTATGCGCTAGAGATGGTCTATTGTTAAATTTGTGATCCATTAGAAACACCAGGTGGCAGCAGCCTTTCAGCCTCCCACAATTAAGTGCAAATATTTAAAGCAACACCAGGTGTGTGAAATATTTTCATGGAAGGATCATCTAAGGCCATTAATGTGATCAACGCCATGTGCACTCTCCACCATCCCCACGAATCACCTTCTCCAAATCCTTAATCTAAATCCTAACAGCAATCGTGATCTTAATCCAAACCCATTTCCTTGTCAAGAAGACAAAAAACCAAATAATTGAGTTCAAACAAGGACGAATTCCAAGCCCAGTCTGCGTTCCGCCGTAAGATTCCATTTTTAAAGCTGTGTTTCTCTCCTTTTGTTCTCTCTCTAGCTTTTATCAGGCCATAGCAGAGAGATTGAGAGAGATTCCTATGATTCGGCGTTGACCGCTCCTTCCTGCATTGGAGGCCGCGCCAAAGAAACACTCTTTCATCATTCCCAGCGCGCCTTTAGAGATAAAAGAAATTAAAGATTTGGGATAGACCCATTCCATTTGTATTAATTGGAGCAATGGCAATTGCTAGATAAGTGAATTGGGCCGTTTAATGGCGGTAGGCGCAGAGATGGAGAAGGAATTCGAATCGAAGCTGAGGTTACAACAGCAACAACAAGGGACGAAACAACAGGCGATGCAGAGAGCCAATAGCATCGCATTTAGAGCCCCTCAAGAGCAGTTCGCGATTGATGATTTTGAGCTGGGGAAAATGTATGGCACTGGATCTTACTCAAAGGTGCATTCTTTTTCTGTATTTGATTGGTTTTTATACTTTAATTTCCTGGATATTGACCTGTGAAAACCAAAGACAATAGCATAGGAACTCGTGAAATTAGGTCTATTTGAGATAACACAAATCCATGAAAGGAAGTCTAAATCTAGTACCTGTCAATGTAATTATTATTGATGCAGTGGAAATGCATATTTAGGTTTTGTAATTGAAGCTAACTTTGGTCTTGTTTTGATACAATCAGGTAGTGCGAGCGAAGAAGAAAGATACAGGAAACGTTTATGCTTTGAAAATTATGGATAAAAAATTCATCACAAAGGAGAATAAGATTTCATATGTGAAATTGGAGAGGATTGTACTAGATCAACTGGACCATCCTGGCATTATTAGACTATTCTTCACTTTCCAGGATACTTATTCCCTCTGTATGCATCCTTTTTCACTCTTTATTTCAGATTGTATTTAGATTGCCCTTTTATTCATTGCTCTAAATTATTTTGCATGTATAGACATGGCACTTGAATCTTGCGAAGGTGGAGAGCTGTTTGATCAAATCATAAGAGTAAGTTGCAAATTTTTTTAACTCGATCTTTTGTACTGTAATACCAGGCAACACTCTCTGTGAAACATAGGTAAAGATTAACTCGACTAGCAACACGCACACAAACACACGCAAGAAAATAAGATAAGGAGAATAAAAGAAAACAAAGAGAATTGAACCACCAGGTGCCGGTTAGATGACAAAGTGTACTTATAGTATTTTGATGGACTAAAATAAAAATTACATGGTGCAGAAAGGCCGGCTATCAGAAGATGAAGCCCGATTTTATGCAGCAGAAGTAGTTGATGCTTTGGAATATCTGCATGGCTTGGGCCTAATACATCGTGATATTAAGGTATATAAAAGGTGATACAATATTTTCTATTTTCATCTGTAATAATCTAACGTCTTGTTTGTGTTAAATGTCGGTTTATACCAGCCGGAGAATTTATTGCTAACATCTGATGGCCACATAAAGCTAGCTGATTTTGGAAGTGTTAAGCCGACAAAGGATACCCCGCTCACTGTTCTTCCTAATTCAACAGGTATTTTTTTATTATTATGTACAGTCAGGCTTAGTACTTTTATGTACTTTACTGGTACATGATGCTTTAATTTAAGATCTTTTCAATTTCTTCATTTTGAGTGAAAGATCTGAAACATGGTAGCAGAGTTGATTGATTGATTGATTATTTGTTTTTTTTTGTTTTTAATGAAACTAACAGCTGAGAAAGCATGTACATTTGTTGGCACAGCAGCATATATCCCCCCTGAAGTTCTTAATTCTTGTCCTGCTACTTACAGGTGCGATATAAAAATTTATTATATATAAACCATCTGTTGTTTTTTCTTATCTATTTTGTTTTTTGCTGCTTTTTTTTTTTTCCTTTTAAACAAACCAAGTAATATACGAAAAAAATCTTAATTGAAACGAAACCCAATAATCTGTTACTGTACATTGAGCTGTTAAAATTGAAAGGTCTCAATGAATTACAAAATGACTAAATTATCTCAAATATAATATTAACTTGGAAATGAACATCTAAAATATATCGGCTTTATTTAGTTCCGTTTTGGCTCAACAATAAGGGACCTCCTTTGAGCCAGAGGCAAAGCAAGCACAAAATATACTGTTATCATCACACTAACTGCTAAGCTTTTAGGTACTATTATATTTGCAACAGAAAAATATCTTAATGGATAATAAATTAATTGAATTTATTAAGTAATCTCACATGGGCCCTACATAACTTCAAAAATTGAGTATGCCTTTAAAACAGGAAGTATCTCAAGGACTCCAAATCATGAAAAATATTCCAAATGGTGCTCGTCCATCATTTATAAAAAATTAATTACCTCTCTTTCCTTTCTCATTTGCATCAACGGAGAAACATGGTGGACATGTCTTCATGTAAACCAAGGAGGGTGTGTTGGTTAATTTAAATGATACTTCCTTTGTGTTTTCCGGGGCATATGTGAAATTTCCCGTATTGCAGTCATGTACATGATGTCTTGACATAAGGGGCATAGGTGAAAACTGTCTGACATTTTGTTACATCTCTCAAATTGATAATTTGTTTTGTTCTTATGACAGTAATGATTTATGGGCACTAGGGTGTACATTGTACCAAATGCTTTCTGGCTCTTCTCCTTTTAAAGATGCGAGCGAGTGGCTTATATTTCAGAGAATTATGGCGCGGGACCTACATTTTCCTGATTATTTCTCTGACGAGGCTCGCGACCTAATTGACCAATTATTGGTAGATCTCTCTCCCACTTCACCCTCACCCTCTCTCTCTCTCTCTCTCTCTCTCTCTCTCTCTCTCTCTCTCTATCTATCTATCTGTTTTTTTTTATTTTGGGGTTGATTTCACTTATTACTATGATGGAATGCCAGAAGTGTCATGCATAACCCTATCACAATATAAGATATATCACATAATACATCCTCTACCCTCTCGTAAGATTTCCTTCCTTACTGTTGTCGCTACAAATAAGAGAGAAATCAGCAGTTTGAGGGCTTACAGAGAACTAGGGTTTGAGTCCCTGCGGAAATGAGCAGCGGGCATTAAGATACTTGTGAGAAACAAGTAGGAGAACCGATATTTAAATGAGAAAAATGGCTTATTTGGGTATTTCTTAGAAAATTAATGGAATTATATATGGCCACGAAGGGTTAATTTAAATACTTGTAATAATAGGACAGAATTTGCTAGGTGAAAAGGATGAAGAAGTGTTAGTTGGATTATTTAAGAAATCTAGATAGCAGGTATTTATGTAACTGTTTTCATGTTTTGAAGACCATATCAAAGTTTTTACTGGTTGTTGGAGAATTATTGAAATTATTACTGCTCTCACTTATTATGCATTTAATATAATATCCTTCTGGGACACTGCAGGACGTGGATCCCACAAAAAGGCCAGGTTGGAGCAGTTATGCGTCCCTAAAAGGGCATCCTTTCTTTAGAGGCATTGATTGGAAAAACTTGCGACACACTCCTTCCCCGAAACTTGTCTCTGAATCTAATGTATGTTTGTGTATCTTGATGCATTTATTGACACCATTAACAAAATGAACTCTTTGGTATTTCAAAAAGTACTCTTTAACTAAATTGACCCATAATCAGGTATAGAAAAAGAATGAAAGAGTAATGACTTTTTATTGCAAATACATTTTTTTTTTTATGATTTGGGCCCCGTATTGAGACGAAATAGATGATTTTCTCCTCTGCATTGCATTCTTCTCCTGGTTTTCATTTCTATCTTTGTTTGTCTCATTCTCCAAAATTGTCTCTGTTACAATCAATTTCATTAGAAAAGGATTGAAATAAACCGTGGTCGTGTGAAAATGCATCCAAGATAATAGGACAAAAGGATAAAAAGTATCTTTTCTAGGATTATCACTTGACCATTTTTAAATGGGCATATAGTTGCAAATACCAAAAAATCTTGGGTGCTTTCTGCAGAGGAGGGCGTATAGCAAATTTATTTTAAAAAAAAAAAATTCATATTTAATTTAAAAGGAAGATTCAATTTTTTTTTTCCTTGTGCCTTTGAATAGAAAAATGAGGAAGAGGAGGAACAAGATCCAATGTGGAATCTGACTCATGTGGGAAGTGGTGGCAGCGATAGTGGTAACGGAGCGGGTTCAAGTGCTGGGACAACATCTAACCAACAAGCAGCATCTACTCCTAATGGAGGTCATAACAGCAGTGGTGGGGCCGCGCCGTCATCCTCTGACACTTACCCCCACCTCTCCCATCTTGCCTCTATTGACTCTTTTGATTCTAGATGGTACGCCTCTCTCCAAATTTAATGTTAATTTGAGGGGGGTTGGTTTCATCAGTACAACTCTACCACAATTAAATGTCATTCATCACTTAATAACCCAGCAAAATAAGAATACTCCTCAAACACTGGGACTATCATTAATCATCCTACGTTATATTAAAAGGTGTCTTTTGTATCCTCCATTTTTGTTCAAGGATGCCCAGATTATGGTTTCTTAGTCTCTTACATTTTACAACTCTACTTTGTTGAGAAAGAAAAGAGGGCAATTTGGATGGTTGTTAAAAGAAGATAGTTACTGAGGGCTAAATATGAAAAATTTGATGTTCTAGAGGGGCATATGAGATTCTAGTATCCGTGATACATAACTGTTCATGGTAATAATTTATCAGGCAAGAGTTTCTGGAGCCGGGGGAGGCAATAGTGATGATATCAAAATTGAAGAAAATTCAGAAAATAACAAATAAAAAAGTACAGCTTTTATTAACCGACAAGCCCAAATTGATATGTGTTGATCCGTCAAAGATGCAAGCGAAGTGCAACATCATCTGGTCTGATGATCCAAACTGTCTCAGCGTGCAGTGCACCAGTCCTTCCCATTTTAAGATATGCACGGTAAATCATGCTGTCTTTTTACTGTGAAGTACACAAATGGTCTGTTAATGTCCCCTAAGCATTCTGAAATTTGTGAAGTTTTGGGCTTTACAAATAGCTCCTAATTGAAGTTGACATGGAATAAATTATTTCGTTGGGATTGATTCTTTAATTATAAGAATGCCCATTCTGTGTTGCAGCATGCTGTCCATTTTAGTAGTAGAGTCCAAACTGTATAGAGGACCAAAACAGGAAATATGAAAATTTGAGTACCATTTGTGAATATTTCATTTCTCGTTATCAGTTTCTTAGTTTTTTCTAACTATTATTACATAGTCACATCAACTTTATTAGGTTGTGTTGGATTGAGAATCTGGATTTATACCCGACCCAATTATGTCCAGTTGCAATCCCACACTGCAATTTGTGCCTTTGCATCAATGCTATAAAAAAAAAAAAATTCTTTTTATTTTGAAAAAGAAAGAAATAAGTAATTGTAATTTCATGGCAGCCCAAGAAAGTGATTTCATTTGAAGATTCAAAGGAGAGAGCAGCACAATGGAAAATGGCAATTGAAGCACTTCAGAATCGCCGATTCAATTAATTTCAACTCAAATAAAATCAATCAACTTCAGAGAGATTTACTTCCACAGCATAAGGTCATGGAGAAGCTCGCTTACTAATTGATATAAACCAAGGCAATTTCTTAACTAAATTTGGTTTTTGGTGCATAGGTTTTTTCTTTAACTGTTCGTTGATTTTTCCAATGCGTGAAATGCTTTATTTCACTAGACTGGAAGTAGAGAGAGTGAGAGAGTGAGAGAGAGAGAGAGAGAGTATTGAAAATGACCCTAGGCAGCCTCTGCCAGGTTTTTCAAAAAAAAAAAGAGAGTATTGAAAATGGAGTTGCATCTTTCATTGCGGCAGCAGCTTTGTTTTTGTTTTTTTTTTCAACTAAAGTTTTGTTTAATTTCTTGTCACATTTTAGCCTTTTAAGGAACCTTAACTGAAACTGAAATTCACTGAAAATTTCTTGCGTATCATGCTGAAATTCAACTGGCAATTCCCATTTAAGGAAAGAAATTTTAAGGCCCTCGTATCAAATAGAAATGTAAGATTGTTTTTATTTTCTGGAATCCTATCTTCGTTGGATATAATAAAATTTGTTTTAACTTAGTCGACTGAAAAGTAAAAAAGTAATAAGATTTTGGCATGTGTCCAGAGATATTTCTCCATGGTTGTATAGTGTGTGACCACTAATCCTAAAATAAAAATAAAAAAAATGTTCAGTCATAGCATCTGATCTTTAGTTCCAAAAAGAAGAAACTTTGAATATAGTTTAAATGCACATGTATTCAGAAAAATGCCAATATTTTAATCTTTTGGCATATCAAATTATAAATTGTTCATAATTCAATAAAAGTAATGAAATACAATTTCCAACACTCATAGCATTATATTTAACAAATAAATAACTTTGAATCAAACTAGATTCAATCCATCAACCAACTATACGAGCATCCTTGCTTTTGTACACATATGCTCGAGCAATGAAATAATATACAATAAATGCCACAGCACTCGCACCAGCCAGAAGCCAATAAAAATAATCAAGATGTCCCTGATTTAGATTATTGGCGAACCAACTATCTCCATTTTTAGTGGTAATTTTGTCAATTAGTGACACAATAAAGCTACTAATATAATTCCCTACTCCAAAAATACTCAAGTAGAGTGAAAGACCTAGACTTCTCAACTCGTCTGGTACTTGATCATAGAAGAATTCTTGCAAACCAACCATGGTGAACACATCAGCCATACCAACCAAGATATACTGCGGTATGATCCACCATAGACTCATCGGTATTGGCACATCAGGTTTATCCACCAAACCATACTCTCTTGCAACTTTTAGCCTCTTCATTTCTACCAAGGCCGCTATGACCATTGATAAGAGAGAAATTACCATTCCTATGCCGATCCTTTGAAGCATGGTAATTCCTGAGGGCGTTTTTGTTATTTTTCTTGCCATTGGTATGATAATTTTGTCATATATTGGTATCAGTGTTACCACAGGTACATTTATGAAACTTGAGAGAGCAGCTGGGGGTACCTGCAATGTGGATCCAATCCGTCTGTCTAATGTGGCAGCTTGTTTTATGAAAAAAGTTGACCATTGCGCAAAAACTAAAGCATATACTAGGCATGTGGCCCAAATTGGGAATAATTTAAGTATTTCCTTTGCCTCTTTTGCATAATCTGAATCTAAGATCTCATCCTCATTTACTTGCCTACAATAATTAATAGAAGAACAAAAAATAAGTTGTAAGTTAACGAAACATTTCTATCAATTTTTTTTTTTGTGATGTTTCAGAAAGCTTATACTTCTCAAGAAACAATTAAATAGATAAATAGATAATAAGAATCAAACAGACAAATATATCTTACTTGATTTCATTTATTTGACGGCCTCTAACCAACGCCATAATCGATTTGCCGACTTTAGCGAAGGGGTTTTCTTTCTGTATAGGATAGAACCGGTACGTTTTTGTACCGGCTAAGAAAATAATAAGAGCAACAAACATGACCAAACATGGTATTCCGAAACCAAAACCCCAACCTACATTATCTTGCACATAATTCAAAATTGAAACTGTGAAAATATTGCCACCACACAAGCCGAAATACCACCAGTTGAAGAAAGAGCTTCTTTCAGCCTGCTCATCAGGGACATTTTGGTCAAATTGATCAGCCCCAAAGGCTTGTACACATGGCTTGTGGCCACTTTGTGCAGCAGCAATTAGATACAGAGAGACGTAGAAGAAAATTAATTGGAAAGCTGGGACTGAACATGATGTGGGGTCCATGATGCCACTGCAATCAGGTGGTCGAAGAAATGGTAAAGTTGAAGAGAATGTGAGCATAAGCAAGGCCTGGATTAAATTGGTAAATGAAAAAAGTTAGTCTATTTTATTCGGTGCGATTCCATGTGTACCCTGAAAAAGAAAAAGATATTTTCTATGCAGCTATGAAACCTAGCTCATAATCAGGGCTATGCTCCTTGTGAATTTTTGTTGTCTATTCTAGTTTTTCAAATAAATGACAACAATATCCCTGTTTTCAAATGTTTAACGAAGGCACACGTGTGTTTCATAGAATGCTTCAATGCAGAAGCAGACAGCAGTGTAAATATTTTGAAGTAGTCCATAACAATTCAATACTTAAAAAACAAAAATCGAGATATTTGACATGCAGCAAGATGTGAATGTATGCATCCAGATATTACTTGCCATCGTGTGCATTTAGAAAATAAGCACAGAGTTGTCAAACATTTGAAATGGATGATACTGTTTGTTCATTTAGAAAACAAGGATAGACAAAATATTTCCTTACCTGTACCCATTTCCTTGAAAGACGTCAAAAACATGCCTCCTTTCTCATTAATATCATTCTACTGAAGAGGTAGAAAGAAAAATATCCATGTCTTTTATTCTTTATTTTTCAACAAATGCAGTTCAGAGGTCATGGAAGATTTTTTCATGATCCCGTATGTGCTTTGTATGTTATATTCTTGTTGTATGGTTGCAATACACATTTGTACCAACCATCCAATTGGAAAGAACTCATGATTTGATACCAATTAGTGTTGAAATGAAAATGATTGAATAATCAAACAATTCAACAAAAAGAGATCATGGAAAAGAGGTTTAGGTGCAAACCAAGAGATAGAGACAAGAGGCCATGAGAATGGTACGGTACCGGCCGAGCCAGGAATCTGCAATGAATGCACCGAGAAGAGGCAGCAGGGAGGCAGCTCCGTTCCATGCGTTTACTGAGGCAGCTGCAGCGGCTGTTGACTGGTGAAGTGGGCCCGTCAAGTAAGTTATTAGGTTTGATGATACGCCGTAGTATGCAAACCTCTCTGTTATCTCCACCCCTACAACGTGGGTTGTGTGAAGAGATATAATCACTATTCACTAGATATCAACATGTATTAGTCTAGTATGATACTGATTTAGTCAGGGGTGGACCCAGATGGTTCCGGAGAGGGCAGTTGCCCCCCTGGATTTTGAGTTTTAGTGGAGATTTATCGGTCCCGACCGACTTTGCTCCCCTGAAATTTTTTTTGCCCCCTCATGAACATTTGATTTATAATTCGGATTAAATTTAAGGTTAAAATTGAAATAAATTTGTTGAATTTTGATTGAGAATTAGAATTATAAGTCAGAGCATCAGAAATTACAAGCCAAAGCATGAGAAAGTATAAGTTAAAATATTATTTTTTATCGAATACCCAATTAGTTAATGAATTTAAACCCGATTCAATATTTTTTTGCCCCTCCACAAAAATCCTGGATCCTCCCCTAGATTTAGTACACAAAATATACAGGTGTGTGCACTAAGCAAGTCTAGCACGATACTACTGTACTGTAATATATTGTATTGTAATTTTTGTGCTGGTGCGAACAAAAGTGAATCTACCCTAAAGCCTAAATTTGAAGATTTGGTTGTTAATCGGGCTCAATTCTCAAAAGTCAAAAGATTTATTCGCCTAAGGTCAATCGCAGGTTCTATCTCTTTTAAAAGTACATCTCGGAATTGGGACCCACATGGCATTGACTCAGGCAGGATAAATAATAGTTGTATAAATTACCGATGATGAAGAGAGCCGAGCGCCACCGACCGGAGGTGGAGCGGGAGACCGGACGGCCCTGACAATCCACCACTCCTGGTAATGGGTCGGATCCGGGCAGGAGGGGAGCCGAATCCATCTTCTCACTCCGAGAGCACTAGAGGTGTTCGGTGTATATACGGTCGGAGCGTTATTCTTTTGGAATACTTGTTCTGCTTAGCTTTAGTACCAGATATTTGAGGCCTCACGCTTCCCAAATCAGGGAAAGGATTTTGATCTGTGGACTTTGGGGCATTTTGGAATTCGAGATGGAGATGGAGATGGAGATGGCTTCCCATCGCCCAGAGAAATTTCGCTATGGGTCTGCCACCTAACAGAATCTGTATTTATAAGATTTCAATAAGTATATTTTTGTGGGTCCCTACAAGTCAAGTAGACAATAACTCTACGAGTAATGCTACGGTGCTTTGGTGTTTTGGGAAGTAAAGATGATGTTTTAGTTTTCATTCATATCTCTATTTTTAAAGTTCAAATAGTCGATCTGAACTTCTCAACACAATTTTCATATTGAAATGTGCTTGGAGACCAAATTTTACATTTTTTGAAAATTTTCTACTATTTTTTTTGAATTTTTGAAAATCAGTGTTTTTCTGAATTTTTTATTATTTTTTTATTTAATGAAAAGCTGTAATTTTCAAAAATTTCAAAAAAATAGTAAATTTTTTTTTTTTCAAAAAATATAAAATTTGGTCTCCAAGCATATATCGATATGAAGATCATGTTGAGATGTTCGAATCGACGATTTGAACTTTGAAAATAGAGATATGAGCGGGAAGTAAAACACCCTCTTTACTTCCCAAAGCACCGTAGCCTATCCCATAACTCTATTATATACATCTATATTCGGTTTTTAAAGAATTCACATCACCTCATGTTACCTGACTGAAGACAACTACGATCAGACGATTCTTTTAACATGACACAAATCTCAAAACAGACCACTTCAGTCTCCGTAGACACCGAATTGAGTTTGGCCCGTATAGGTTTAATTTGGGCCATCCGTTTCAATTTGCTTGAGTCAAGTACTTGGGAGGATACGGATCCGTTTTTAAAATTCACAAGTCGACAACTGACTACTTCTGATTCATATGGCTCCACCATTATTTATAACATAACATATATAATAAAAATAAGGAGGGCTTAAATGTTCTATTGTTTTATGTTCAAATCGTATTTTAATATCTTTATTTTCAATTTCAAAGTTTAACAGATGATCCGAACTCTCAACGTGATATCCACGTTAAAATGTGATTGGAGACAAAATTTATATTTTTGAAAACTTTTTATTATTTTTTAAGATAGGTACAAAATTATTGTTTTTAGGTAGGTCACAATTTTCTAAAAACAGTGATTTTGTACCTATTTAAAAAAATAGTAAAAAAGTTTCAAAAAAATATAAAATTTGATCTCTAAGCACATTTTAAAGTGAATATCATGTTGAGCAGTTCAGATCTTTTATTTTGACTTTAAAATTGAAGATAAAAATGTTAGAATACAATTGACGCATGAAGCAATAAAACATTTAAGCCCTCCTCAACAAAAATTATTGAAGTTACCCCTACAATATTACAACATGATATTTTTTTGCATTTTATTTAACAAATTTTAGGTATTATTTATATAGCGCAGTACATTTTTGCATGTGGAACGTGTAAAATACAATGTTCACATTTGACGTAATAAATTAAAAGTCGTTGTGTATAAGTCATAAGTAGATAAATTAATAATTTATTGTTATAAATTAGTCAATTAAAAGACTTAATATTTTTTATATACATACTATATGTTTATTTTTTTCAATAAAGAATAAAATGAAAACTTTATAAATTTAAAACCGCACGTAGTGTACATACGGTTTGCATTTTTCTTGTTTAAACTTTAAAAGTCAAACTTTATTTTTCATATACATACTACGTTTTTTTTAATAAAGAGTGAAATGAAAACTTTATAAATCTAAAATCGTCCGTACATAAAATTTGCACTTTTCTTAATTTAATATTTTTCATATACATACTACATATTTTTCTTTACTACTGTCACTGTCGTAATATTTTTTTATATTATGAGTACAACAACCGTGGGCAGTGTACATACGGTTCACATTTTTCTTGTTTGCTTGTAACTAAAAATTTGATTATTTTAATTATGATTTATCTCGCTATATTTGAGGGAGTTCATCTATTCTCCAGTTATTTGACACGGATATTATTAAATTTTTTTCTTTAATTCCTGTTCACATGCAAGGGAAAAATAAGAAAAAAAATCATTGAATATTACGTTATGATGCTTAGTATTAGACTTTTTTTTTAATACGAACAAGATCATTAGTTTCTGAGAAGTCCACGTGGACATCAAACAAAATTCATCGTGTAATGTTATCAATTATATTAACTATTAAGAGAATAGAGTGAAAAACCAAAGGACATGAAAAAAAAAAATCATTTTAAAACGAAAACTCTAAGTCGGTCAGAAATTCAAAGATGAAATTGATTGAGATAAACAAATTAGCTGTTCTTTGCTTCATTGTTTAAGCGCAGGAATTAATATCCTCTGCATTATACTCAAAAGAGAATCTTTTGAGTTAATGAATCTCGACTGTACTATTTGTTTTAAGATTCATGCGAATTAAATCTGCACTAATATTAAAGGACCCCCTATGTTATAGACACGAGTCGGATTGGCTACGTTTAAAATCAGACGGCTGAAATTCATTAACTCAAAATATTCTCTTTTGAGTTAATGCAGAGGATACAGATCCTTAAGCGCATACGGGCTGTAATCGGTTCAAACTGCAGCGGCAAGGGAGTCGCTTCAACTTGCTTTCATTTCATGCTCTAATGACTAATCATATCTCACGTCCATATCTCTATTTTAAAGTCTAAATAGACAATTTAAATTGTTCAACATAATCTTTATATTAAAATGTGTTTGGAGATCAAATTTTATATTTCTGAAATTTTTTCACTTTTTTTTTAGATAGGTATAAAATCACCGTTTTAGAATGAAAAATAGTGGTTTTGTACACATCTAAAAAAATAGTGAAAATTTTCCAAAAATATAAAATTTGGACTCCGAGTACATTTTAATATGGATATCATGTTGAACAGTTTAGACTGTCTGTTTGAACTTTGAAATAAAAAATAAGAACGTGAGGTATGATTGGAGCACGAAAATAATGGGGCATTTGAGCCCTCCTTATTTTTGATGTCATTAATATTTTTTTTGTGCTACATAAATGAATTTCGGTAAGTATTCTATTCAGAAAACAACAAGTGAAAAAGAAATAAACGACGCACCTAGTTGTTATTAATTTCAAATTAATGTTAAAGATTGTAAAGTATTACAAATGATAAAAATATTCAAACAAGGATAAAATTACCATGAATATTATGGTCATTTCATATTTTAAATTATCACAATTGTAAAGTTAAGTAGTAAATTAACTGTTGGAGGGACTTCTTGTCAAAATTAAAAATTCGGAGGTCAACTTATGACAAATAAAAAAATTAGAGGTCTTTCATGACATCATCCAAAAAAAATATTTACGTGTGAGACCATGATTTAAAAATTGCAGAACGGGGATGAGTTTATGTAACCATATTATTTCGTTTTAATCTAAAGCTGACAAAGTTAATATAACGGCCGTTTAGGCCGATTAATTGGCTGATTAGTAGTTGGCGGCGACCAAATCGTTATGAATTTTTCCGACTAATCGGCCGATTCTTTCCGATTAATCGTTTGACGGTACCTTGCCCTTCCGACGAGCGCATTTCCTCTATATTTGTTAATTTAATTTTTTAAAACAACTATATAACATGATGAATAGAAAGAGATAGATGAAAGAATGTTAAATTTTATAAAGATATTGGATATTAAGATGATTTTATAGAGCAATTTGCTACTGTAAAGTTTATATGGAATTATGGATACATTAGAAATTTTCCCTAAATTTTAATTGTAATAGAGGGTTCATTTTTTAGTCCTTGTTAATATTATTCTACGATAGGGATTGGTCAGATATAAATATTCTAGAATTTTCATGGAATGCGAATCATTATTATATTTTTTAAATGATGGATTATTATTATGATCTTTGAACAGATTTTCGTACCATGCAAGATGCAATGCTAGGTTCATCTATGCGATATTTAATTGTGTTGTTTTAACTGTGGATATATTTTCCATGAGATCTTGTATTAAATGTTGTGCATTTATTGCCAAATATGACCCCGTCCATCACATTTTAAAGATCTATGTGAATCTTTAATTTAATGGTTGGAAGTTGGAACATTTACGAGCAATTAGAAAATTCCAAAAAGCCCATAGATTTTTGGAATTTACATATCTGCTATAAAATATAAATTTCGTCCCCAACGCCGATAGTATTACATGTCTACTATAAAATATAAATTTCGTCCCCAACGCCGATAGTATTACATGTCTGCTATAAAATATAAATTTCGTCCAGTACGCCGACACAATTTTTAATGCAAGAAAAAATAAACATTGCACATTTGAAGTGCAAATTCAAAATTTTAAACAAAAAAAAAGTAAATCATATACTGAATGAGAGATAAGTGAAATCTCCCTCATATTATGTTATTGAATGAATTTGAGTTTTGAACCAAATAACTTGTGAGTTTTAAAACTTTAAACTTTTCCATTGAATTTATTATTTTTCATTTGTAAATCATCAATGAAAATCAAAATCATTACTTAAAAATATAAGAGGTGCTGTGCTAAAGTAATTAGATGGAATCTTTAATCTTTCAAATTTTGTAGGGTTGAAAGTTGAAAGATTAAAAAGTTAGAGATATAGATAGATATGCAAAAATTTATCATGTGATTCAAAAATTGCGGATAGATATGATCATTAATACCTGATTGCTTCATTCCATAGTAAGCATGAACTTCACTTTAATGTGAATAATAAAAAAATAATGTGAGTTGTCATAATAAGTAATGACCATTATTGATCGGCGCACCTATTATTTTATATATATTATTAAAAAATAAAAAGTGAAACTTTGTAGCATTATTTTTGTAAAATATTTAAATAGCAAGGGGTCCAAGGACCGCGTGGTAGAATTTGTTATTTGGAATAGTTCCAAGGACAAATGCATAATTTTGCTGATACGGACGAGAGGGCCGTATCAAGGGCCTACATTCAAATGAGAAGAATGCAAAACACATGGTAGAATAAACAAATAAACAAATTATAAAAAGGTAGCTAAGGACGGATTTTTTTATTGAGCGCTTTTGGGGTGACAGTGGCCCAGTACTCAGCGACTTGTAACACGAGAAAGTTCGCAAGAGAGCATCCGAAAATTAACCGAACAAAGCGCGCACTCTGTTTTCGGGTAAAGATAATTGACAGAGAATCTTTTTCTTCATCCAGCGCACGGATAACAGCGGCGTATACAACTCCTGCGCCTGCATGGAGTAAAAAGTACTCTGTCAATATTGTACCCCTGTTTCTGTTTCTGGGTCCAGAAAAAATAAATAAAGATCCGCAACGAACTCAACCCGTTAAATAAATACAGAGCTACCGACTTGTGAGTAAAGGAATTTAAAGAAGTCTCCGTTTGTTTCTATTTTTATCTTGTGAAACTTCTCAAACTTAGTTTTCCATTTGTTTCTCTCCGCCGAATTTTCTCTTATAAAAAGCGGAGAAGGATATAAATTGGGAGCCTTTGCAATTTGCATAGATGGGAGCCGTTGGGATTGAGAGCTCTAGTCCGATCTGGTACGGGTCGGCCGGAGCTAGGTTTGAAATGGAAAATTGCGTTCAAGATCACGAGTTTCTGTCAAGAGAAAGATCGAAACCGATTTCATTGGGGAAAAGATTGAGGTACGTTGATCAAATTGGTCTTGATCGCGTGAGAAAAGTCAGAAAACACATAAAAGGGGCATCCGAGATTAAAGAGAAGTCGACCCGTTCTAATGACGGAGGAGGTTTGCCTAAGAAGAAGCAAAGTTCATGTTTTAGCGATGAATCTGAATCTAATTCGGTGAGTAAATGTTATCGTCATTTTAATTTTTGACAAGTCTTGAATTATTTATACTTTTTTGTTCAGAAATTTACTTATTTTGATGTTTATTCTTCATTTCCGATATTTAGATTACATCTTTCTTTCGTTTAGTCATCAGATCACATCTATTTTTCCATTTGGGATAACTATTTATTGCTGTGTTCCTTTGATAATTATTTAGTCATTCCAAACAGATTTTCTTACAGTACTAGCATTTATCATTACTCAAGAAAGAACCGAATTGGTAATTTCAAGCTCTTGCAATTGTATTTGTGATATCGGGTTAGGTCAATAACGGTTTTATTGACTTTGGGTCTGGTCAATTTGGGATTGTGATTACTCCGGCTTCAGGGTTTTTTTTTTTTTTCTTTCAGATAAGACCCTGGTTTCTTCAGCTATTGTTGGGTTACCTTGGATTTTGTTCAGCGTCAATTTGGGTTACCTAGGCCCCTTGGGTTTGTCTGTTTAGATGCCAGTCTTATAGATTTCAGGTTTAGTTGTGTCTACTTCATTGGGCTTTGGGCTCTGATGTAGTTATCCTTTGTCACTAAATTTCAAAAAGGGCTTTGTTTTTTGTTGGGCTGCTTTGTCTGGTCAGATCAGATTACAAAAAAATTTGTTTCATAAGAGGTTAGCAACTACTTAGGTGATAGGGCCATGTTCCAAGACCCATAAAATACCCTTTCATTGGCCATGAAAGAACTGAGATTCAGACCTCCTTGAGAGGCCAACCCGGGATTAAAATGAAAAGCCCGAGACCCATCAAAGCAAGACCCAACAAAAAGCCTCATAAAGCCTAAAAAATACAGGCTCAGCTCGAAATCGGCTTACACCGCCTTTATGCGGGATAAACCGTTAACACGGTTAACATAACCGCTAACACGGTTAACATAACCGCCCAATTTCCCATAACCGCACGGAATAGCTACTATGGGACGACCTATATAAGGCTAAAAGACCCATTGAACAAAGGTGGAGATTTGAACAAAGAGAGATATCGCATAGGTCAGAGTCAGAATATCTCCAAACCTCTCCAAGTTCCAAACTCGATTTTCACCTTGGCCTGTCATTCCGAGAAAGGACGAGCCCAGCCCGCAGCTTAGTCACATAAGACCTACTCTCCCCAAGATAGGGCGTATCATTAAGATCCTCTGATTCTTCTACATTTTGCGTGAGTTGCATCAGACATTGTCTGATTCTGACAATTTTTTAGGAGATTAGTGTAATTAAGGAAATACACAGGTTGATAGGTTGTGTTAAGTGGTACTTTGATCCTTTTCTTTCTCCTCTTGTAGTACTTATTGTTGAGAATTGTATCTTTGTTAGGGACTTATTGGAAAATAGAGAATATAGAGAAGTCTAGAGACTTATGTGCAAGAATGTAAAAGCTCTATATAAGCCCCAATCATTAATTAATCAAAGAATTGTATCTTTGTTAGGGACTTTTGTTAGGGATACTGCATGTTTGTAGGGGGCAATTTGGTCTCCTGGAAGAGCAAAGAAACAATTAGTGGTTGCGAGATCGATAGTAGAGGCAGAGTACAAGTCTATGGCCTTGGGAGTTGCAGAGATGTTGTGGTTGAGAGCTTTGTTGGTAGAGCTCAAGGTGGACCAACGAGCCCAAATGAAGTTTTGGTGCTACAACAAATCCGTAATTAGCATTACCAACAACCCAGTGCAGTATGATAGAACCAAACATGTGGAGATTGATAGGTTCTTCATCAAGAAAAAACAGAATAGTGGACTATTGAAGTTGGGACATGTAACTACTAGGGAGCAAGTGGCTGACTGTCTCACTAAGGGACTTAGTTCACTAGATCTATCTAGGTTGTGTAACAAGATGGGCTTAGTGGATATCTTTTGCCCATCTTGAGGGGGAGTGTTGAGAATTGTATCTTTGTTAGGGATTTATTGGGAAATAGAGAATATAGAGAAATGAGAAATCTAGAGACTTATGTGTAAGAATGTAAAGGCTCTATATAAGCCCCAATCATTAATCAATAAACTAAGTTTTAGCTCAATTAAATCTCTTTTCTTATGATTCTTTTTAAGTAGTTTGGCGGACTCTTTGACTTTGTGCTGTTTGCTAAAAATGATGCTTGACATTTTGATCTCAACTATTCAATTTCCTTAAAGAAATGAAGCCCATTATTAGCAGTATCTATTGCAACAATAGAGTTAGAAATTAAAGTTCACATCATTTTCAGTTGCAGGAAACTTGGTGGCCGCCCTCAGTGACAATACTTAACAAATTTACCCAATTTGGAACTAACTGGGTAAAGTATGGTCTGATTTGGTAATTTTTTGGTTGTTCAATGATTTTTTGTACCAGCAGTCCCTTGAATTCACTTGTTTGATAGCACTATAATTATTTTGGCGTTGCAGTTTGGATTCAGATGATATGGTTACATGTCTCCTGAGTCAACTAACTACTTTGGCTTTTTATTTTTCTGCAGAGTTTTATTTGTAAGGATAATAAGTTTGACCAAGTTGACTATGCTAGATGCATGTTGCACCATTTGCTACCTCATCTGAGAAATATCTGTCAAGAAGAATATGGTGAGAAGGTTATTGAAGCACGCAATAAAGGTAACTTCACACATTAATTGACTTGAGCAAAGTTATCTCTCATTTTCTTTTTGCAATAAAATCAGTCCCCTTATTTTCATGTTTATCCCTTTGCATGTGTATAGAGGTACTTCTGCATAAGGTAGACATAGAAAAAGCAGAGTGCAACGGAGAGAGAATTTACTGGTACTATTTGATATCAATTACTTCCCAGTTATTTCCACATGTTTGGTTCATTTTTTCTAAAAATTGTACATTATAAGTAATGTTTGCTCTCTTTTTTCCTTGGAATCAGTGACAACTGCAGCACCTCAATTTTTGACTTTCACAGAAGCTGCAAAAATTGTGATTATGAGCTCTGCCTCACCTGTTGTCGGGAATTAAGAGATGGAAATCTTAAAGGCAATTGTGCTGAAACTTCTTACCACTACCCATATAGAGGTGATGAATATGCACATGGCGAGACCTGGGACCCATCAAAAGAGATGGAGCATGAAGCCACCTCATGTGCCTCTGACTACCAGGCCCCACTTGCCATCTGGTGCGCTGACTCGAAAAATCATGTCATCTCCTGTCCTCCTACAGAGCTTGGTGGGTGCGGCCTAGGTCTTCTTGAATTGAAATCCTTAGTATCACACCAATGGTTGATTAATATAAGGAACAATGCAAAAAAACTAGTTGAAGATTGGCCATATGTGTATGAAGAGTATTGTTGCAACTGTGGGACGGGTGACATGTCACGAAAGGCATCTGAAAGGGAACACTCTGATGACAATTACATATACTGTCCAAGTGCTGATAACGCTGAGTTGAGGCATTTTAGAGAGCACTGGTCAAAAGGAGAACCTGTGGTAGTGAGAAATCTGCTTGGGTTTTCAGGATTGAGCTGGAAGCCCGATGATATGTGGGCTGCTGTTAATGGTGTCAGAACTGATTCCGAGTTAGCGCAAATCCGGGCTGTTGATTGTCTCTCCTGTTGCCAGGTGGGTGTTTTAGATTTCTTCTGTATTTATTTACTGGTAATTTTGTCTATTAGTAAGAGTAGATTTTCATTTTTACCCTCAGTGATGATATGTCTGTTATAATATAACAAGCAAAAATCTTTTATACAGTAAGTACATGAAAACATGCAAGTCATATATTCTTGTCTGTAGAACCTAATGAGAATATTCGAATTTGGTTTCTGATATTTGAAGCTTATTTCTATGAATTATGTTATGACAGGTTGACATAGAGCCTGAGGTCTTCTTTGAGGGATACAAGTACGGCCGATTGCACCCTAATTTGTGGCCAGCCATGCTCAAGTTAAAAGACTGGCCCACTTACAACAATTTTGAAGACGTCTTACCATCGCATTGCTCTGAGTATATACGCTCTTTACCGTTCCAACAGTACACTAACCCTAAATCTGGCCCGTTAAATCTTGCCACCTTTCTCCCTGCTGATGCACCGAAACCAGATCTGGGACCAAAATCTTACATTGCTTATGGGTTTAGGGAAGAGCTTGGCCGGGGTGACTCTGTGACGAAGCTCCACTGTGATGTTGCTGATGCCGTCAGTTTTATTTATTTTTTTATTCATTCTCTTACTTTTTGAAATTTTTACAGCTTTCTGGCTTAGGGTTAGTTAAATGTGCGTACTGACATTGAAATGTGTGCGACCCGTATGAAATATGGAAGTATCACATATAGCCCAGCAGGACATGAAAATTGTAATCTGAGATGCTCAAACTATCCTTTCTTCCACTTATCATCCCCACATAAAAAGAGGAATATAGCAGTACTACTATATCATAAGAATAACAGATGAGGCAGGGTGCACTGTTTAGATGATATATTTATGATTTAGAGCGGGTATACCGTATATTTTTCTGAGATGATATTTTCATGATTTAGCGGCTGTATACTGGATATATTTCTGTTTGCAGGGAAGAAATTATAGTCGATGCATTGTTAGGGGGAATGAAATAATTTCAAAAGAATTTGGTTATTTTATTTTCTTAACTGGTCTGATTTTCTAATGATTTATCTGTCAAAAGATTTTTTTTTTTTTTTTAGTTCTTTAAATGGTACTGATTTTCTTTACCAGGTAAACATTCTGATGCATATCTCAGCGGCGGAGACATCCTTTGAGCAAGATTCAGCAATTAAGCACTTGAAGAGAAAGCACAGAGAGCAAGATAAGATGGAATTCTCCAAAAATCAAGGGTATATTACCAGAGCAGAACGGGGTGAGAAAACTAAGAAGGGTGAAACAGGAATAATACATGAGGTGAATGATCGAGCTGAAACAGCTGGGGCATTGTGGGACATATTTCGAAGGGATGATGTGCCTCTTCTAAAAGCATACCTTGAGAAATACTTCCGTGAATTTCGGCATATTCACTGTAATCTCGTGAATGAGGTATGATATGCACTTGTGACCCAGGATTTATGCACTGGACTGTATCTGTATGTCGAGTGGTTGACCCGACCTGGCCGGACAGTTAACTTCATTGGTTTAGTAGCATTTATGGACCAGTGTGACTATAAACCGACCCACTTCTGCATATGACAACCCCTTGATTACCTGATGGTACAATTTATTAGTTTCTTAACCAACATATAAGCAAAAAATAATCTGATAGTAAAGTACCTTTTGAGTAAATACACCTTCATTTATTACATGATTTTTTACTCAGTGTTTCTTTTGTTTTTTTTAGGTTTTAAATCCAGTTCATGATGAGACGTTCTACTTGACAGCTGAACATAAGAGACGGCTCAAGAAGGAATTTGGTTAGTTATGCAAACATTCTTGAGTAAAAAATTAAGATAATAATTAATTTTTAAGAATGATAATATTAAATATCCTTGTACTTGCAGGGATTGAGCCATGGTCTTTGGTGCAACATGTCGGAGAGGCCGTATTTATACCTGCTGGCTGCCCCCATCAAGTCCGTAACGTGAAGGTGTGTGTTTAAAAACCTTTTTGTTAGGTATACAATATTTAAAAGACAAAAGTATACAAACAGGTTTTGTATTTGCCATTTTTCCCGAAAGCTCTATGTTTACAATAACTAGAAGTTTTTTGTTCCTGCTTGCTTGTTGCAATATTTTTTAGTTACAATCCCATTTATGAACTGGTGGGTACATTTATGAACCGTATATTTATAATTTTGACTGGAAACCAACCAATTGGAAAACCTGATATCAGATCAGCATTTATTATAGTTTCTAACACAAAGTACAATTTGCAGAGCTGTACAAAAATAGCAATGGATTTTGTCTCGCCAGAGAGCATTGGCCAGTGCATTAACCTAACCAATGAATTCAGACAATTGCCTAAGAACCATCGTGCCAAAGAAGACAAGTTGGAGGTAAACACTTGCCTGAAATAACCAGCTTTATAGGAAAAGGTTTTATACATGCCCCTGCAAAATATTAACCCATCACGAGTAATTTTTTAAAACCTAGAAATGTCCGCATGGTTATGCCCCTTTTAGAAGCTGGAAACATCCAATTATATTGCTCTCGTGAGTCCTTTTGAAATGTGAAAATTACCCTACACAAGTTTATATAAAGATAGTGTGAGAGAGCAGGGTTTGTTTGGGCATCTTTTCAAACTTGAAATAATGAGACAAAAAAATGATGCACAGGGTAGACATGGATACAAAGGATAAGTGTTTTTAAAAGATGATGCAAAGTAATTTTTTTTATTTGCAAGAGTATATGTGATATTTTGTCATTTACAAGGAGCATATTTGAAATTGGTTTTTCCTGCTATTTTTGTAACAAGTGTTTCAATCTGCAGTAGGGTTAATATTTGATCTTTGAAAATCTTAACTGTACAGATTAAAAAAATGATAGTCTATGCAGCACAAGAAGCAGTCTCAATTTTGCAAAAGGCGGTATGATTAAGGACTTTATGAAAGAATTTAACTTCAAAAAATTCCAACACAATTAGTGCAAGAGGTGTTTGTTAAAATGCCCAAGAGAACAACCAGTGAAACCATCAGAGAGAAACATGAAAAGTTAATGGAGTATGGTTATGTTCATGACAAGGCGTGCCTTGCATGATGTGGATGATAAACAAAAGGAGGCCATGCTAACATACCACAGCAAGTAATTTTTTGAGTATTTTGATGATCAGTTAGTTCTGGTTTATCTTTTTACCTTTTAAACTTGTTACTTCTTATTTATATTGTAAATAGAAAAGACAAATGCTTATGTGGTTCAAATGCCTGTTGTGTGGTCTTCAGCTCAATTTAATCTTTATTGGTTCAAATGCCTGTTGTGTAGTCATTAGAATGTGATTGAAAGTTAGCTCATGCCAATCCCAAATACATTGTACCAGTACTTTATTTGACTCAGTTAGGCCATATTGTCCAACTTGACACATCACTCTAAACCCCTCTTGGCACCTCTTTGTACATTGGTACCAATGGTACCAGTTTTTTTTCCTGGTACTGGTACCCCAGCTGTGTTTCAAGTTCTGATTTATATGCACAGAAAGAATTAAAGGTGCATTATGCTAAATTACTATGAATCGGTAATTATCCCTTGTCAGAGGGATTTGAATGTAAAATTGGAATTATCCCAGATGTGTATGCACAGAAAGAAATATTGCATGTTGGTTAAAATGAACTATTGGATGCTGGTTCCAGTACAAGGTCATGCGTGTACCAGTAAAGATCAAATATATATATTTGTTGAGTATTATGTTTGAGTGAGGCTATGGTACTATACATAGCCCATGTTGGCCTGCGCTATGGACTCAAGTTTTCGGTTTGAAAGTCCCAACAGTTGATCCGAACCTACCTTTCAACATGGTCTCCATATGAAAATGTACTTGTAAACTGTTTTGGCTTGACATATGAAAATGTACTTGCAATCTTTTATATGGAGACCATGTTGAACGGTTCAGATCAACCGTTAGGATTTTGAAAACAAAAATATTGATTTATAGTATGGACCAATCCGCGCTATGCATAAAACCATAGCCTCACTCATTATGTTTTTTAAGTGAAAAGGGCCGCAGTTAGAGAAGGAGAAACCCACAAGGGTATTTAAGTCTTTACAATTATAATATATGCTTTATTCATGTTAAGTACATATTTTTAATCTTACTATCAAACGAACAAATACTCCTTGAGAGATTAAATTTTTAATACGTCACATGCCGAACAGCCTCTTAGAGATTTCCTGTTAGATCATATAAATATTGTTATCTAGGAAACTAAAAAAGAAAACATTCCCACTAGAATACTAATATTAATCCCTGGATATGTAAAAAAGTTCAAGTTTCTCCTCAGGGTTCCCATACCTGTTTTGGCTTGACAGATGGTTTGGCGAATGTGCATTATATTGCGTCTATCATCATCTCAAATTGTGTCCAACCCAAATATCGCTGTAGCTGCAGCTTTTGCACGAAGTCTCTTTTGAATTACAGTTTACTAGGCAATTGACTAGTATCTTAGCACAAGAATAGCATCAATAACAGAATTCTCTCATTTTCTTTACTCATCAGACACTACTAACACTACTGATAATGCTGACTTGATTATTTGATGATGGTCTTTCTCTGGAAAATTCACAGTACACTCCTTATATTTATGGCTTTAGTATGGTGGTATCCCAAACAATAATTATAGCACTATTTGGGATGCAAAAATCCCCTTAAAAATAAGATTTTTCTATGGTTGGTTAGGCAAAAGAGAATGTTGACCAAAGTCAACCTAGCTAAAAGGGGTTGGCAATGTGAGGTTAACTGTCCCTTCTGTGGTCAGCCTGAAACTGTAGATCCTCTATAATGGTTTGTAACCTGCCCTTATATATCCTCTATTTGGTGTTGGATAGTATCTCATAATGGTTTTCATTATAATCATACCACATTGTCTGACCTTTGATTATTAGATGCTGGAATTTAATTAAAAGATACCCTTTTACTAGAATTGATTAGAGCAGCTACCTTTGGACTATCTAGTTAGCAAGGAACAAAATATGCTTTAATAAATAATACATTAATACTCCAATTTCCACCACAGCACAGGCTCTTCTATAATAGCCATTACCTCCTTCGGGGTTACCACCCACTTTTGTCTCAAAAAAAAATCAACGATTCATAAGGGATTAACCTTCACATAATCTCTAGAAAAGTAAATAAACAAGATTAGCTCTATGGCACTTAATCCAGCCAATAGCCAATATAAGCAGTCTACATGTGCTCTGGCTTGATTGTTAGAAAACCATGTCTCTCCATTGTTTGAGGTTATTTTATCAATAAGAGAGATCAGAATACTGCTCAGCAAGGCACCAATTCCTAAAAGGCCTAAAATGCATTCAGAAAAATGCTAATATTAGCATCTTTTAGCACATCAAATTATAAATTGTTCATAATTCAATAACTACATTACATGAAGTCATGAATTACAATTTTCCAAACACTCATAAAATTCTATTTACCATTTCAAAATGACTATAAATCGAGCTAACTTCAACCCATCAACTGTTCCCGAGAGTAAAAAGTGACTTTTCCCGACATAAACTATTATTTCTTAACGTATCTGTGTTACCGACAAAAATATCTGCGAAGATAACATCGACAAAAAACACTTTTATCCTCGCGAATAGTAATATATATTTGTAGTGATACTGTGATATTGACACTTAGCTTATTATTTCTGTCATCATTGTGGAGGCAAAGAATAAGGGAGATCGTTTGATACTTCAAAAAATACCAATTAAGAGAAAGATACGTACTTTGCACTTTTTATATTGAACCAATCTACATACAATACTACTGATGAAAATCTTACAAGTATATTATTCTCTATAAATTACAATCGTAACTATGTAAATTTGAAACATATAATTCATGAAAAATATCTTATTATTGAAAGATGATTAAATTAATGGACAACTCTACCTTAACATATTGGAGGAGTACCATTTAAAAATATCTTATTATCTTAACATAGAAAGAGAAATGTAGCCATAGGTAGAAAGTACAAAAGTCAGAAAATTAGAATTGTGACCACTCTCTCTCTTCCGACATTTTTATTTATATCCAAAGTTAATTAGAAAATAATAAAAATGTCTAGATCTGTTTGGTTTTATTAAAAATATTCATAACGGTCATTTTCTGACCAGAAAATAGCTAGTACCTTTTTTTTATAGAGACAAATAGCTAAAATACTGAAATATAACACTAAAAAATCAAATTTAAAAAAAAAATATTTGTTAGATTACTTTTTTATATATAATTAGCATATTTATACTAAAATACGCTAAATTACTTGAAATTATATTAATTTATGCTGAATTACACTAATTACGCTAAATTACAATAATTATGTAAAATTATGCTAAAATACGGTAAATTACGCTAAATTACGTATGAATATGGCCGATTTTGTACCATCTTTCATAAATCATAAAAAATAGTAAAAAAATTCAAAACATAAAAATAAAAATTGGTATTCCACAAGTTCATTACATAACTAATTTACTGAGCTACGTAGATTGAACAATAGAAATAAAAATCTTAATTGGAAACTTCAACTGAAATTTTGAGGCTCTTCCCTTTGTTTCAGTTGAAATTCGAAATTCAGAATTGCCAAAAAACAAATGGAAGAGCCTCAAAATTTCAGTTGAAGTTTCCAATTAAGATTTTTATTTCTATTATTCAATCTACGTAGCTCAGTAAATTAGTTATGTAATGAACTTGTGGAATACCAATTTTTATTATTTTTTAAATTTTTTTACTATTTTTTATGATTTATGAAAGATGGTACAAAATCGGCCCTATTCATACATAATTTAGAGTAATTTACCTTATTTTAGCATAATTTTACATAATATTGTAATTTAGCGTAATTTAGTGTAAATCAGCATAAATTAACATAATTTCAAGTAATTTAGCGTATTTTAGTATAAATTTGCTAATTATGTATCAAAAAAGGAATCTAACAAATATTTTTATTTTTATTTTTTAGTGTTATATTTCAGTATTTTAGCTATTTGTCTCTAAAAAAGAGAGAAAGAAACCGGCCATTTTCTGACCGGTATTCTATTTAAATCGGAAATCGGCCAAAAGATAACCGGTATGGACATTTTTATTATTTTGTAATTAACTTTGGATATAAATAAAAATGTTGGCTCTTTTCTGTTCTCTGGCTGTCTGGCATTCCATCCTCTCAACCATTGTTTGCAATTCATCAGTTTTTGTTAACTCTTAATCGACGCGGTGGAAATTGATATTGTGTGGGACTACTTTTTCTTAATTAAATAATGAAAGAGTGTACGTTTTCTCCTAAATCATTTCGGTACCAATATAATAAGGGGTCCGGATCCCCTAAAGTAACTCAAAATTGGGTTTAGGATCGGAACCGTCCGAATCGAATCTGTCACTCGAGATTGTCTCGGAATTCGAACCTGTCTCTTGAAATACGTGCGCTCCACTTTAGTTAGATGGTCACGGATTCAAATCGGATAGTCCCGATCCAAAACCCAATTTTTAAGTTACTTCACTGGATCTGAATTCTATAATATGGTAGTGACTAGTGAGCTAGTCAGACTTGCTGGTCCTAGTCCAGCCCAACCTATACTGTACGCTGTACGTTGCTTTCTCATATTTGAAAAAAAAAAAAAAAATTGAAGCATCTTTCTCCTCTCTATAAATCTGCATTTACCAATCCTTAGTTTGTTTAACCAGAACCTATGTACTCATACATAGACTTGAACCGAGGGATAACAAGAGATCCACGGCTTCTGCAAGGCAAGTACTATTACAATGCTAAGTAGGGAAATGTTTTTATATTAGGATGATGGTACCACTTGTGATGCTGGTGTGAGTGATGGTCTAAGGGGTATGAAGGTCGCTAACTTTAACTTTTTCAAGGACGGAACTAGAAAATTTAGTAAGAGGGGACTAAAATTTAAAATGTACAAATATTAATTTGTAATTAGTGGGACTTGAACTTAAGACCTCCAAGAACAAAATAGAGTCTTAACCACTAGACTACAAGTACACATCTAACATTTTATGAGGAGGGCTAAACTATATAAAAACTCCAAAGAAGTAAAAAATCAATTAAATTTCAATATACGTGATTAAAAATTTTAAAATCATGGAGTCGCTTAGCACCCCCTGGGCATAGTGTAGATCCGCCTCTGAACTTTTCAGTCACTAATTACAATAGTTTTCTGGTACCATTGCTTGATACCTATTTATTTTGTCACAAGTTTATTCTTAGTTTCTTAATGAAATACGAAACAAGTGGATTTCTCAACTATTTAAAAAAAAAAAAAAAAGTTAGGGGAAACTGGAAACCATATCCGGTCCCATTTCCACTATTCAGTGTTAAACTAAGTATAATGTATGTAAAGAATATAAAAAAAATATTATGTGAATTGAAATTTGTCTTTTCTTGTTTAGATCAATGTGTATTTACGGATAACAGGCAAGAGAGCAGATGGTTATCATGATTTGGCTTCCCTTTTTCATGTAAGCAGTTGCTTTACCCTTTCTTTAATAACATTTGAATACAAATCAAATGTTGGGAATTAATGCAAATTATTCTTTGATAACGAAGTCTGTTCAGCAATTTTGCTGCAACTTGTCATTAATTACAGATGTTCATTTTCTGTTATTGTTATGTTCTTTGAAATGTTTGATTGCAAATAACAATTAATCCATGGTTTAGCTCAAATTTCCACTGATTAACTCTTAGTTCTTCACTAAAGCTTGAAATCTTGAAATGGGGTTAGGATAGGACAAATTGTTGTTACAGTTTTTCAGGTTTCCTGTTTTTATCCATGTAATCAAATTTTTGAATTTTCCAGTTTTTATCCCTGATTTTAAACGGTCAACTTGACATTGCTGGAGGACCGTTAAAGTGAATTTTTTTCATATCTTGATTAATTTACTAGAGTAGAACTAGGGTGTTCTTAAGCTCACCAAGTCCCTTTGTGAGATTCATTCAAAAACCTATTGAATTGATTTCAAACGATGCATTCAAACCGTTGAAACCGATCTACTTCACAAGTGATGCGTTTACATGTCAAATTTATAAAATTTCGAACTAATTTAGTATAAAGTCAAGCGGTAAAAAAAAGATGGTTTATAAGTTAATTTTAATGTGTTCATTTTTCATTATTTTTTGACCGCTTGACTTTATATTAAATTAGTAAAATTTATAAATTTGACATGTAAATTCATCACTCTTGAAGTAAATCGGTTTCAATAGTTTGGATGCATCGCTTGAAATCAATCCGATAGGTTTTTGAGTTAAGTTCACAGAGAAACTTGGTGAGCTCAAGAATACCCTAGTTCTACTCAATTTACTATATTCTTTTTTGATAAAACATGACCCATGTCTTCCTTTTTGTTTAATTATTGATATCACATGCAACTTTGAGCAATGCATTATGTTCTTTTTGTGTATTTGTTCAGGTTTCAGCTGTTATAGACCAGCCTATTCAGGCCAATGCAGCAACTTCTGCAAATTTAGATGATGATGAAGGCGGAGGATTGGTATGTCTATTAGTTATATTCAAAGATGCATGAGGTGAATTTCCTGACTTTTATGGTTTTGTCTTAGAAGTTCTGTATATTTATTAAAGAAGCTTTGATTGGTTTTTGTTAAATACTTCTAAAAAGCAGTGTTCTAAATAGCGCGCTATAGCGTTTTTGGACCCCAAACGCTACGCTATGACATCAAAATGCGCTATTTGCGCTACAGCGCTATAGCGGTCCGCTATTTGCGCTATACAATATGAGTTTTTTTTTTTAAGCAATTTATATGGGTTTTAAATAAAGATAAAAAAAATCTCAAACCGAAATTAAATTTGTTGCTACTTGCTACAGATAAATCAATTTGAAATTGGGAATAGAAATAGAAATTTGAATAGAAAAAAAGTCCAAACCGAAATTAAAATTTGAATAAAAAAAAAAAATTATGTCATGAATCATGATGCTTAAGATATTTTTAATAGGAAAAATCGATAGTTTATGATATTACTATGGATATTTTGAACCGCAATTTGGACTTTGTACGGGTTCAATATGAATATTATAATTTCTTAATTACTTTGGTGTTATTTATTATTCTATGAGACTTTAGATAATGTTGATATTTAGTACAAATATTGAATATACGAAATGTAAAAAAAAAAAAACGCTATTTTGGAATAGCTTCCGCTATAGCGACGCTATTCGCTATAGCTTTATTTTTAGCCGTCCCGCTACGACGCTATAAACGCTTAAAAAGTAATTTAATTTAGCTTGTCTAGAAGTTCTATATATTTGTTAAATGGATCAATTATATTTGATAAATTTACGGCACTATTCATATTCTCGAAGGATGGAAAGGTTCGTTGTAAACATATTAAATTTGAAGTTCCATTTTGTTTGCCAACTTATTTATCTTTCAATATTGCACTATGCATTGGTACTTGATTAATATTGCTCTCTGTTTCTCCGTGATGTTCGTCTGATAATGGACCATAATTCCAGACGTTCAAAAGGAGTTGGGACAATGAGAGGCAGGAACACGTTGTCGTAGTTATTACCTTAATTGGTCTCCTTACTTTGCGTCAGGTTCTTTGTTGTAGAAATTTTTTTTTTTAATATGTTCAACTCTAATTTAACCTTGACTTTATGATTGTGATTGGATTTCATTTCTAGCTTACCTCAACTTGTTTGGGACTAAAGACTTGGTTGTTGTTGTTGTATGTTCAACTCCAATTTAACTGTTCTATTTATTACATTTCATTGTAGAACTTCCAATCATTCATTTTTATGCTAAATGATATCTTTGGTTCTAATTATCAGGTGTGTCGCAGTTTACCCAACACTGTTGTATGTACTCTCATCATCTGATGATATGTTGATTGATTGTAATTGGAGACTAAATAAGATTGATTATATTGTTACACTGATTGATTGTAATTGGAGACTAAATAAGATTGAGAATAACATTGTTGTGATTTATGTTTAGGTAGAGATGAGAAAGATAGCGGTGTCGTTGATGATGAAAGAGATCATGAGGAAGAGGGTTAAGAAGTTTAAGAAATCCCAAAGCGATAGAAAATCTTCGTTAAGGTAATTCTATCCCAAAGTACTTATAACTGTATAAATTTCACTATAAGATAATTAAATTTTCTCACTTCTCTCCTTGTCGTGATTTTGTGTCACGGTTAACCACAATGAGAAAAGTGAGAAAAAACAATAAACATGTGAGATAATTAACAAAGCACCTATAATAGTACAAATTTCACAGTAAGATAATTAAATTCAACAATGTATCTATTATAGTACAAACATCACATTTGAAGAAAATGATTAAAACAAACTTTCAATCTCCACGGTAACGCGTGGCCGGTACTTGACTAATAATAATAAAAAATATCTAATACAGGAAAATAACGGGTAATTGGTTTTTGATTTCATTTTTTTTTGAGAAAAAATAAGGATCATGCATGCCCTCATTTCACTATATTAAATGATAAGTTGCATGGAGTTTGTAACTACAGTATGCAAAATCAAAATGCTCAAAACATTTGAGCTATAAAAATAAAATTAAAAGAAATCATAAAAAAAGAAAAAAGAAAAACATGCAAGAAATAAAAATTAATTTATGAACTCCTTGGTGCATGCATTGAGCTATATCTCCACTATGTAATCATTTGATCCGCTAGTTCTACAATTTCCTTCATAATTTCCCTGAAGGTTCTGCAACACCTTTCTCTCCATATCACAAACTGTGTGATCAACAGTATTGCCCTCGCTTCTTTCTCATATGTGGGACTAGTTAGCGCGGCAATTGCATCTTCATTAGCATGATCTGAAATTGTCGGCATCCTTATTTCAAGACGTACCGCTATTATCCTGTATAAGTCTTTTGTGACAGTACACTGATTGAATAGATGATGTGATGACTCCAAACTATTTTTACACATAATACATCTATTAACCAAACTCCATCCCTTCTTATTGAGGTTGTCAATCGTTAGGATTTTATTTAGAATCAAAAGCCATGCGAAAACTCTCATTTTTGGAGGCACTTGAAGGCACTGCTAATTTCCAGATTTTTCCTAAATTGGTTGATATTCTAGGACCATCCATCATGGTGTAATAAGCTGATTTTACCGAAAAGAGTCCTGGTGCCGTCCATTTCCATGTCGCATCATCTTGTTGTTGCTGCCGTAATTGAACCGAACAAAGAATGTCTCTACACATGACCTCCATTTCCTGCCTTGCATCATCTGAAAATTCTGAATGGAAAAGGCCTTCAAAAGAAACGGCTTGCAGCATTGATGCAATAGTTATGTATGGGTCAAAAGCATAAGTGAAGAGATTAAAAAATTTATTTTTCATAATACCGAATCCCCAGTCATGAATCCAGAATTGTATGCTTTCACCATTTCCCGGTATCCTTTCAAAAGACATTTCACAGAAAGGATATACTTCCTTTAATGTCTTGGAAAACAACGTAGACTTTGGCAGCAGGTCCTCCGGCCAATGAGTTGCATGAAATATAGATTTCCATAGCCGTTCTTGAGGTTTAATCCATTGCCAATACCACTTAATCAACAAAGCTGAATTGAATACATTCAGATCTATAACTCCAAGACCTCCAAGTTTTTTCGGTGTGCATACTAAAGTCCAGTTTACCAAGTTCATCTTGTTCGATTCAGTAGATACCCCATGCCATAAGAATCGTCGTCTTACTTTATCAATTGCTTTAATCGTCCATGCCGGTAGTCTGAACACCGACATATAATAAACCGGTAGGGAAGATAACACTGCGTTTAAAAGCACAAGTCTACCGGCAATGGACAGGTTCTTGGCTGCCCAGCCCGATAATTTTTTGTTGAATTTTTGAATTAGAGGCAAATAGGCAAATAGGCAGTCTTATCAAGGTTTCTTATAAACCGTTTTTGATTTCATTTTAGTTGTCAGTTTCATATGGCCCATTATTAAAGCAGGACCAGATCTGAAATTGGTGGCGAATAATAAATACATCTAGTACCAGTACTACTGCTGTAATTAAGTATTCTATTGAGAAAACAAGAAGGAAGGGGTGTTCAAATGGATCGGTTTATTCGGTTTTAAACCGAACTGGCAAATTTCAGTTTAATTGGATCAGTTGTTTGGTTTAAATGGTTCGGTTTTCGGTTTAGTTTTTGAAGAAGTTCGGTTTAAATGGTTCAGTTCGGTTTTGGGATCTCCAAATCGGTTTGAGCCGAACCAACCGGTTTAATAAAAAATGGATCGGTTTATTTTGTGTGGTTTATAATGGATCGGTTTATCAAAAACCGGCTTGTGTGGTTATCAAAAATGTTATCCAAATCGGTTTGAACCGAACCAACCGGTTTTGAAATGTTTATTTGTAACTTGAAATGTTTGTATTTGGTTCAACTGAACAAACCGAAGTTTAAATCGGTTCAGTTTTAGATCGGTTTGGAATTTTAATTCGATCTGTTCGGTCGGGTTTTCAAAATTCGGTTCAAACTGCGGTTTGACAAAAAAAGTTCAGTTTGACCCGAACAAACTGGTTGAACACCCCTACAAGAAGGAAAAAAAAAACTATAGGGAGCACGTTGGAATTAGTGCAAAGGAAACTTTAAGAGCTGATAATGGGCCGGGCTTGGGCCTATATTTTGAAGAAGCTAAATTTCGATATGGCTTGTCAAAATATAAAATCGCCTATTAAATGGACAAAGTTTTTGATAATTTCTACAATCACTACCCTATAATGATATTGCAAAGTTCATATTACAAGTTACTCCCATTACTATTTACAACTCCATTACTATAAATTAAAGAAATCAAGTTCTATAACAGCAAAATAATTGAAAATCTTACAAATTATAACTAAAGAATAGTAATTTATCAAAAGTTAATTCCCCATAAATTTGAAATCTCACCCAGATGCAAAGTATTTTTACCTTTTCTTGGACAATAACCCCATAAGATGAAGTAAAAATTAACTTCATAGAACTGAATCCTAGTAGAAGTAAATATAAATAAATAAATAAATAATATACATTATAATTATATTTACAAATGTATGAACAGACTGGTACAATATAGTTGATTCATGGAAAATTTCCTACAATCAACATCAACAACTCATAAGGTATTGACCTTCTTCTTATACACATAATTTCTAGAGAAGTAAATAAAGAAGAGTAGCTCTATGGCACTTAATCCAGCCAATAGCCAATAAAAGTAGTCCAAATGTGCTCTGTTTAGATTGTTAGAAAACCAACTCTCTCCATTGCTTGAGGTTATTTTATCAATAAAAGAGATCAGAATACTGCTCACAAAGGCACCAATTCCTAGTATGCTCAGATACAATGCTTGGCCAAGGCTTCTCATTGAATCTGGCATCTATATATGTTGGAGAAAAAACAAAGACAAGCAAGAAATGAGACCAAGTAGTAAAACTGTACCATAACAAAATTAGTTGTAGTAATACTTGAAATTTTTGTAGAAGCATTTTGAAGGAGCATTTTAACTACCAGGAGCTACTTATTTCCACTTTTAAAAAAAACGAGAAAAAGATTCAGGCGACCTGATCATAGAAGAACTCTTGCAACCCAACAACAGTGAACACATCAGCCATGCCTATAAGAACATATTGTGGGACCACCCACCATAGACTCATAGGTATGGTTGCATCAGGCTGGTCGATCAGACCATACTCCTTTGCTGTCTTGAGCCGCTTCGTCTCCACCAAAGCAGCCACCACCATTGTCAGTAGAGAAACCGCTATGCCGGTGCTCACTCTTTGCAACATGGTGATTCCCGAGGGTGTTTTTGAGATTTTACGTGCGATAGGTACAATAACACGGTCATATAGTGGAATGAAGATAATTATTGAGATCGTACCTGAAACAGTGATTCAAAAATTCCAAAATGTTGCTCTGTTGTTGAAAACAACCCCACTAATAATGAGAAGAGAAAACCAAATATATAATTATGAAATTAAACAAATCAATAAAGTAAGGGCCTGCGGGAGCTTTTGGACCCGTAGCTCTAAGAGCTAGATCTCATGAAAAATAAGTTCATATGTAATAAATTTATATGCTAAAATGTTACCAAAACTTGTTAAGGCAGCCGGAGGCACGAGGAGAGAAGAGGTGAGGTGGCGGTCGAGGGTTTGAGTCTGTTTCGTGAAGAATGTAGTGAGTTGTGCGAAAATCACGCCATAAACTAGGCTCGAGGCCCATATTGGGAATAGCCTTAGAATACTCCTTGCTTCTTCTATTTCACTGACAGTGTGGGCCCTGTATTCCGCTGCAGCTTAATATCTTAAATGGTAATTGAGATAAGATGAAATGCATAGGCGAAAGCTTGAGATGCATACTTGTCATTTTGGTTCTCTGCATCATCTTCTCCTGCTTTGAATCTCTCTGTACAATTTCTCAGACTTGTCTTAGCAAAAGAGACAAATATACTGCCAAGCCAGGCAAATGGGCTGTTTTTCTCCATTACATAGAAGCGGTAGGTACTGGTACCAAGCACGAAGATTATGAGAGCTAATATCATTATGACACTTGGCATCCCGAAGACCATTCCCCATCCTATATTGTCCTGTATACATCACCATAAAACATGAGTTATGTAAACGATGAAACAAATTGACAATATTATTGGATTAGATTGGAGAATAAATAAAATAAGAGTGAGGCTATGTACTATGCATATCGCACTTTGATCCGTATTATGAATACATGTCTTCATTTTCAAAGTCCAAATAATCGATCTGAACCGTTCATCATGATCTTCGTACGAAAATGTACAGGGAGGCCAAATTTTACAACTTTAGAATTTTTTTACCATTTTTTTAGATAGGTACAAAATCAGTTAATCTAAAGATTCTCGACCATCTAAAAGTAGTGATTTTCTATCTATCTAAAAAAATAGCAAAAAAAATTATAAAAAATATAAAATTTGTCCTCCAAGCACATTTTCAAATGGAGATCATGTTGAGTGGTTTGGATCGACTATTTGAACTTTGAAAATAGAGATAATAGTACGGACCAAAGTGCGCTATGCATAGTACCATAGCCTATGGTGAACCTGTATATAGCTCAAAACAATGACAGCAATGGTAATGCCAGTGGACATGGCGAAATACCACCAATTGAAAAAGGAGCTTCTAGAAGCACACTCTTCTGGATCATTCTGGTCAAACTGGTCGGCACCGAATGCAAGGCTGCACGGCTTGTCAAAGCCCTGAGCGATTGCTACAAGATACAAGGAGATGAAGAAAAATGCCAGTTGAAATGAAGTGGCCCCGCACTGCGGTATATTCGTTGCATGAGAGTGGCACGGTGATGGTTGTAGAGGTGGGAGAACTGCTGACAGTGCCAGCATGCCATAACCCTGTAACATGCATGTGCCAAATTATTTATAGCAAGGCTGATGGAGTTTCATATTTTTTTTTTTTTTTTGGTTTATTAATTTAAATGTTTTTGTGTCAAATTCAAATTTAGTGCTTAATCGGGTATTGATGTTGTACCTGATTGGCATATACCAGTACCTAGTGTATCACCTACACGGTACTGAAATTTAGGATTTTGGTTCTGTACCAAAGATTTTCTTTTTTTAACTTCTTTTGTTGACTTTACTATTTCTGGTCATTCTGATCTCAATTGAGATTTGTGGGCTAGGATTAAACAATGTTAAATTAATGCTCCAAACAAAGTGCAGTACTGATCATGTATTGCTTGAACTAGTGCAAAAAAGATTGCCAAATTAGCAATTGCTTGAATATGGGTAGGGATAGGGTTAAATTTCTGATGAGATTTATATATAGTGAACAAAACAAGCTGATACTTGCTTCAATTATCATTTTGCATTATATTACAGTTGAGGTCAAACAAGGAACATGCAGGTTGCATTATTTTATTTCTTGTACATCTGGAGCACACTGGCCAACACAGGATAAATGTCACGTACTAGATATTCTTTTTAAATAGAAATAAAACTATATTTTTTGTTAAGGAAATATAAATATTACAATCATCAATTAATCTAGGTCTGTGAACTGTGATTGATCAAAGAAAGAAACTAAGAAGGCCGCAAAGAAGTTATACGGTTCTCACATTCCAGTTGAGCTGAGGAGGACCTTTTTAATTTTCTATTTAATTACCAATCACACACTTAAAGTTGGTGATTAAAAAAATAACTCTACTTCTACTGTAACGACAGCTCAAATAGGAATTTTTTTTTAAAAACCATAATTAGAAAAAACAAAGTTAGCAAACAAAGTTAGCGAACCAACATGATTACTTCGGTTTTTACAAAAACCATAAGAACCGAGATGCCAATTCGGTTTCAAGTTTTTTTTTCTCTTGGAACCGAATTGGCATTTCGGTTCCACTCCATTTTCATAGTTTTTCCGCAGTGCAGAAACCGTGTAGCATTCGGTGTAATGCCTTGGACCCGAATTGAATTTCGGTTCCATTACTTTTTTTTTTTTTTTATAGAGACAATTAACTAAAATGATGAAATATAATACTAAAATTGAATTTTTTTTTTCCCTTTGTCAAATTACTTTTTTATAGCATATTTATACTAAAATACTATAAATTACTTAAAATTATATTAATTTATGCTGAATTACACTAAATTACTTGAAATTACAATAATTATGTAGAATTATGCTAAAATACGATAAATTATGCTAAATTACGCTACATTACGTATGAATAGGGATGATATCTTTACTGAGAAGGCGAAAAACAACGACGAAACTTCAAACGGCTATAAAACGATGCTTAAGTATCTGATTTCAGCAAATGACCAATTTTCGAAAAGCTTGTGAAAAAAATACGCATGCGTCCGTGCCCGCGATGCCGGATTGCCAAATTCAGAATTGCCAAAAAATAAAGAGAAGGGCCTCAAAACTTCAGTTGAAGTTTTCGATTGAGATTTTCACTTTTATTGTTCAATCTACGTAGCTCAGTAAATTAGTTATATAATGAACTTGTAGAATACCAATTTTTATTATTTTTGAAATTTTTTTACTATTTTTTATGATTTATGAAAGATGGCACAAAATAGGCCCTATTCATACGTAATTTAGCGTATTTTAGTTTAATTCTACATAATTATTGTAATTTCAAGTAATTTAGTGTAATTCAGCATAAATTAATATGAGTAGAGCTAAGGTGCTCTTAAGCTCACCAATCTTTCCGTGAGCTTAACTCAAAAACTTATCAATCCGACTTCAAACGACATTTCCAAACCGTTAGATGTTTAATCTATATTAAAATGTGCTTGGAGAACAAATTTTACATTTTTTGGAATTTTTTTACTATTTATTATGCCGGTTTGAAAACCATTGTTTTCTAATGGTGCAGATTTTTAATAAAAACAGCGGTTTTCAAACCGGCTTAATAAATAGTAAAAAAATTCAAAAAAATGTAAAATTTGTTCTCCAAGCACATTTTAATATAGATTGAACATCTAACGGTTTGGAAATGTCGTTTGAAGTCGGATTGATAGGTTTTTGAGTTAAGCTCACGGAAAGCTTGGTGAGCTTAAGAGCACCTTAGCTCTACTCAATTAATATAATTTTAAGTAATTTATAGTATTTTAGTATAAATATGCTATAAAAAAGTAATTTGACAAAGAGAAAAAAAATTCAATTTTTTAGTATTATATTTCATCATTTTAGTTATTTGTCTCTATAAAAAAAGAAGTAATGGAACTGAAATTCCAATTCGGGTCCAAGGCATTACACCGAATGCTACACTGTTTCTGCTGCAGAAAAACTATGAAAATGGGGTGCAACCGAAATGCCAATTCGGTTCTAAGGGAAAAAAAACTTGAAACCGAATTGGCATTTCGGTTTTTATGATTTTTGTAAAAAACCGAAGTAATCATGTTGGTTCGCTAACTTTGTTTTTCCTAATTATGGTTTTTAAAAAAAAATTCCTCAAATAGGACCAAAGAAAGGAAGAAAGAAGGCAGGATGAGTGCTTTCCTATACATGGACATGACATCTGACCCCAACGGCTCTTCCTGGGAATTTTTTATTGGTAGAAATTAATAAAAAAGAAGAGAGAGAAATAGAAAGAGTACATGAGTTGTGATATTGGTAGAAAGACCGGTAAAATTCTTACTGGTCTAGAAGTTTTTTTTCCTTTCACTTTTTCTAGTAAAATATAATTTGTTTTATAAAAATAGATATAGTATCTTAAAATTTAGATATAATAGAAATATTATACTAAAAAATCTAATATAATAATACCCTCCATCTATACATCAGATTTTAAAAAAAAAAAAAAAACTGAGTATAAACCGGTAGAATTCCTACCGGTCCAAACTTTTCGATTTTTTTTTTCTACCAATATTACAACTCATGTACTCTTTCTTTTTCATTAATTTCTACCAATAAAAAATTCCGCCATTTATTTCAATAGAGGAATTTTTTTTTTTCAATAAAATTAATTTAATATGTCTGATTGGTACGATTAACGCGCAGGATTAAGCTATCTGAGCTGTCTTGTACAATGATTGTCCTATGACTATGTCAATCACTCAAATCTCACGTTCCCTCTCCGAGGCGAGCGGGACCCAGATGTTTACCAATAAATTCAATAAAAATAATTTATGCAATTATACCCTCATAATTTTTTTATTTATTTGTTGCCTTGAGAACAACCTACATTTAATTTCTCAAAATTGGAAAAATATATATATATATATATATATATATAAATACTTACTAGTATGTAGAGGAGAGTAGCAAGTGCAATGGCGCGGTAGCGTCCAAGCCATGAATCAGCCAGTGAGGCCCCAAAAAGTGGCAGAATGGAGGCCGAACCCGACCAGGCATTGGCCGTAGCAGCGGCTGCTGCATTCGACAGCCCGAGAGGACCCGTCAGGTAAATTATCAAGTGGACCGACACACCGTAGTACGCAAATCGGGCCGCCACTTCCAATCCTTCATTCGGATTAATATCATTAATATAAAATGTCTATCAAGTCCATTTCGTCTGTACAGTATGATCGATAATTAATTAATTATGGAGGAAAAGGAGTGCTGAATAGTCTACGTAGACAAGAAGTCTCAGATACTTAATATTTTTAATTTTTCTGATGTATCACAGCTTAACATTTTGCAGTGATATTAATGTTACAATATAAAATTGGCCAGCGAAGCATTAGGAATTAATTTACAACACCTTCTTGTAGATTTACTGTGCACAATTATTGCATATATATACCAGTTCTAACTTAATGAGCACATTTGGAAAATTACTCTTTTTTACATACACTAATACCAGAAATTAATGTGCAAATGCATATGTAAAGACAAGTCATTCTTCAAAAAAATAGTAAGATATATATATAATGGTTTCATCCGCAAAAATCACATAAGATGAGAGAGAAGGCAGAGAAAGAAAGAAAGAAATACCAAGTAGAAAAATTCCAGCGGTCCAGCCACCGGAAGAGGAACGGCGAACGGGACGGCCACGGTAATCAACAAAGCCAATCAACGGCCCAGATCGATCGAGAAGGGGATGATGCTGGGACTCCATGGAATGTGAGCTCATGCTCTGTTTTATTAGCTTCCGGGCTTTGTTACTCTTATTTTTCTTCTTCTATTTACTTCGATTATATGATTGGAAAGAAGATGAATATCTGGTTTCGGTTGGCCTATAGTATTTGGGGAAGGAGTGGAAGGAGTGGGGCACCTACATTTGAAAAGGGAAATGTATAATGTATTGCTTGACTTATAGCGGAGGAGGAATTCATATCACCTGAGTTAACTCAAATTTTGAGTTTAGATCAGGACCGTCCAATCTGTTTTAGCATGAATATTAAAGAGGCACCGCCGCACCGGGCATTCAACCTTTAGTTATATCAGATGGTTCGGATCTAAATTTAAAAATTGAGTTACCTCAGAGAGTGGGGCTTAGCTACCTTACCTGTATATCTCGACTCTCGAGTTATATCAACTGAATCGGTCCAATATAATTTATTCGAACAAATTAAATTATAAATTTATTAAACTAAATACTATTATAATAAATTATAAAACAAATATTTTTTCTTCTAATTTCGTTCATGTTTGATTTGATAAGATGGATCAGTTCCATTGCAAGCTCGCCTTTGTACGATTCACTTGAAAAATATTTGGTGTCGCGTGATGACGTGAAATATCAACATAAGCAACTATGAACAAGAATGATAAAATTATCAAATTAGATATATATAAAATTATCAACATAAGCAACTATGTTGGATCATCGGATGGAACTGGATCTTGGTTGAGCCTATTCTTTTATTAGAATTTAGAAGAGTTAGTTTTTCAACAATGACTGGGCCCATAATACTCTTGGCCCATTTTTCACAACAATTTGTCAAAGGTTGCAAAGCTTGTACTCTTGGCCCATTTTATCTGATTAAAGAAAAAATCATTGCATATCTATCTATCTGTCTAATTTTTGAAATCTTAATATGGATTTGGGCTTATACTATTTCTAGCAACTATCGGCCCAATTTTTGGTATCCGAATGGGATGGAAGTTGAAAGAAAAACAGCCCATAGAAATGCCTCATCAAAATTTGGGAAATAAATTGCTTTTATTTCCAAAGACACTTGATTGAAGAAATGAACAAGAAAGAAACAAATGAGAAGTACACCCAACTATAATTTATTTATTTAAATGATCCAGCTTCATTTCGTGGGCTTGTATCTGAATTATTACAACACGTGTTATTTTTTTATATCCAAGTCAAAATACAAGAAGAAATACATATTTAGAATCAAACTAATTTAATAATCGTTCTCATTAAAAACTACAATTACAGCTACGTTCTTTACCATATAGATAATATGTATTAAGTTTGATATTAAAAAGAGAAGGGATCCAATTAGAGTGGAAAAAATGGCACCGCGGAGCTGGCTCCGTCACGGAACGACACGGTTACGATACTGAACGGTACGGCACGTGTAACTGTTACGTGTTGTGATTCGCATGTTGCGTGCTGTGACTATTTGCGTGCCCTGGTCATCTTTTGAAAATTTGGTATGGCACGGCACGTCACGCGAAAAATTTGGTCACGGCACGTGATCACACGAGTCACGTGTAATTATGATCGTTAGATCTTGATCAAATGGTGAATCTTAAATAAACTAACCTAAATTATGAAAAAAATAGTTAAACGTGACCAAACGTGACAAACGTGAACAGTCACGTTTGGACACGGCGTGACTCGCGTGCCGTGACCACCTTCGACATTTTGGTCACGGCATGGCACAACATGTGTGACTGTTCACTTGATCACGTCACCGCACGGCACGAGACTAAAGTCACGGCATGTTAGTCACGTCACGTCACGGCACGTTTTTACCACTCTAGTTCCAATACCTCATGTTTTTTCATATCTCATATTTTATATTTTCATTTCCAAAGTCCAAACTGTCTATCCGAAACTCTCAACATGATATTCATAATAAAATATGTCTGGAATGAAATTTTATAATTTTTGAAATTTTTTTACTATTTTTTAAGATAAGTACAAAATCATTGTTTCTGGACCATTCAAAAACACTAATTTTCTACCCATCTTAAAAAATAGTAAACAAAATTCAAAAATTATAAAGTTCATTCCCAAACATATTTTAGTATGAATATCATATTAAGCGGTTCGGATTGACAATTTGGACTATGAAAACGTAGATATAGAATATGAGGCATTATGAGGTATGAAAGGCATGAGGTATTGAACCCTCCTCTATTAAAAATTATTATACATAAAATTTTGTTCTTTTTGTTTTGTATTTTTAAAGGTCCCCTGGTAATTATCAATTGACAATTCTATTAAAACAAATAAAAGTTTAAAATGCAAATGTTCGAATGTTACATCATCAATTTTTCAAAATAAGTAAAAACCAAATTTTGTCAATAAAACTGCACAATCAATCAAAACAAAAGAAATCACAAAAATCCAGCAGTTTAGCAATTGACATAAATTTATTGAAAAACATTGTATCAGTTCAGTTGTCACCGTTTACAAATATATTTATTTTTAATGCAGTCTATTTCAATTCACAAACAGGATTTGTGAGGATTAAACGAGATCATCTTTAAATAAATAGAGGGTTTCTCGTTATGAATTTTTAAAAATTGAAAGTCATAATTAATGAAATGAAAAGGCCTAGTGACCTAGTCCCGACATTTTTATTAATATCCAAAGTTAATTATAAATTAATAAATATACCCAACAACTTTGGAAATTTATAAAAGTATCCATACCGGCTATTTTCTGACCGGTTTTAATTGTTTTCGGTACCGGTCAAAAAATTGCCAGTACTAAATTTTTTTAGAGACAAATAGCAAAAATGCTAAAATCTAACACTAAAAATTCAAATTTTTTTAAATATTTGTTAGATTACCCTTTTTTTATATAGAATTAGCATATTTATATTAAAATACACTAAATTATTTGAAATTATGTTAAATTATGCTGAATTACGCTGAATTACAATAATAATGTTAAATTATGCTAAAATACGGTACAGAGGTTTGGTGGATAAACCTGATGTGCCAATACCGACGAGTCTATGGTTTGATCATACCACAATATATTTTGGTCGGTATGGCTGATGTGTTCACCATGGTTGGTTTGCAAGAATTCTTCTTAAGTCTAGGTCTTTCACTCTGAAGTAGTACCCAGATACGGTGTGTGAAGACCGGATGCAGCAAAGAATTATCCAAATATCCGGGGTCCAAATGACAAAATCTCCTCTCCCCACGGCCCACGAAGAAGATATACTCTAGTCTCTAGTCTAGGCCTAATTTAATTTAATTGCATTGCGTTGGAGGCGAACTATTTATACAAGTGAGAAGAGGAACTAAATTCGAGATGGAGTTGGATTTGGATTTGGATTCGGATCCTTTTCTCCCCTCATCTCAACCCGAATCCATGCTCGAGTTTGTCAATTCTAAGGGCCAACCGGCGACCCGATCCACCACCGGTGGTTGGACCTCTGCTCTCTTCATCATTGGTACCAATTCAGAAACTTTACACTTGTTTTTTTTGTTCTAAATTCTAAAATCTGTCATTGGAGTAGCCTCATGGCACTTTGTTGGAAACAGTGTATGTGAAGTGGAGCATAGCATAGTATTCATTGGCTTATGCCAACATTGCAGACTTATTTTTTTATATATATATAGACTCGATGGTTTTTCTGAAAAATGAACTAAAGAGGTGCATAAATAACTTAGTTTTAAAAAAAAAAATGGCAAAATTACTAGTTTCTATTGAAATTGAAAGACAAATGTTCAACGGACAACGGTACCACAATCTGGTACCCGAGCTTAAACCTAAAGTTAGACCCCAAAAGCAAATATAAACTGGTCTTAAAAAATACTCAAAACAAATCATGCCTTGTGCATCAATTAATTATTCTTTTTTTTTTTTTCAACAGGCGTCAAAGTAGCAGAGAGGTGTGCCTTCCATGGGATAGCATGTAACTTGATAACATACCTGACGGGCCCACTTGGCGAGGGAACGGCTACTGCTGCATCGCAACTGAATACATGGTCAGGTGTTGCCACAATGCTTCCATTACTTGGTGCATTTATTGCTGATTCTTGGCTCGGTCGATACTGTACAATTGTGTATGCCTCACTTCTGTATATACTGGTATGCATTCCTTTTCTCTGTGCCCAACTATTTCCATAAATTTTGCATGTTTGTCCTTGAAAATTTTGTTTTGTTTTTAAAATGATCCTGTAAATTTCTTCCCCTCAAATTTTGCTTAGTTTGTGAATTTCTCTGAATCTAGTTGGTGAAACCACTGGATTATACCCATGCATGGATAAGAGTTCATTTCCAATTGGTATGGAATAAAAGGATTGTTAGAGTTTATCATAGATTGCTTAAATTTCAAAGAAACCTACATAAACAAGAGTCTTTCTTTTGGTCAATTTTTCAGGCTCGTGCATATGCTACTATTCTATTTTAAGGAGTCCTTGGTAACATAGACACCTACTATTAGATAATAGTAACCTAATAAAACTCAATCTTGATTTTTCAAAAATTCCTACTCATTTTCTCTTGATTTGGTTGCATGCAGGGCTTAGGGATGTTAACTGTCTCCTCAATTATTCCATCTTCCAGCAATTCACACTCCTCTTTCCAGAAACCCCTATTCTTTTTCTCACTGTACATTCTCGCCTTTGCTCAAGGTGGCCACAAACCATGCGTGCAAGCATTTGGTGCAGACCAATTTGACCAAAATGACCCTCTAGAGAGACTGTCCAAAAACTCTTTCTTCAATTGGTGGTATTTCGGTATATGTGCAAGTGGCGGTGTTTCAGTTGTGACAATAAGTTATGTGCAAGATAATATTAGTTGGGGGCTCGGGTTTGGGATCCCGTGTGGCATCATGATGCTGGCACTTATATTATTCCTGCTTGGGACGAGGACATATCGATACTTTGTGCTTGAAAAAGAGAATCCATTTATCCGGGTTGGGAGATCTTTTGTGGCACTAGCACGAAGTTGGAAATCAAAAGGTTCTTTCTTGGTGCGCGAAACAGGAGATGTTAATAGGTATGGTTTGACAAATCCTGAGTGCAACTGGCACAATCCAGTTTATAATACGAAGAGATTCAGAATGTCATATATGAAATTGACCTTTATAATAAAATATTGATGATATATTACCGTAAAATATCTCTAGATCTAGCATAGTTGTTTCATAGTCAGAATTGTAGTTGTTTCATATATCAAGAAGGGATTTCAGTCTATAATAAGCATGTCAATTTTGACTAAAATAACTGCACTGATCTGGGTAAAATTATATGTGATCCAATGCAGAACACTAAAAAAAAAAAAAAAAAAAAATTTGGCACTGTAATATATAAACCAGAACAAATTCAGAGATTGAAAAATCCACATCAAGCAGAAATTAGTTTTATGGATCTAATTGATTTCAATTCCTCTCATTCCGCACAGGCTGCCAGATGAAGACAATACTGAGCCCTCAGCAGAAGAAGCAAAGAGTCTCCTTCGATTATTTCCTATTTGGGCTACATGCCTAATATATGGTGTTCTCTTTGTACAATCTTCAACCTTTTTTACAAAGCAAGCGAGCACTCTTGATCGAAGAATTGGCAAAAACTTCCAAGTACCCCCTGCCGCACTACAAGTGTTCATCTCTATTGCTATCATTTGTTTCATCCCAGTTTATGATAAACTCCTTGTACCATTAACAAGAAAATTCACTGGGATACCGTCTGGTATTACAATGCTACAGAGAATTGGCACTGGCATGGTTCTCTCTCTCCTTGCAGTGGTAGTAGCAGCTCTAGTAGAGATCAAGAGGCTAAATACTGCAAAAGAGTATGGACTAGTGGATAAACCTAAAGTACCGATACCAATGAGCCTCTGGTGGATGGTACCACAATACGCACTTTTTGGTACGGCTGATGTATTCACCATAGTCGGTTTGCAAGAGTTCTTCTATGATCAAGTGCCAGATGCATTGCGCAGCCTAGGTCTTGCATTTTACCTCAGTGTGCTTGGTGTAGGTAGTTTCATCAGTAGTTTTCTTATTTCTGTAATAGATAAAATTAGCAGTAAAAATGGGAAAAGTTGGTTTTCAAACAATTTAAATCAAGCACATCTGGACTATTTCTATTGGTTTCTCGCAGGGCTCACCTGTTTTGAAATTGTTCTCTTTTTATATTTCTCAAAAATATATGTGTATAGGAAAAAGCTCTGTTCTTGTGCAGATGTGTAATTTGTATAGAGAATGTTGTACTGGTACTAGAGAAATCAAACTTTTGTTTATATTATTTTTATATAATTTTTAAAAATATATTTTTTGTTTATCCAGCCCTGGCTCATTGTAAGAAAAAATATTTTTTTTTCCTATTAAGAAAAAATAAAAATCCACATCGGGCCTATTAGTTGAGTTCCTTAGCAGATTAGCAAGTTATTTTGGTTTTACTATTAAGCTATTTAAATGGCACAATTAACTAGCAAATTAGATTTAAGATTGTGTGACTGCTATTATTTTGATAATTAATACTTCGGTCGCATTTATCTATTTTTTTCATAATTACTTATTTTATAACCATAAATGTAGTGCATGTGGTGTGATCGTTTTCTTTAGAAAAAAAAACTTAATCTAATCTTAAGTTAATTTTTGGCTTGTCTGACAATAGAAATTTAGTATATGCAAGTTTTATTTTTAGACAATTTAATGATTATCCGACAATTGAACAAATTAAATAACACACATATAGGCAACACAATTATTTTTCTATTTAAATTAGAACCTGCGAATAAAAGAAAACTTAGTTGTACAGTTTTGTTTAAGACCATTCAATCAATATTTATAGACAGTTGATATCGAAATTACTGTTAATATATTTTTAAAACCATGATTACAGTTTACTTGTTCTCAATTAAGTTTGTTATTAATACAGTCTATTGGCCTTAAAAGAAAAGCTTAGTTTGTTATTATTCATTAAGATTCGGTTGACAAAACAAAATAATACTAAGAAAATAAGATGAGCATGATACAAGGGTGGTTCCAAAATATTACTTGAAATAATGATAAATGTGTTTGAAATTGAAGTATGAGGAGGGGCTGGCGGACCCAGGAATTTGATCAGGGGTAGGCACAAAAGAGGAGAAGAAGGCTGCTGGTGCGTCAAAAGGGCGGGCGAAGAGAGAAGAGACGCGATTCTTCTCTCTAACGTGTTCGCGCGTGAGTCGAAGGGCGGAGGCCGCAGAGACGCGGAGGTCCTTTCTTTCTTCAGCAAACGGAGGTCTTTTCTTTCTCCAGTGAATAAGCGGAGGCCTTTGTTTTTTGTTTTGCTCTCTGACACCCAGTGACAAACAGGAATAGGCAATAGCAAATGAATTTTTTTGTTTTTTGTTTGTTTTGCTCTCTGGTCCTAGCAGTGAAAAGTAGCGAAGTATTGGACCTTTATTCTCCAGCGAAAAGTAGCAAAGTATCGGATCGGATTTCTCTCCAGCGCAATATTGGACCAGGAATAGGCACAGGAGCAAATATTTACTGGGTCCAAAAAAAATTTCAATTTTAGGGGTAAGCACTTGCCTACCCTGGACCTTTATGGGTCCTCCCTTGAGGAGGGGGTGTTATAACTATCCTTCAAAAAAGATCATCTAGTACATGATTCATCATTTTTTTCTTAAAAAAATCGTATATAATTCACTTTTTTAACTGTACAGAGATTGCTTGTGTTATTTTTTGTAAAGAGATGCAAAACTGAGGAGACAAATCTTTTTTTGTATTTTTTTCTGTTATATATTTGTTACAAAAGAGGAGATGAGTATTTATATTATCTCTATTCTATTGTACCGATGGTACTCACTTGGTACCTAACGGTAACTTATAATTTTTCAATTTTACAATTCTATCTTTTTTCCTATTTTACAATTCTACCCTTTAATTATTCAATTATTCTCAACACTTCCCTTCAAGCTAGGATTATAAATGTCGAGTAATCCTTGCTTGCTTGTGATTTCTTCAAACGGTTTTGGATCCAACCCTTTAGTGAAAACATCCGCTAGGTGATCCTCACTTCGAACAAACGGTGTTTCTATTTTCTTGGCTTGAACTTTTTCTCTAATAAAATGATAATCGACTTCTATGTGTTTGGTCGTTCGTGAAATACGGGATTTAGTGCAATGTGACAAACCGAATTGTTGTCATAATACATTTTCATGGGTTGATCAAAGTCGATTCCCATGTCTTTGTTAGTGTAATAATCTAGAAGTCAATAACTGAAATTGAGTAATTAATAAACTGTCATTTTGTTACCTTGAATATTATTGCATTTATGAATCATTCTTTTTTCTGACTAGAGTCATTAACTGAAATTGTGAAACTTCATAATATAGATGATATATATTCTTAAAAAGTCTCTAACCAAGGTAATTAGCAGGAACACTAATTTACCGTTACAAGGTTAGTATGTGGATTCAAAGATGGTTATGTTTTATAAACCATTTGACAAGAGATGTCATTTTAATCACATAGATACATGTTCTAGAAACATGGTATTTGACAGACCCCGAATGAAACATTATGGAATTGTGTTCGTGTCATTAATGTTTTCATTCAGTGTTAAGTTCTAAAGTATGAGGTATTCATCTTTCCTACTAAGAAATGTATATGTGTGATTGTTACCTAACGATGTCGGTAAAACGCAGTTATAACGGTAGCTCTTCGGTATACATAGCTTAGCTGAGGTAGTGATGGTTTACTAAAAGTACTATTGTCCCTCGTATCTCTATACGAGTTATAGTATCACTGGGCCCCTTGATAGAATAAGATTATCTGCATGCGGTATAATTACAAGAGTAATTATATTTGGTAATATGTTCAAAATCAAGAAAAGATTAAGTTTGCAAGGATGATACACACCTACCTTGAAACTGATCTGATAACTATGAGACAAAAGAATTAACACGAGTAAATAGTTTACTGGATCATGATATTGTACAGTACAGCATCATCTGTGTAATTGGATGGTCATAGTGCAGATGTCAGATGCCTTCTATGATTATAGAAGTTAAAACAGTTTTAATTCTATTTACCAACATAACACAGATCCTATTGGGTCACACCATATAGGAGCTACTCGGAGAATCTTATTGATTAATTATGATTTGATTATGATTAATAATAAGATGGATATCATTAATTATACTTGATATAATTAAATTATAAATGTCATTTAGATGACAAGAAAAAACAACGGTTAATTTATAAACGTGCACGACACGTTGTATAAAAGTCACCGAAACAAACAACCGCAAGAAATATAATTGTTCAGAATAATTATATGGATATTAATTGAATTTGGGCCGAGGGCATTTTGGTCTTTTCACATGTCATCCTTATCCACATGACACGTCATCATTCTTATCCACATGATACGTCATCATCCCTATCCACCCGAGGGCAAAATGGTCATTTCATGTCCATTTTAGGCCTATAAATAGAGGGGTAGGGGTAGAGAATAGAATACTAATTTATGAGATATCGAATCTGTCTGATAAGTTCGGTAATCTATTTTCTCTCTTTCTCGGTTTCTCTTCCAAATAGTGTTTCGGTGGAGAAAAGGAAGTTATACGTAATTGACGTATAATCTTGCGGGTTGTTGAGAAGAATATTTACAGGATCGGTGAATAGTGTTTTTTTGAATTTCGCGGTATTTCAGTTTTGCTTATTAGTGAATCTGAATAACTGCAAATTCGTGATTACGTGTTTTCGCTCGGTGAATAGTGTTTTTGCAGAATCCCGCGATTTATAGTATTTATGGCAAAAGAAATAAACCGCTCTCCGGTTAGTCCTAGTGGATAACCGATAGAGGTACCAAACGTCTGGTGCTCCGAGACGAGTCATTCCCAGATGTCGCTCTTCTCGCTCGGTCTGCAATCCAATTGGAATTTGGATACGAGGTATAAATGTTATATTAATCTATTTAATTGTTAAGTAGATTTAAGTTTTAGAAATCAATCAAGGAGTAGATCTGTAGAGGATTAAAAGGGCTTGTCAAGAGAAAGACGGGAACATGAACGTTCGGTACTCTTTCTGACATACCTCTTTAATCCTTGGCTTAAGTTAGAAGTAAAATTTTAGTTTTACGTTCTTTCTGCATCTTAAGCAAACAAATGGGTTTGAACAGTCAAAACCCCAACAGACTTAATCAATGGGTTTGAACCGTCAAAACCCGACAGTCTTTGAGCAATTGTTTGAGCCATATCAATTCGCTTGCGGTGGATGCCATGGCTCTCGATACTCCGCTTCCACGTTTGATCGTGCCACGACATTTTGCTTCTTGCTTTTCCATGTGACTAAATTTCCGCATACAAATGTGCAAAAGCCGGTGGTGGATTTTCTATCAAAGCTACCGGCCTAATCTACATCAGAATAGCCACATATTGCATTAAAGTTATTATTTCTCATCCATATCCCCTTCCGGGATTTCCTTTTAAATATCTCAAAATTCTATGACATCTAAATGTGGTGTTCTTGGTGAATGCATAAATTTACTAATTTGACTTACGGAAAATGAAATATCCGGACGGGTTACCGTGAGATAAATTAATTTTTCTACAAGTATTTGAAATTGGTTTATGTCTTCTAGCGATTCACCATCTTCACTATTTAATTTACACTTGTTATCATTGGGGCAGAGGCCGGTTTACAATCTAATTTACCAGTTTCTTTTAAGAGGTCGAGTGTGTATTTCCTTTGTGAAATAAATATCTCTTTTTTGAAAAGGCTATCTATTCCTAAAAAAAAATATTTAAGATATCCCTAATCTTTTATGTCAAAATTTTCTTTTAATTGTGTTTTGAATTTTTTGACGTGTTCCAAATTATTTTCGGTCACGGCACGACACGTGGTCACACGAGTCACGTGTAATTAGGATCATTAGTGTTAGATAGTAATCTAGCAGTCAATCATAATTGTACTTTGTTCATGAATTGGATGATTAATATATATCATTTTGTTCCATGAGTTTTATTGCCTTTATGAATCATTTAAGTTCATGACAGAAATTGTGAAACTTCATAATATAGATGATAAATACTCTAAATAGTCACTAGCTGTGGTAATTAGCAGGAACACTAATTAACCATTATAAGGTTAGTATGTGGATTAAATGATGGTTAAGTTTTACATACCATAGACAAAGAGTTGTCATTTAATCACATAGATACATGTTATGACATGGTATTTGACTGACCCTAAATGAAACGTTAAATGGTAATGTGTTTGTGTCATTAACGGTTTCATTTCAGTGTTAAGTTCTACAGTATGAGGTGTGGTCTTTCCTACATGAGAAATGTGTATTCGTAAGTGTCATCAAACGCTATCTGTAAAAAGTAGTTATAAAGGTGACATTTCAGTACACATGACTTGTGCGGAGGAAGAGATGCTCACCAAAAAGTACTATCGTCCCTCGTATTATTATACGAGTGATAGTAACACTGGGCCCTTTGATAGGAGTAGGATTATACGTATACAGTATGATTAATAAAGATTAATCATATAAAAATAATCTACTCAAAGATCAAGAAAATATTAGGTTTGCAGGGATAACACATACCTACCCTGAACCTGATTTGTTGCTATGAGACGAAAGAATTAACACAAGTAAATTAATAAGTTTACTGCAAGATCGTGATATTGTACTGGACAACATCATCTGTGTAATTGGGGGTCACAGTGCACTGCCAAGTGCCAACTATGATCTATAGAAATTAAAACAGTTTTAATTCTATTGCCAACATAACACAGATCCTATCGGGTCACACCATATATGAACCGGATCAGAGAATCTTATTATTAATTATAAATAGTTATAATTAATAAATAAGATGGCAAAACATTAATTATAAATGTTATGATTAATATAGAAATATCATTGAGATGATAGGCTTAAACATATTAAAATTACAAGCGTGTATGACACGTTGTGTAATTATTGTTACAACCGCAAAATGAAATATAATTGTTCAGAACAATTATATATATGGAATAGTATATTTGGGCCTTAATTATATTTAGAATATAATTAAGAAAGCCCAAAAGTTAAAGCCCAACAACCCAGGTCTGATACTATTCATTATGGGTTTTTCTAGGCCTTATACTATTCAGTCTGAGCCCTTGTACTATTCACATTGGGCCCAAATCAAAGCCCAAAATGTCCAAGCCCAATAACCATTCATTCTGGGCCTTTCTGGGCCCATAACTATTCATTTTGGACCCTGTAAATACATTATTAGGCCAGGGGCATTTTGGTCTTTTCACCCCAAGTTACTATTCATCCATATAAGGCTATAAATAGGGGTGGAGGGGTTAGTTCATTGCATACCATTTCTATTTCCAAGTTTGAGTGGAAACCTGACTGAACGTCTACGGAAGCCAGGTTCCTCTGATTCTCAGAATCCCTCTCAAATAGTGATTGTGTGAGGTTATAAATATATACGTATAGACGTATATATTTTGAGTGGTAAGCGGTTGTAATCTTGCGTAGTCAACGGTAACTCTGCTTTTACACATAAGTTGTGAATCAGAGTATTTGCAAAGCACAAGACAACTTGTTTAGCTGAGTGCTGCGAGTATAGTATTTCTGGCAGGAGAAATACTTGCTCTCTGATCATTCCTGGTGTACTACTGATAGAGGCACTAGACATCTGGTGCTGTTGTCCGAGGAGTAGCAGCAGCAGCAGCGAGGCAAGTGCAGCGGCAGTTCCAATTTGAATTTGGAACCAAGGTATAATGTTATATTAATTTATTTAATTGCTAAATAAATTTAGTTTTAGAAATCAATCATGGAGATAGATCCTCGGCTTAAGTTGGACGTAAAAATTTTGTTTTTCGGTCTTTTTCCGCACTTAAGCCAGTACAAGGGTAGCACCAAAATCCAACAGTTAGATCTTGATCAAATGGTGAATCTTAAATAAACTAACCTAAATTATGAAAAAATAGTTAAACGTGACAAACGTGATCAGTCACGTTTGGGGCACGGCACGTTTGGACACAGCGTGACGTGACCACCTTCGACATTTTGGTACGGCATGATGATAGGTCTAAAATATATACATATTCGATCAGATTTTTATCACAAAATAATACCAAATATCTTGTATTTTCATACAAAAAGGATAGAATACACCTGGAATCCAGTTACTGCGTTTGTTTGGTTTGAAATTACAGAAAAAGGAATATTTGGTGCAAAATGCGGACACACTGGCCAGTGATGCGGCCGCACTCAACACTTAGTCAAATATGAAGCCCTCAGAATACAACAGGAGAAAAAGTCCGAGCCTAATGCGGACGCACTAGACCCAAGTGCGGACACAGCCGATACTTAGCCGAATTTGAAGAGATCAGCAATGCACTAGTGCGGATGCACGAACCCATCATGCGGACGCACTCCACACTTAAACGTGCGGACGCACTTAGGACTTAGCGAAAATTCAGAGCGAAATGCAGAATCAACCCAACACAGGATGCGACCGCACGGACCATGAGTGCGGACGCACTCATGCGCAGGAGCAGAAATTGAACTGACCAAGCCCCGTGCGGTCGCACTTTGGTCTCATTCAGCCTAAAAATCGAGTTTTCTATTTCCGGCGCTTCTAAAAACGACCCAAGAGTGAAATATGGAAAGTGGGGACGTGAGGAAACTTATGGGGCAAGTATCTAATGACTCCCCATGTCCATTGGCTCCAGATTAAGCAGTACTTCTCCTATAAAAGGGCTAGAACTTTCCCTTCCAATCCATCCACTACCAATCCACCTACAATCTTCTTTACCATCCATCTCTTGGAGGCGAATCAAGGAAGGAGAAGGGAAGTTCAGGGCAATCGTAGGCAAGACAAGGTTCTTCATTTAGAGAAGGGTGTAAACTATTTCTCTATTTAATTTCTCTTTGTTTTAGCCATGTTTAGTTTTAATCTTTTGATGAATACTTGCATCTCCATGAGAGGCTAGTCTTCCTATCTAGGGGTTTAGGTCTTATGCATGAACTTGTTTAATTTTATCTTACTCGGATCTTAGTTTTTATTATGATTGTTTGATTTGATTGTTAATTTCTGTGATTTATTCTTTATGAGTTTCATTAGTACTTGAATTATAAGTTCACATGGTTAGATGAATTGAAGTAGCTTGAAATCATGCTATGTCTTGTCTTTCCGCTTTAGTTTATTAAATTCCGGCATTGGTCAAGATAAAGAAGTACTAATTGAAATCATAAATATATATCTTAGGATTTAGTTTATCTTACGACCAATTTGATATCTAAACCGGATTTCCAGAAATTAAGGTTAGGAGGATGAGAAGAAATCACAACCTAATTAGGACACCTTAGAATAAATATTGATATATACTTTGAATTATGTGTATTAAATATCCCGATTAGGTGAGTGACAGCCCTAACAACGGAGGAACATTAATCCGTTCACCCAAAGTATTTATATCAATATTTGTTCATAGGCTAACACAAGTTATAAACCATTCTTAAGCTTTCTTAGAATAAATATCGATGTTCGTCTTGAATTATGTGTATTAAATATCCCGCTAGGCAGTGTAAAAACCCTAGAATTTGAGGAACATTAATCCGTTCACCCAAGATAATAGCATCAATATTTATTCCAAGGACGACATAAGTTAGAAACCTCGCCAAAATCAAACATGAATTTAAACAAACCGAGTAGATAGAATTAACAAGGGATTGTAGACCGAATGCCCATAGACTTCCAAACCTTGCAAAGCAACCAAAACTCTCTTTTAATTTTCAGTTTTAGTTTAATTGTTACAATATCTCCTTTTCGGGTATTGAACCCAAACTTAGAATTGTTAGAACAAAACCCCCCAATTTTACTTTACTTTCTTTTATTTTTCTGAAATTAGTTGATAAGGTCAAAACTTAGTTTTTAACCATACTCTCTGTGGTTCGACACCCTAAGTACTACTTTGATTGGTTGTGCGCTTGCAACAAACCTTTCTTTGGGTATTAAGGATAATAAATTTAAAGGCATAAAGAGTATAATCCAGGCATAAAATCCTATACTTAAAATACTCAACACATGACACAACATGTGTGACTGTTCACTTGATTACGTCACGGCACGGCACGAGACTAAAGTCACGGCGTGTTAGTCACGTCACGGCACGGCACGTTTTTACCACTCTAGTTCCAATACCTCATGTTTTTTCGTACCACATCATACCTCATTTTTTATATCTTCGTTTCCAAAGTCCAAACTGTCGATCCGAACCTCTCAACATGATATTCATAATAAAATATGCCTAGGATGAAATTTTATAATTTTTGAATTTTTTTTACTATTTTTTAAGATAAGTACAAAATTACTGTTTCTGGACCGTTCAAAAACAGTGATTTTCTACCCATCTTAAAAAATAGTAAACAAAATCCAAAAATTATAAAGTTCATCCCCAAACATATTTTAGTATGAATATCATATTGAGGCATTATGAGGTATGAAAGACATAAGGTATTGAACCCTCCTCTATTAAAAATTATTATACATAAAATTTTGTTCTTTTTATTTTGTATTTTTAAAGTTCCCCTGGTTATTATCAATTGACAATTCTATTAGAACAAATAAAAGTTTTAAAATACAAATGTTCGAATGTTACATTATTCAATTTTTCAAAATAAGTAAAAACCAAATTTTGTCAATAAAACTGCACAATCAATCAAAACAAAAGAAATCACAAAAATCCAGCAGTTTAGCAATTGACATAAATTTATTGAAAAACATTGTATCAGTTCAGTTGTCACCGTTTTATTTTTAATGCAGTCTATTTCAATTCACAAACAGGATTTGTGAGGATTAAACGAGATCATCTTTAAATAAATAGAGGTTTTCTCGTTATGAATTTTAAAAAATTGAAAGTCATAATGAAATGAAAAGGCCTAGTGACCTAGTCCCGACATTTTTATTAATATCCAAAGTTAATTACAAATTAATAAATATACCCAACAACTTTGGAAATTTATAAAAGTATTCATACCGGTCAGAAAATGGCCGGTACTATTTTTTTTTTAGAGACAAATAGCAAAAATGCTGAAATCTAACACTAAAAATTCGAATTTTTTTAAATATTTGTTATATTACTTTTTTTTAATATATAATTAGCATATTTATACTAAAATACGATAAATTACTTGAAATTATGTTAAATTATGCTGAATTACACTAAATTATGCTAAATTACAATCATTATGTTAAATTATAGTAAAATACGGTAAATTACGCTAAATGGTTTGGTGGATAAACCTGATGTGCCAATACCGATGAGTCTATGGCTGATGTGTTCACCATGGTTGGTTAGCAAGAATTCTTCTACGACCAAGTACCAGACGAGTTGAGAAGTCTACGTCTTTCACTCTTCTTGATTATTTTTGTAGGGAATCATATTAATTAGTAGCTTAATCGTGTCGCAAATTGACAAAATTACCACTAAAAATGGAGATAGTTGGTAAATCAGGGACATGTTGATTATTTTTGTTGGGTTTTGGCTGGTGCGAGTGCTGTGGCATTTATTGTATATTATTTATTGGCAAATTCTTCTATGGACATAAGGACCTATTTGTAAAATGAACATATTTGTATGGACATAAGGACCAATTTATAAAATGAACATATTTGTATGGACATAAGGACCTATTTGTAAAATGAACATATTTTCATTTTCAAAGTTCAAACAGTCAATCCGACCGTTCAACATTATCTCCATATTAAAATGTACTTGGAGGTCAAATTTTACATTTTTTTGAATTTTTTTACTATTTATTAAGTATTTTACAAAATTCAATGGTCTGAATTTGACTAGTTTTTGTAAAATACTTAATAAATAGTAAAAAAATTCAAAAAAATGTAAAATTTGACCTCCAAGTACATTTTAATATGGAGATAATGTTGAACGGTCGGATCGACTGTTTGAACTTTGAAAATGAAAATATGTTCATTTTACAAATAAGTCCTTATGTCCATAGAAGCATCACTCTTATTTATTTGCACGAGCTTATTATGTATACAAAATGAGGCTGGTTTGTGCTCAACACTTGCTGTTTTCTACCTCTCTATTTATGTTTCACACATCTTGTATTGTATGCACAATTACAATATGGATATCTTGTCTTCACGTCAAGCATAGTATTAAAATTTAAAAATAATCCTCTTTATATATAACATTTCGTAAAGTCGATCACCTGAAATATATATTGACGTTAATAATTCAAGCAACATTAATTGTAGTTGTGATTGACGATCATTTTTTTGAAAAGCTTGGCAGTGGCTACCAAGTTGACTTCCTGTTGGAGCACTTATTATATAATGAAATTACTTCAGAATGTAAGATACCTTCACTGGCATCTGGTGAAAACGTTGGTATATGAGCAATGTATGAAACTAGAATTAGGCTAAATTTAAATTAGCCAACAAGGCAACAATTACAAAAATAGCAACATTGGCAAGAATCCGTTTGTTTCTGTAGTATACCATTACTCGGTGTCTGTGTGCGCTTTGGAGTATCGTCACTGTTAATTAGATTTGAAAGGGCAGTTAAGTCGTAACTCGTAACAATGCCAGAAAAACTTAAAAAAAGAAAAAGAGGTAGGCCTTATGTTCCATTCAAAACAGCAATTAGGTCTTACATCGCCTGTCAATAAAAATGTGGGGCTACATTTCAGTTTTTTTAAAATAATTTGTTTATGAATTGGTACTGCACGGTGGCCCAGAAGTCTTGTTGCTTCAATGGAGATTACTTGCCACAACGGAAAGAGATAGTTCAACTATAGCGATGAATTATATCTTATACCCAGAAAAGAAAATAAAAAATTAAAATGCAGTTATCATATTTAGGGTATATATATATTTTTTTTGTTTTGGCTTTGACATAGCGACAGAAGCACTTGATAAACAGTATTTTCAGTAGTTCCATTACACCTTGTTTGGATGGAGAGTAGAGGAAGGGAGGGAATGGAAAGAAAATAAAATTTTCCGTTGAATCGTGTTTGGTTGATAAAATTATGTTGGAAGTGAAGGGTATAAGAGGTGAAAGGTTTAACCTTATATCATTGTAATCAATATAATTGGTTTCTCTTCCGATTTGGGGTGTAACGGATGGAAAAAAAATTTGTTTCAAATATTTTTAGAAAAAATAGCACAAATGTTCAACTCTATATCTTACCTATATATTTCTTATACAAGTTTTTTGTCACAACCTACAACAACCACCGAATTTCTTATTAACCTTCTAAATTTTAATCAACCAAATAAGAAATAAGACGGAAAGGAAAGTTAAATTTATTTTCTCTCATTAATCATCCAAACACGAAGAGGTTAAATATGTTAATCTTCATTTCTATTCCATTCCATTCCCTTCTATTGTTAACCTCCCCTTCCTTTCTCTACTCTCCATCCAAACAAGGTGTTAATGTAAGATTCTCTTATAAATGCACTAATCAAAACTGAGATTTCTGATTTTAACCTAAAAAATTACAAAATACACAACGGGCAGTGAACACAGAACACAAACCACAAGCTGTACAAACAAATAATAAACACAAATTGAATTATATCAAGCATAACCAATCAACCAACTAATCAGTTTCGGCAATAAAATCCGGGAGGTGACCTTGGCAGATGTACTGATCGCATGTAGAAGCAGATCCCCACCCTCTGCGCAGCCGCAAGATATCCTCAGTAAATGTGGACCCCGCTGACCCCACAAACACCTTAGCCAATGCACATATTGTCTTATCCAGCATCGCCTCCACCTGAGCATCCCCACCCATGTGATTCCTATACATCAATGCATCCCATTTCTCTGCACTGTTGTGCTCTGGCCTTCTGATCAGCGGGACCTCCTCACCATTCAACTTCACTAACTTTTGAAGAAGGGAGGTCTCGCTGTCAGCAGCATCTGTAGAAAGGTATATGACAGGAGAACCGGCTTCCTCCACCACTCTTTTCACACACTGAGCCGCTTGAGGAATTGGGAAGAAGCAACTTTCTTTCTTCACATTACAGAATTTGAGAAAGCCGTGGCGCCTAAAGTGCAGAGCGACAAAATTACCCCCCAAGAAGGTCTGAATGAACCGCTGAGCTGTGAGCACAATTAAGCGACTGGGCCGGATGACAGTCTGACAGCTGTGCTTGAGCGGGCCCCCCGGCTGCATGACCCACTCCTCTTCCACATCAGCATAAAACAGGTCCCCAACCGCAATTACCTCTTCATTGCTCGAGAATTTCGGCATTATGTCACCAACAAATCTCTTCTTTGGCTCCTTCAATTTTGCATCTTCAGGCCACACTGCCTCTATTTTACTCCCTATTGAAACCCCAGCATTCTTCAACCTCTTCACATGCTCCTCGTCTAGGAAGCACGGTGGAGAAGCCATGTAACAAATAAACTTATTTATGTGAATTTTCCCTTTTCTCTCCTGCTCATACTCTTCAAAGGTCATGACAACCTTTCGGCCGAAACATTTGTTAATATGTTCTATGTCTAGCACGTGACTGTATTCGTAATCCACTTTGGAGCTTGGCAATATTAAAATTCTATCAAGTAATGCAGCAAAGAACATGTGTTTCTCCAAGCATATCAGGTGGTTAGACATCTGACCAGAGAGGCAAATTGCAAACAAAAATCGATCTTTCTTTGGTTTCCATTCAATTGTTCTCCTATCAGTCTGTTTTTCCGTCTTTTTGCAAATTTCAGTACCATAATCAGGAAAATCAAATTCAGGCCCGAAATTGGTGGCTAACTCTGAGAAGTTTCCGATGCCGTGAGCAGAGAGGAGCACGTCATGGATTTCTCGATTAACCCTCATTTGATCAAGCAATGCCGATTTAATTTCAGCCAAAGAAACATCAGACAGATTCGCCCTCTGAATTGGCGAAGGGGTGGGGGAGAGATCCGACCCGTTAATTTGAGATCCGAGACCCGCATCAGGAAGCAGCGTGCTGTTCCACAAGCGCGTGAGAGTCAATTGCTGGTTTCTGAGGAGGAACAGGGCTCGGAGCTCGGCTTCGCGCATCCGATCTGACGTGGCAACGGGCCCAGCAGGGATAACAGACGAGAAGGCGCGCCTGAAATCTAGGGAAAAGAAGAGAAGAATGAGCACGAGAGGAAGGCATACCGCTAAAATTAGGCACCGCTTGCTGGGGAAGGCGACGCTGCGGCTGATGCGCGAGACGGTGGCGCGACCGATCTCGAAAACAGAGGGTCCAGTTGAGGGATAGAATGGAGGAGGAGGAGGAGGCTTGGTCTCGTTTTGGACTATGAGTGTCTGGTGGGGGTCTTCTTCGTCGTCGTCGGAAGAGATGGACAGGTGAGAAGGTGACGGCGGATCTCTAGCCATTACGTAAGAAAAGGACGGTTCAGATTTCTAGAGGAAGCGGGAGTGATTAGGAGGCATCAGGCATGAAGATGAAGTAGAGATGGGAGAAGGCCATAGCTAGATGCAGTGAGCACTGAGCACCGACAGCATTTTCCTAAAGATTGTATTAGAAGGTTCTCCTCGCCTCCTCGGGTAGAAGTGGAAATGCTGTTAGGTAAGATTAGTTCGATGTTTAATATAGGTTATTTACAGGGTTATTAATTATCATCCTACGATCTAAAACGTGCCATGTAGCAGTACAAGCATTCAAGCAAGTAAAACAAGGGTCGGAAAAAAATTATTTTTTCTTACAATGAGCCAGGTAGTGGTTTGATTTCACCCGCCCGGGACCCGTGCCCATCCTGCTCGTGCCCGTGCACGGGTTTGACACGGGTTCACGGATTAAACGGGTACAGGTTGAAAAGGGTCGGGCAAGGTTTTTTTCAATTTAACCCGTGATACCCGTACCCGTTTCAAACCCGTACCCGCCCGGACCGTCCCGTGGACCCGGGTTACCCGTATCCGTAAACCCGTGACGTGATACCCGTATCCGTAAAAATTCAAATTTTCCCTCCAAAAACAGAAAAATTCAAATTTCCCCTCCAAAAACAAAAAAAAAAACACAGAAAAAAAAAAGCAAAAAAATAACAGAAAAAAAAAACCCGGTCCGGACCCGTGTCGCCCGTGACCCGTGTTGCCCGAGGGGTTTGAGAGGGGCCGGGTACGGTTTTTGAAAAAAAAAACCCGTGCTAACCCGTCCCGTGTCGTCTGTGACCCGCGTTGCCCGTGACCTGTGTTGCCCGTTGCCCGCCTCGGGTTTTGCCCGTGCCCGTTTGCAAAACACTAGAGCCAGGGCTGGATAAACAAAAAATTTATTTTAAAAATTATATAAAAATAATATAAAATATTACATAGATTAATCCATATTTTGATTCTATAGAAGGGATCAAAATTTTCTTTTCAGCTTCTTTAGATACTATACTGCCCACTGTGAAAACGCCACAGAGAATCCTTTAAAACCCAAACTTTTATTTCAGTTTTCTTTAGAAAAATCATAAAAGAACGATTCCTTCTAGCGATTGAAAGTACCCTATAATATTTTTATAATATTTGTAAATAAAAATTTTGCTGGATAAACACCTGTACACTCAAGTTTGATTTTTTTTTTTTTTCTTTTGAGGAGAAAGGCCCGATGTGGATTTTTCTAACTTCATTTTAGTAAATATAGAATAGAATAGACTGATGTCTAGTTTGAATATTCAGAGAAATTCAGAGATTTGAAAAATTCATCCAAATATTTGGATGTACTATTCTAACTTCATTTTAGTATGCATTCAAGCTTTTCTCAGTAAGCAGTTTAAGACTCTGAGTGAAGATCAATACAAAGCTTGATTCATGTAATAAGTAAAAAGAACTTTAAAATCAGCAAAGGAATTAAAAAGATAATCAAGTAATCTCACAAAAGTTTGATTTCTCTAGTACCAGTACAACATTCTCTATACAAATTACACATCTGCATAAGTACAGAGCTTTTTCCTATACACATATATTTTCGAGAAATATAAAAAGAGAACAATTTCAAAACAGGTGAGCCCTGCCAGAAACCAATAGAAATAGTCCAGATGTGCTTGATTTAAATTGTTTGAAAACCAACTTTTCCCATTTTTACTGCTAATTTTATCTATTACAGAAATAAGAAAACTACTGATGAAACTACCTACACCAAGCACACTGAGGTAAAATGCAAGACCTAGGCTGCGCAATGCATCTGGCACTTGATCATAGAAGAACTCTTGCAAACCGACTATGGTGAATACATCAGCCATACCAAAAAGTGCGTATTGTGGTACCATCCACCAGAGGCTCATTGGTATCGGTACTTTAGGTTTATCCACTAGTCCATACTCTTTTGCAGTATTTAGCCTCTTGATCTCTACTAGAGCTGCTACTACCACTGCAAGGAGAGAGAGAACCATGCCAGTGCCAATTCTCTGTAGCATTGTAATACCAGACGGTATCCCAGTGAATTTTCTTGTTAATGGTACAAGGAGTTTATCATAAACTGGGATGAAACAAATGATAGCAATAGAGATGAACACTTGTAGTGCGGCAGGGGGTACTTGGAAGTTTTTGCCAATTCTTCGATCAAGAGTGCTCGCTTGCTTTGTAAAAAAGGTTGAAGTTTGTACAAAGAGAACACCATATATTAGGCATGTAGCCCAAATAGGAAATAATCGAAGGAGACTCTTTGCTTCTTCTGCTGAGGGCTCAGTATTGTCTTCATCTGGCAGCCTGTGCGGAATGAGAGGAAATGAAATCAATTAGATCCATAAAACTAATTTCTGCTTGATGTGGATTTTTCAATCTCTGAATTTGTTCTGGTTTATATATTACAGTGCCAATTTTTTTTTTTTTTAAGTGTTCTGCAATGGATCACATGTAATTTTACCCAGATCAGTGCAGTTATTTTAGTCAAAATTGACATGCTTATTATAGACTGAAATCTCTTCTTATTATATGAAACAACTATGCTAGATCTAGAGATAATTTACAGTAATATATCATCAATATTTTATTATAAAGGTCAATTTCATATATGATATTCTGAATCTCTTCGTATTATAAACTGGATTATGCCAGTTGCACTCAGGATTTGTCAAACCATACCTATTAACATCTCCTGTTTCGCGCATCAAGCAAGAACCTTTTGATTTCCAACTTCGTGCTAGTGCCACAAAAGATCTCCCAACCCGGATAAATGGATTCTCTTTTTCAAGCACAAAGTATCGATATGTCCTCGTCCCGAGCAGGAATAATATAAGTGCCAGCATCATGATGCCACATGGGATCCCAAACCCGAGCCCCCAACTAATATTATCTTGCACATAACTCATTGTCACAACTGCAACACCGCCACTTGCACATATACCGAAATACCACCAATTGAAGAAAGAGTTTTTCGACAATCTCTCTTGAGGGTCATTTTGGTCAAATTGGTCTGCACCAAATGCTTGCACGCATGGTTTGTGGCCACCTTGAGCAAAGGCGAGAAAGTACAGTGAGAAAAAGAATAGGGGTTTCTGGAAAGAGGAGTGTGAATTGCTGGAAGATGGAATAATTGAGGAGACAGTTAACATCCCTAAGCCCTGCAAGCAACCAAATCAAGAGAAAGTGAGTAGCAATTTTTGAAAAATCAAGATTGAGTTTTATTAGGTTATTATTATCTAATAGTAGGTGTATATGTTACCAAGGACTCCTTAAAATAGAATATTCGCATATGCACGAGCCTGAAAAATTGACCAAAAGAAAGACTCTTGTTTATGTAGGTTTCTTTGAAATTTAAGCAATCTATGATAAACTCTAACAATCCTTTTATTCCATACCAATTGGAAATGAACTCTTATCCATGCATGGGTATAATCCAGTGGTTTCACCAACTAGATTCAGAGAAATTCACAAACTAAGCAAATTTTGAGGGGAAGAAATTTACAGGATCATTTTAAAAACAAAACAAAATTTTCAAGGACAAACATGCAAAATTTATGGAAATAGTTGGGCACAGAGAAAAGGAATGCATACCAGTATATACAGAAGTGAGGCATACACAATTGTACGGTATCGACCGAGCCAAGAATCAGCAATAAATGCACCAAGTAATGGAAGCATTGTGGCAACACCTGACCATGTATTCAGTTGCGATGCAGCAGTAGCCGTTCCCTCGCCAAGTGGGCCCGTCAGGTATGTTATCAAGTTAGATGATATCCCATAGAAGGCACACCTCTCTGCTACTTCGACGCCTGTAGGAAAAAAAAAAAAGAATAATTAATTGATGCACAAGGCATGATTTGTTTTGAGTATTTTTTAAGACCAGTTTATATTTGCTTTTTGGGTGTAACTTTAAGTTTAAGCTCGGGTACCGGATTGTGGTACCGTTGAACATTTGTCTTTCAATTTCAATAGAAACTAATAATTTTGCCATTTTTTTTTAAAACTAAGTTATTTATGCACCTCTTTAGTTCATTTTTCAGAAAAACCATCAAGTCTATATATATAAAAGAATAAGTCTGCAATGTTGGCATAAGCCAATGAATACTATGCTATGCTCCACTTCACATACACTGTTTCCAACAAAGTTCCATGAGGCTACTCCAATGACAGATTTTAGAATTTAGAACAAAAAAAACAAGAGTAAAGTTTCTGAATTGGTACCAATGATGAAGAGAGCAGAGGTCCAACCACCGGTGGTGGATCGGGTTGCCGGTTGGCCCTTAGAATTGACAAACTCGAGCATGGATTCGGGTTGAGATGAGGGGAGAAAAGGATCCGAATCCAAATCCAAGTCCATCTCCAATTTAGTTCCTCTTCTCACTTGTATAAATAGTTCGCCTCCAACGCAATGCAATTAAATTAGGCCTAGACTAGAGTATATCTTCTTCGGGGGGAGAGGAGATTTTGGATAATTCTTTGCTACATCCGGTCTTCACACACCGTATCTGGGTACTACTTGTGTGTATAGGACAATAATGAAAGAAACAGTTGTAGGGAAGTTCTGGTCAACGGGCAATCATAATTGATTTGGTTGGTTGTGCTAACATGAGACTTGAGAGAGAGACAGCTAGTCACACTGAGGGTCCACCTGTCATGTACTGTCAATCTGATTTCAACTGATTAATTAATTATATTAAGAGGAGTGTTCTAATACCTTGTGTTCTTCGTACATCATTATACCTCATATTTTATATTTTCGTTTTGAAAGTTTAAATTGTTGATCTGAACCGCTCAACATGATATCCATACTAAAATATGCTTAGAGATGAAATTTTATAATTTTTGAAATTTTTTTTACTATCTTTTAAGATAGATACAAAATTACTATTTTTGAACCGCTCAAAAAACAGTGATTTTCTACCCATCTTATATGATGAGGTATGAAATGCAAGAGGGAACCTCCTCTTATATTAATTACATACAGAATATATTTGTACGAGTCAGTTACATAAAGGTCCTTAAAATCACTCGTGTATATTTATTTGGTCCTCGAAAGAAGTTTCATTTTATTTCTTAAAAAATTAATATTTATATTCTTTGGTAGCGAGCGCCACTTTTGAACCCAAAACTCGATCACTATGTGGACTAGATTTCATGCATAAATAATGAAATATTTTCATTCTGCCTCGGTACCAACGAGAAATTCATTCCATATCAAGTGTTACACAAAGAAACTTTGAAATTTTACTAAAAATGAATAATTAGCCTCTTCCTGACTTTGCGAGTGGTTATCTGTTATTGTTTGGTCTCCACTTGTACTGTTGCGTGGGGCCGGGGATAATTAAGTCAAGGTAAAGCATTTATTCTTTGCATGATTTTGTAAACTTTGAGCATGAGGGCAATAATCTCTTTTTCTTTTTCCAAAATTGATAAGATAGACACGATATCTTCGAGTGTGTATCCTCTGAGATATCTCAACTTTTGCGTGACCGACGTGTCCGGTGCCTATTCGGAGATAGCGAAGAGGGCCAGTATTATTTGTGCTTTGAGATTCGTACAAAACGTATTTGAACGGTTGATATTTTCCAAAAAAACACGCAAAAGTTGAGATATCTCAGAGGATGCGAATTCGATATCTTCCACCCTCTCGTTGAAAGGGAAGGCTAAAGCAGAAGCAAAGAATCCCACATTAAACAATTAACCTGTCACGGTTTACGGATGGTCTATTTTTTTTTTTTGTTTGGTGGTCTTTCTACAGTGAAAAGAAAAATGATCACGAAAAAATATAAGAAAATTCAATTTTTCCACAAATATAATTTTATAAAAAAAATTTTAGACAAAATGACAAATAACATTTCTAAACAACATATTAGATAACATATACACATAAATAACATTTCTTAAATGTAATATTTCATTAAATGACATATATATATAGGAGTTGGCTACGGTGCTACACGTATCATAGAGGACCTCCGTGCTACGGCTCAATATTTGAGTTTTCAAAATTTTAACGGTCGATCCGAACCGTTCAACATGATCTCCATATAAATATGTACTTGCAAACCAAATTTTACATTTTTCAGAAATTTTTTACTATTTTTTAGATAGGTGGAAAATCACTTGATTTGAATGGTACAGAATATTCAGATCAAGTGATTTTCTACCTATCTAAAAAAATAGTAAAAAAATTCTAAAAAATATAAAATTTGGTTTGCAAGTACATATTCATATGGAGATCATGTTGAACGGTTCGGATCGACCGTTAGTATTTTGAAAACTCAAATATTGAGCCGTAGCACAGAGGCCCTCTATGCTACGCGTAGCATATTAGCATTTTCCTATACACACACACACACACACACACACACACACACGGAGTAGGGCTATTGTACTTCGCAAAGTAAAGCGAAGTTTTACTTCACGCTCATATTTCCATTTTGAAAATCCAAAACGCCGATTCGAACCGTTCAAGTTGATCTCCATATTGAAATGTGCTTGGAGACCAAATTTTACATTTTTTGGAATTTTTTTACTATTTATTAAGCCACTTTGAAAATCGCTGATCCATTGTGAACAGTAGCAAAATAGTAAAAAATTATGGACCAATGGATCAGCGATTTTCAAAGTGGCTTAATAAATAGTAAAAAAATTCCAAAAAATGTAAAATTTGGTCTCCAAGCACATTTCAATATGGAGATCAACTTGAACGGTTTGGATCGACGTTTTGGATTTTCAAAATGAAAATATGAGCGTGAAGTAAAACTTCGCTTTACTTCGCGAAGTACAATAGCACAATTCTATATTATATTTATATATATCTTTTAACATTTTTTTACCCAACAATCTTCAATTGAATGACCGAGCATTCTGTGGTATGGGCAGAAATTTGGATCATCTGACTTTTCCATCATACAAAAATATCATACAAAATGACATATTAAATGACAAATAACAATTCTTAAAAGATATTAAAAAAATGGAAAGAAATGAAAACATGACCAATCAATCTGAATAATTCTTAAATGACATTTAAAAAATAAAAAAAAATCACGACCAATAAAAAAGATGATACAATTTGTATGTGGCGAGTACATATCTAAATAAATTTAGACTTCTATACGTAAAAAAAATATAAGAAAAAATACATAGAATCAAAAGAAAGCAAACTATTTAATTGAAGGGCTGAATTCAATTCAAAATTTAATATTTTAATCACAACCGTTAGCGGTTCAAGACATCTATTGCGGGTTATAGATATATACAATGATTCTTTTTTTTTTTGTCAGATAAAAGCTCCGTTGATCTATATGTTATAAAAGATTCGCAGGCTTTGACAAATTGTTGCAAAAATGGGCCCAAGTACATGTTGGCCCAGTAACTATTAAAAATTTCATCTAATAAAAGGATGAGTTCAACCAACATTCATGTTAAATCAATTTAAATTTTAGAAGTGTAATAAATATCAAATAATTGGAAACACTAAAGTAAGTCAGCCTCCAAATCTTAAAATTTCGTACTACAAGTTTTGAACCATTCCTCAGATGGAAACCTACTATCATTAATAAATTAAGAGTAAAACTGGGTGTTCTTAAATTCACCAACTCTCTTAGTGAACTCAGCTCTCAAACCTATCATATTGATTTCAAATGACAAATCCGAATTATTGAAATCCGTCTACCTTACGAGCTAAAAGCACAAAATAAAAGAGCTGAAGTATATAAAAAACTTAACAAAAAAAAAATCAATATACATAATTAAAAGATTTAAAATTACAAGAGTGACTAATTAAGTACTTTAAGCTTGACTGTTAAAATGTCAACCATTTTTATTAAATTTCAAACTCATTATTCCAATTCTTCTCAATGCACACTGATTTCATCTAAAAAAAAAAACACTCATTTTATGCATACTTATTTTAGTCGAAAGGTAATTAATTTATCAATTTATTTTAAAAAAAAGTTGAAGTCAAAAGCGTGTCGGTAATTTTGTGAGACTATAATATAAGATTCCAATTAACTGGAAATATCAAAAGGTTACATTATTGCCGAATAACAACTTTTGAATTCTGGCTTCTTCCGCAAATTAATTTCCATTCCTCTCCATTTAATATTTAGTCCGGATATGATACATGCATATGACCCTACTTAATTAAGTCTTGTTGGCTAACTTTTTTATTTAAATTCTTTTATTACAATAGAGATTAAAAGATTAATATTTTAGTTTAGTTTAGCTGCCGTAAGTAAAATTTTACACCACTTAAAATTGCCAAAAGTTAAACGCTTAATTCTTGCGTATTTATATTCTCTAGAATCTAGATAAACATAGGTCATGTCACTTGATCAGAGTCCTACCGGTGGTTGTACCAAGTTCCAAGTAATGGATATTAATTTAAGCAAGCTTGTTTTATTTCTAGTTGAGCGTGTATATGAATAGTTGAATACATATATAATACACACACACTGCATTTCATGCTGCTCTCCTCTCTATATATATATACCAAACGGAGAGAACATACTGGAAAAGATTTGCGTAGGAAAAAGGCACAGACGACCTACCGTCACTAGCTACATATATAATTTTTGTAGTAGATGGATAGAAGAATCAAGGAAGAAAATAACTGGAGGTTCTAGAAATCAAAAGGAGAATATTATATCATTTTTGTAAAATATGCATGTTCTACTAATGGTGTAACAGTAAGTAACCATTATTAATAGTCTTAATTTACCTAGCTTTACATTGACTTTTAAGCTAGCGTGCTCCACCTCCACTATATATATTCTATATATATATCTGTTACTTTCTTTAATTTGTCGTATACCATAGTATGGGAATTGATTATGATTATTAACACAATTGATTACTTAGGCATCAATCAACAATACTATAGGCAGTGGCACAATATGAATGATGTTATTTCTTTTGCATTATCGATCGTTATCTTCTTCTCACAGACAATTAATCATTTCTTTTGGTTTTCAGTGCCGTTTGCTGGACGGTTTGGAAGCATCGAAATGAAATCAATTTTCAACACCTATCACTCAAACCAGTTAGATATATCCTTGATTTTCCTATATAATTATTTCTTTGGTGTTATATTAATTGGACAGGTAATAATTAAGAGGATCAAGAAGAAGGTGAAAGAGGCCGGGGACTCAGCGCTGGCTGCCAAGTGAAAATGCTTTGGATATATATTATCCCCCTTAGGGTTATCTGGCCGCCTGGAGAAGAGGAGAGTGTGACCTTTCATCGAGAGCAGAGGGAGTAGTTGTTATTTCGCTAGTCTTAGTTCTTGTAAATCCTTGTTAGCTTGTGAGGCGGCAGTTAACGTTGGTTCTTGTTGTCATGATCTGCCTGTCAAACTGGGATTGATTTTTGTGGTTGTTACTTACATAGTTAATTAGCATATCGTTTGATTATAGTTCAAATAATCATGCATGGTGGGTAGTGCCAGAGTTAGATTATAGTCATGATCTGCTCCTCCACTTTTTTTGTAACTAAAAACACTGTTTCGTTTATATTAAATGAAACTGGGCCTACGCCTTTTAACCAAAAAAAAAAATTAACACAATTGATTTTATTTTTTTCTGTATCCAAATTCGTAAGTATTACTATTAACAGAAAATAAAGTTAGAAAAGATAAAAACAAATTACAAAGGCAAATAATGTCTTTTAAAATGCAAATGCAAATGATAGAAATTAATGACGAATCCTATACGCAAGCAATCTCTGTACAATTAAAAAAGTGAATTCTATACGATTTTTTCCGAAATTTTTATATATAAGAAAATAAATAAATAAATATTAAAAATAAAAAATGGATTAGGAGAATTTGAAAAATGGGAAGGCCGGTAGGCGCCATGGCGTATAAAGAACACAAAAATCCATGTAGCCATTTTCTCTAAAATGAATTTTGAAGCTGGTCAAAATTATAGGACTGCTCATTGGAATTTTAGTTTTTCTGATTTCTGATCTCTGTCAATTAATCACTAAAACTGTACTAATCTGTAATATTTTTGTATAGATAAATTATATTAGCTGAAAACTAGACTTTCATGCATTTATTTTGATATAAAGAACACAAAAATCTATGTAGCCATGTACTCTAAATTGAATTTTGAATCTGGTCAAAATTATTGGACTACTCACTGGAATTTCAATTTTTTTGATTTCTGACCTCTGTCAATTAATCGCTAAAACTGTACCAATCTATAATATTTTTGTATAGAGAAATTATATTATCTGGAAACTAGACTTTCATACCTTTATTTTGATATAAATAACACAAAAATTCATGTAGCCATTTTCTCTAAATTGAATTTTGAATCTGGTCAAAATTATTGGACTGCTCACTGAACATAGCATAAAAAAAAAAATTGAATTTCGTTTTGGGCTGTCCTGGGCCATGGCGGCCCGTTTAAATTTTTTTTTTCTTTTTCTGGGTTGGCCAGAGCCATGGCGTCCCTTTTTTTTTTTCTTCCATTTTTCTAATGAGTTGGAGTATGCCATGGCGTCCCGGCGCCTACCGGCCTTCTCATTTTTAAAATTTTCCTGACCCATTTCTTATTTTTAATATTTTGTTTATTTATTTTCTTATATATAAAAATCTCGGCGATTTTTTTTAAGTAAAAAATGATGAATCATGTACTAGGTGATCTTTTTTGAAGGATAGTTATAAGTTATAACACTCCCTCCTCATACTTCAATTTCAAACACATTTATCATTATTTCAAGTAATATTTTGGAACCACCCTTATATATATCATACTCATCTTATTTTCTTAGTATTATTTTGTTTTGTCAACCCAATCTTAATGAATAATTGACACTTCAAAATTCGCATCTTAAACAGAACTAAAAGATATCAATACAAGTCGAATATCACATTTTCATTAAAATTCATAACATGAGAACTCATCGTGACAAATGAAGTTAAAATTTCTAGAGGAACTCATAGTGTCATGCTTGGCTGGTGTTAGAGGTGTCACTGGCACCCTTTTATCTAATCCGTACCGTATTTAATTGACGAGTACTAATAAATTTTTTTTTTTAACTTATCAGACACAGGTACGGATAAAGATTTTTTTCCGTTATCTAAATGGATAAAGGTACGGGTGAAGTATATTTTAGACCCGTTACTCGATCGGATAATTATAATTTGTTTTTATATATATTATATATATTAATAAGCATTCAAAAGAGTACTTTAATTGGTTTACTTGCGCTTAGCATGATCAGATTTTTTTTTTTAATAAAGTACTATACATGTGTGAAATGAATGTATATATTTTAATGTTTTATTTAATAAATAATAAAAATAATTATTATATTAGTATTACCCATTATTTACCCGCTACTGTTTCGTTATCCGACAACCATAACGGATAAAGATAGAGCACGGATAAGATAACTTTTAGAGGATATAGATAGAATGCGAATAAAAATCATTTGTAATGGATACGGGTATAAAAATGCTCCCACCTAATCCTTACCGTACCCATTGACACCCTAGCTGGTGTCCGTAGCTGATAAGAAAGCATTAGTGTGCATCCATCAGGCAATTGGCGCGCACATTTTTTTGATAACGTTATTTTAATTTCATGCAATATACAGATAATAAAATTAAAATAGAAAATATATAACTCGTGTGTTCCACGAACAAAACATTAATGTTAATATATTTTATCGAATATAACATCAATTTTATTTGACAACAAAAATAAATGTTTGATTTTTGCATCAAATATAAACTAAGCTTTTCTTTTGCGGCCAATAGACTGTATTAATAACAAACTTAATTGAGAACAAGTAAACTGTAATCGTGGTTTTAAAAATAAATTAACAGTAATTAATTTCGATATCAACTGTCTATAAATATTGATTGAATGGTCTTAAAAAAAACTGTACAACTAAGTTTTCTTTTATTCGCAGGTTCTAATTTAAATAGAAAAATTATTGTGTTGCCTATATGTGTGTTATTTAATTTATTCAATTGTCGGATAATCATTAAATTGTCTAAAAATAAAAACTTGCATATACTAAATTTTTGTGAATTTTCTTTCTAAAATTTTATCAAAAACAGCTTGTGACCTTTTTTCTATTGTCAGACAAGCCAAAAATTAACTTAAGATTAGATTAAGTTTTTTTTTTTTTCTAAAGAAAACGATCACACCACATGCGCTACATTTATGGTTATAAAATAAGTAATTATGAAAAAAAATAGATAAATGCCACCGAAGTATTAATTATCAAAATAATAGCAGTCACACAATCTTAAATCTAATTTGCTAGTTAATTGTGCCATTTAAATAGCTTAATAGTAAAACCAAAATAACTTGCTAATCTGCTAAGGAACTCAACTAATAATTCAAATGGCAAGTTACATAGCAAGCTGAAAGTGAAAGGGAATCGGAGTAGGTCCGATGCCCATCGGACCTACCTTGGTTCGATGGGTGTGATGACCATTCGATCTGCATCAAGATTCGTGTGCTCTGCATCAAAATCCGTACAAGTCTGTATCAATTTCCGTGCACATAGATCTTGATGCTAATCGTACGGTTCTAGAGCTAATTGAACCTAAATATATGTTCGATGCCCATCGGACCTACTCCTATCTCAAGTGAAAGACATGTGAACTTCTCCTTTACTGAAAACAACAAGCTTGAAATAATAAAATAGTACAAATAATCTATTTTAATATGTGAAAATTTCATTTTTTTCACAATTCCACCTCCAAAAAATAATGGAGTGAAATATAAACAAGTTACAAAAAAGAAGGATTGAACTGCATATTTTCATTTCAATTCTAATTTTTTTTTTTCACCATCACATCAAAATTCATTCTTGTTAGGCTACTATTTCAATACAGTTTGAAAGGCCCAATAAAAAAAAGTAAATCCTTAGGTAGCGGTGGTAATATGCCACAATGCAATTTGTTTTCATTTCATTGACATACCCGTGAAGGCGTGAACTCTGTTCCAGTCTCTCTGCAAGTGGACCCCACAAATAAAAAAGAAACAAGCACACGAAAAGTAGCGCCTACTTTTGCTCTATAAAAGGACAATGTATCCTGCACAGCTGCTGCTCACACCGCTAGGTCCCTTTGCTTCTTTCTTTTTCATCTCTGTTTTTATTTCGTTTTATTTCAATTTGTATTTTGCCATGGCAACTAACAAGTTCCTCTTTGGTTTGCTGCTTCTCTTAATCCTTGTGGAGGTAAATCTGTGCCTTTTCCAACAGGATTCATTCAAATCAGAACTTCAGAAGAAGAAAAAAGAATATAAATAATTGCCTAAATTGTTCATCCATATTTTTCTGACTGTAGTTTTTTTATCAAATTCTAATTCTGTAAACATTCAAATAATTACTGTCTGAATATCAAATATGGTTTTTCAGATGAATATAATGGAGCAGCCCTGGATACAAGGAGTTGAGGCAATAGGTGAGATACTGAGATTCCATTCAAATTGATTTCTTGTGTCAGTAAAGAAATATCTGAGCTTCATTAGTCTTTACTTTAATTTGGAGGCTTACAGTAAATTAATATCACTAGAAATTTTATGGAATTACTATAAAATGGGACTCATATGCAGTTATGTACCCAAATGCCAATATTTTATTTTTTTTCATTCTCAATTGATTGCCAGAAATGGTACAGTTAATGGAAATAACATAAAGAAATGGAATAATAACATATACATATGACATTTTCTTCTTCCCTCTTGAATGCAGATTGTAGCGGGAAGTGCAATTACCGTTGCAGTAAGTCAGGGAGGCCGAAGATGTGCATTAGGGCTTGCAACACATGTTGTCAGAGGTGCCAATGCGTACCGAGCGGTACAAGCGGTCACAAAGAGGAGTGTCTTTGTTATGCTAACATGAAGACCCATAATGGCCGCCCCAAATGCCCGTAAAATCTAGAAAAATAAAGGCATTAGGCATGCATGTTTCGTGTTGTCGGGTTGATATATTATATAACATGATCACATTTAGGTGATGTGACTTCCTGTGGATGCTTGATCCAGTTCAGTTATGTGTGTATGTTTTACTTGAGGTTACATGAATAAATTAGTTTGTGGTTTTTATACAACATAGTGCTGGAGTGAGAGAGGAACTGCTTTATAGCTGATGGTGCATTATCTCATTGCACCACTTTTAAGAAAAGAAAATGTATGAATTGATTAATTGAAAATGATCTCAGTCAAGGGATTGCCAAATTAAGTTGCAATTAAGTAAAGAAGAGGATAATATTGAAAATTTTAAAAAGTAAAGAAAAACAAGGGGTACAACTGCTTTGTTCAAAACTAATTATCCCACAAAACTTTATCAAAACTAAAATTAGAACCAAACCAATTGGGAGGAGAAATGTAGATGGTTCCATTCACTTCTCCCTTTTCTTTGTTATTTCTTCTTTTCTGTTAATAAGCAGTTGATGTGCAGCAAAAAGAACGAATCTGCAAAAATATATAAGCTATAACTTTCTAGGATCTTGTTTCTTTTTCTTTTCTTTTTTGAAAAAATATATAAGCTACCAAATTTTGTAGCACATGAAAGGAACACATACAAAAACTAGGTATCAAGTTGGGCCTGGCAAGTTGGGCCTAGCTACTACTAAATCAATTTGGGCTAGGCGGGGTTGGAATTGGTAATTCAATTTCTTTGATCACTACAATTTCAAAAGTAATGGACCTTTTTCCTTGTCATTGAGAAAAATATAAAGAGGAGTTTATTATGCTCATAATAATAATGATTGTAAATTGTAGTATCAATCTTATCTTAAATCTTGTACATGAGTGCAACATGATATATATTTATATAAACAATTATGAAAACTGGTACTTAGTACTTACCCATCTGTCACTGCATATTAGACTCTTAACTAAAACTAAAACTACCTCCAGTGAATTAAATTTTATCTAGGCTATCCCGGTCACAATTAGCAAATTTAGGCCTTATTTAGAATCAATAAATAATTGAAACTCGCAATTACCCTTCAAATACTACATATATACTTCATGCATAAAATTTTGTTTATACTAATTATGGATGATACATTACTTTTGTGTAACGAACTTCGCTGGAAAGCATTTCCTCATGTTGTGGATACATTGGTACTTTCAACCAAAATACATGTTTTATCTAAGGAAGATGATCCACCTACAACATTTGTAAGTTACAACATGTTATAATAATTTGATTTTGTGATTTTTAAAATCCAAACAGTCGATCCAAACCATTCAACATGATATCTATATTAAAATGTGCTTGGAGATCAAATTTTACATATTTTGAATTTTTTTACTATTTATTAACTATTTTACAAAACTGTTTTTTTGTCAGTAGTTTAGAATTGTCTAAAAAAACAGTTTTGTAAAATACTTAATAAATAGTAAAAAAAAATTCAAAAAAATGCAAAATTTGATCTCCAAGCACATTTTAATATTAAGATCATGTTGAACGATTTGGATCGACTATTTGAACTTTTAAAATCACAAAACTAAATTGTTGTAAGATGTTGTAACTTACAAATGTTGTAAGTGGATCTCTCCTCTTATTTAAGACCCTTTCAAATCATCAAAACTGATTTTATGCTCCAAACGTTATCTCTATATATCTATACAGACTTTTATAGGCACTAAATCGAAAAGAAAAATTAATTTTTTAGCAAGCAAAATTTGATGTAATGCATTTACAACATTTACGTACATTTAGTGATGTTCTTAATAAATTCATGCGTCATTTGGTATCATGTTATGTGCATCTAATTAATTAAATGTATTTTCAACCAATTCAAGCTTCCTTAAGGTTCGAAAATTACCAAAACTTTCAATTATTCTCCAAACGCGCGTTATATGATATCTTTAGAAAATTATTAGCACCAACTAAACTAAATATTGTATGCAAGCAAAACCTCCAGGTTTGTATATATTTACAATACATCTCATGCATCTATTGACGGTTTTAACAAACTCTGGCCTCGTTTAGAGTTATAAATTACCAAAACACAAATGTTAATTTGAAATTAAGCATCGACGAACTATTTCAATTAATTATTAATCTATACAGCCAGCCGGTCCTCCATAATAGAATTTATGATTATCAGTCTCGTCCACAAGAGATAAAGCAGGAATGGACCTGTAGCAATCTACTCTATCGTCTCCTCTTATTAGCTCATAAATTTTAGGAACATCACCATTTCCTGCCTTGTCGAAGAGTTTCAGATCCATCACATATGCTGCTTTATTTCTACCTTCCTCTGGATAATGGCCGCTTCCCATGGCTGGACCCACCTCATTCTTTTCAAATGTCACACAACCCGACCATTCAACAATACTTGCGTTTCTATCCAAATCTCCCAGAACCCCTTTTTCCCACCATCCTAATTTTGAGCTTCTACCCAAATCTTCTCGATATACGCTCCAAAATTCTGTAACTGGATCCTTTTTTATGCTAAGTGTGACATAGCGATCTTCTCCATTGTACTGAGAAAGTGGAGCTACAGCTTGACCCGGATAAAGCACTGATGAATTAGCAACAGTAAAACCGGGACAATTCAAGTTGTAGCATGCATTCTTTTTGATAGCATCATCCTAGAAATTAAATAACAAAACAAAAATTATAAATCTATGTTATAATTAATATATGAGGAAAGTAAAAGAAGTGATCGATGATAAGCCATTAAAAGAAATATATAGTTGATAATATATAACTTACAGTTCCCTGGATAAAGAACCGCAAATCTCTGTTATAATATAACTGTGGAAATACCTGCACCAACAAAATGTTATAATATTACCAAATGACTAGGTCAAATATAGATAGAGGAAATGATACTAATATTTGGGACAGTTCTAAATAGAGATAAGAGAAATAAGTAACAAATATATATTCTACTCCAACTGAAGAACTTTAGTTTATTTTCTTATCTAATTGCATTAGAATTTTACAAAGTAGAATACCTAGCAGATAATTATTCTTAAAGTGACAAAATCCAATCAAATTAATGTTATCACAAACAAAGTGATAAAAGCTTAGGAGAAAACTTTAGTGTCTCTTTCTATAATAAGTTAAATTATTAAACGTAATTCTATTGAGGTCATTTCTCTTTTTCTTTCTAGTAATAGGCCATTTAAACTATTTCAGTCATTTCTCTTTTTCTTTCTAGTAATAGGCCATTTAAACTATTTCATGTTCAATAAAGCCTTCATTTCCAATAGAAGTAAATAGTACATGCGTGCCAGCTGCGGACACAGATATATATGGATCAAAATCCGTTGAAATTCGAGATCATCAGCACTAATTCTGAAATTTCTAAAATCCTGAATTCAATTATTGAATTGTTTCGAGATGCGTATAAAGAAAAACCAACTGTTTCGAGATACGTGCACAAAAAAAGTTGGACGGCTGGATCTCATTTTTCAGGAATTTCAGGGTTATTGTTCATAGATCTTGAATTTCAGCTGATCTGAATTCGATATATATAGCAAACATGTGGCACTTATATGATACTTTCGTGGAGTCCAGTGCTAATGACAAATTATAGTTATGATATTTTAATATATTGTGGTAATGTGATATTCAAGTGATTGATGATATCTATCACTTATATCTTCAAGCACCTTAATTAGTAAGCAAAATGCAACCATTTCTCACAAACGAAACAGTTGTATATTACTTGTATGTAAGATTTTAAATAGTGATTATCGCGTCATCATGGAAAGATTAAAAAAAAATAGCTATAGCGCTAAAAACGGCCGATAGCACTATATCTTTTAAGGACCAAAAAAGTTATAGCGCATTTATAGCTAACTATTTAGAGCCCTGCTTTTATGCAAAAATAAAGAAAAAATTTAATCCAGAATTATCTTACATACATGAAGTCCCACTTTTGCCAAACTTACGCGGTCACCATTAAAGTTTAGGAGAGTTATTGAGACTTCATAGCTAGAATTCTGGTTGATCATATTGTCAGGGACTCCCCATGCACTAATTTTGGCTTGACTGCCGTAATATTCTCCATATGTTCGATATCCAGCACTCTAGAGAATTAGAAACAAAAAATTAATAGTAAGATAAAATAAACAATGAGTAAAATAAACAGTATGCTTGACTAATACAAATAAAATTTCTGCTTACATGCATAATAGATCCGGCTGCTGCAATTTTCCAGGAAAATAACAACAAAATAATAATGCTATTGAGAGCCATAGAAAAGCAAATCGACCACCTTGAAACCAAATACTTTAACCATAGAGTTAGGTTAGGTTTATATAGGAAAAATAATAATAATTTTCTGGATATATATATACTAATTTACATAAAACACAGCTATGCAAAAAATGTAGTGATAATTGAAAGGTCAAAACTCAGAAAAAACAAAGATAAGAGTGATACATATATATAGCAGGTGGTATGAACATTACAAATTAAGCCGTCCCCTTGTAACCGTTTTTTACTATTTGTACACATAATTTTATTTTCACTGTTGTAATGGCCGTCAATTTTGTGTTTATCTTATTTTGGTAATGGAAAATAGAGCCAATAATCGCATGCAGGCCACTTCAGCTATATATGGGTCCCACCTAGGGTGTAAACGGAGCGGATAATGCTGATACCAAATCCGTATCTGTTTTTCAATGAGTGGATACGGATACAGATACGGATAGTAAACGGATATCAAATTCAAAACCAAATCTGTCTTAAATGGATATGAATACGAAGCGGATAATCCACGAATACAGATTTGAATACGGTTACGAAACGAATAATTGTCGGATAATTGAGTCATATGAACTTTAAGTACAAATACTAAATTAAAAACAATTAAGAAAAACAAAAGTAAATTAAAAAAAAGTAAAGAAATTGAGAAGATATAGGAAAGGAGAAGAGTTAGGGAATATTAACCGCTGAAAGTCAAGTTATAGCGAAGCAGAGAAGTTGAAATTTCGGATCTGAATAGTGCGGATATCCACTCCGTTTATACTTTCAAAGAATTATCCGTATCAAATTTTTCTATGCAAAAAATATCCGTATCCGTATCCGTTTAAATCCGGATTCGGATAATACGCGGATTCGGAGCAGATATCCGGACGGATATCCATATCCGTTTACAGCCCTAGTCCCACCAGCCTCCCTATGAAACGACAGCGTGAATTGGACTAAAGAGCATGTAGAAAACTAGAAATTAGGGCACATTAATTAAATATTATGATATATTTTAATATAAGGGCATTCATTTCTAAAGATAAAAGATCCCAGTTTTCATATCAGTAGCAAATCTATATCTCAAATCCAAATTAAGAAATTACATCCCTTACCCTTAATAAAGTCAGAAGATTAATTCTCAAGGAATGTAAATATCTCTTGCCCTTGTCCCGAGACAAGGGAATTTTGGATATACAACTCAGATCCTGATTTGAGGTCTGTTTCCTTCTATGTGGTTCCGTTTTATGTTGCATGTTACATTTACAGGGAAAAGACAAGGGAATGATAGAAAACAAATAAATTAGACACTATTAGTGAATAATTAACTTTATAATTAAATAGAAAAATAAAATGAGAGTTGAGGAATATATTAGATATAACAAAAAGAGTAGAAAGGTAAATATAAAACTCAAGAAGTTTTAAAAGGTAAATAGAAAATTAACCTTATTTTTAATATATATGTTGATTCTTTTGAATAGTATTATGGGGAACATCTAGAAGTTAGGTAGGGGTGTTAACAGGTACGAAACATGTCGGGTAGAAGCATTTTCATACTCTTGTTATGTTAATGAAAAAAATATACCTAATCCGTACCTGTCTTATCGAATACATCGAATACAGTACGAATCGAATAAACAGATAAAAGGGTGTCATTAAGAGAGAGAGAGAGAGAGAGAGAGAGAGAGAGATATATATATATATATATATATATATATATATATATATATATATATATATATATATATATATATATATATATATATATATATAGGTTGGCTAATATTAAAACGTTTGTTCCGAAACCGTAGTGCAACTAATTGGTTTTTCGATTTTTAAAGTCCAAACGGTTGATCCAAACCATTAGATGTGATCTCTATATTAAATTGTGATTGGAGACAATTTTACATTTTTTGGAATTTTTTACTATTTAATTATTTATTAAGCAAATTTTAAAATCGTTGATTTTAATAAGCAGTGACAAATTTCTGGATTATTGAAAACAGCGATTTTAAGACTGGCTTAATAAATAGTAAAAAAGTTTCAAAAAATGTAAAATTTGGTCTTCAAGCACATGTTAATACAGATTGAATGTTGAACGGTTTGGATCTACTGTTCGTACTTTGAAAATGTAAAAACCGAAGCGTTTGTTTCACGGTCTAAGAACAAACATTTTGATATTAACCAACCTCTATATACTATGTATGTATGTATGTGCGTATGTGCGTATGTGCATATGTGCGTATGTACGTATGTACATATGTACGTATTTGTAGAGGAGGGATCGGATGACACCGTGCATTTTCAAAGTTTTCAAAGTCCAACCAGTCGATCCAAACCGTTCAATATGATAGATATATTAAAATGTGCTTGTAGATCAAATTTTACATTTTTTTTTTGAATTTTTTTACTATTTATTAAGTATTTTACAAAATTGTTGTTTTCAGACCATTGAATTTTTGTACCCATCTTAATAAATAGTAAAAAAATTCAAAAAAATGTAAAATTTGATCTGCAAGCACATTTTAATATATTCATCATGTTGAATGGTTTAAATTAACTGTTTGGACTTTGAAAATGTAGGGTGTCATCCCATCCCTCCTCATATATGCGTGTGTGTGTAAAAATCATAATAAAACTATATCATATCATATATCATCTCCATATAAACAAATATATATATATATATATATATATATAGAGTACGGCTAACGCGCTTCCTCTAGCATTTCGGCCGAGGTGCTTCCGGGGGCATATCTTGCAATTTGATGTTCAAATAACAAATTCAAACCGTTAGATGTTCAATCTATATTAAAATCTACTTGGAGACCAAATTTTATATTTTTTGGAATTTTTTACTATTTTTTAAGCTGGTTTGAAAATCGCTGTTTTCAATGCTTCAGAAATTTAATAAAAACAGCGATTTTCAAACCAGCTTAAAAAATAGTAAAAAAATTCCAAAAAATATAAAATTTGGTCTCCAAGTAGATTTTAATATAGATTGAACATCTAACGGTTTGAATTTGTTGTTTGAACATCAAATTGCAAGATATGCCCCCGGAAGCACCTCGGCCGAAATGCTAGAGGAAGCGCGTTAGCCGTACTCTATATATATATATATAGAGAGAGAGAGAGAGAGAGATAGGCTATCATGCTTTGGGAAGTAAAGACAGTGTTTTACTTCCCGCTCATATCTCCATTTTCAAAGTTTAAACAGTCGATCCGAACTTCTCAACATGATCTTCATATTGGTATGTGTTTGGAGACCAAATTTTACATTTTTTTATAAATTTTTTACTATTTATTTAGAATTTTTGAAAATCACAGCTTTTCATTAAATAAAAAATAATAATTCAAAAAACACTGATTTTCAAAAATTCTAAAAAAATAGTAAAAAATTTCCAAAAAATGTAAAATTTGGTCTCCAAGCACATATTAATATAAATATCATGTTGAGAAATTCGAATCAACTGTTTGAACTTTGAAGCATCGTAGCATCACTATATATATATATATATATATATATATAGATCGACTATGGTGAGTTGTGAAGTAAAACGTCGTTTTACTTCACGCTCATACTCCATTTTGAAAATCTAAACGACCGATCCGAACCGCTCAACATGTTCTCCATATTGAAATGTGCTTGGAGACCAAATTTTACATTTTTTGGAATTTTTTTACTATTTATTAAGCTACTTTGAAAATTGCAGATCCGGGTGAACAGTAAAAAACAGTAAAAAATTCTGGACCATTCGATCAGCGATTTCAAAGTGGCTTAATAAATAGTAAAAAATTCCAAAAAATATAAAATTTGGTCTCCAAGCACATTTCAATATGGAGAACATGTTTAGCGGTTCGGATCGGTTGTTTAGGTTTTCAAAATAAAAATATGAGCATGAAGTAAAAATGACATCCTACTTCGCAACTCACCATAGCCCAGCTCTCTCTCTCTCTCTCTCTCTCTATATATATATATATATATATATATAGAGTAGAACTAGGGTGCTCCTAGGCTCACCAAGTCCTTCCGTGAGCACGACTCTAAAACCTATCGAATTGACTTCAAACGATATTTCCAAACCGTTAGATGTTCAATCTATATTAAAATGTGCTTGGATACCAAATTTTACATTTTTTCAAATTTTTTTACTATTTATTAAGATGGTTTGAAAATCGCTGTTTTTCAATGGTGCAGAATTTTAATAAAAACAGCGATTTTCAAACCATCTTAATAAATAGTAAAAAAATTTCAAAAATATAAAATTTGGTCTCCAAGCACATTTTAATATAGATTGAACATCTAACGGTTTGGAAATATCGTTTGAAGTCAATTCGATAGGTTTTAGAGTCGTGCTCACGAAGGGCTTGGTGAGCTTAGGAGCACCCTAGTTCTACTCTATATATATATATATATATATATAGACTATGGTGAGTTGTGAACATTTTACTTCACTCTCATATTCCCATTTTGAAAATCTAAACCATCGATCTGAACCGCTCAACATGATCTCCATATTGAAATGTACTTGGAGACCAAATTTTACATTTTTTTGGATTTTTTTACTATTTATTAAGCCACTTTGAAAATCGCTGATTTGAGTGAACAGTAAAACTTCTGGACTATTGGATCAGCGATTTTCAAAGTGGCTTAATAAATAGTAAAAAAATTCCAAAAAAGGTAAAATTTGGTCTCCAAGCACATTTCAATATGGAGATCATGTTGAGCGGTTCAGATCGGTTGTTTAAATTTTCAAAATAAGAATATGAGCGTGAAGTAAAAATGACCTCTTACTTCACAACTCACCATAGCCCAGCTCATATATATATATATATAGAGTCCGACTAGGCTACTCCATGGAGTAAAACGACTTGGTACTCCACGCCATATCTTCATTTTCAAAGTTCAAATAGTCGATTCGAACCTTCCAACATGTTCTCCATATTGAAATGTGCTTGAAGACCAAATTTTACATTTTTTGGAATTTTTTTACTATTTATTAAGCCACTTTGAATATCTGAAAATCCTTATGAACAGTAAAAAACAGTAAAAATTTCTGGACCGCCGGATCAGTGATTTTCAAAGTGGCTTAATAAATAGTAAAAAAATTCCAAAAAATGTAAAATTTGGTCTCCAAGCACATATCAATATGGAGAACAACTTGAGCGGTTCGGATCGGTCGTTTGGATTTTCAAAATGAAAATAATGAGGCGTGGAGCACCAAGTCGTTTTACACCATGGCTTAGCTAAGCCCAGCACTATATATATATATATATATATATAGAGTGACTAAGGTCAAAGTGGTAGTGTCTAGCCTCCGGTGCTACCAAGTCGTTTTTGGATTTTCAAAGTCCAAACGGTCGATCGGAACCGTTCAAGTTGATCTCCATATTGAAATCTGCTTGGAGACCAAATTTTACATTTTTTGGAATTTTTTTACTATTTATTAAGCCACTTTGAAAATTGCTGATCCGGTGGTCCAGAATTGGTTGCACTGTTTTTACTGTTCATCCGGATCAGCAATTTTCAAAGTGGCTTAATAAATAGTAAAAAAATGTAAAATTTGGTCTCCAAGCAGATTTCAATATGAAGATCAACTTGAACGGTTCGGATCGACCGTTTGGACTTTGAAAATCCGAAAACGACTTGGTAGCACCGGTGGCTAGGAACTACCACTTTGACCTTAGTCACTCTATATATATATATATACTCTATATATATATATATATATATAGTAGGGCTATTGTACTTCGCGAAGTAAAACTTCGTTTTACTTCCCTCTCATACTCCCATTTCCAAAATCCAAATCATTGATCCGAACCGTTCAAGTTGTTCTCCATATTGAAATGTGCTTGGAGACCAAATTTTACATTTTTGGAATTTTTTTACTTTTTATTAAGCCACTTTGAAAATCGCTGATCCATTGTGAACAGTAAAAAATTCTGGACCAATCGATCAGCGATTTTCAAAGTGGCTTAATAAATAGTAAAAAAATTCCAAAAAATGTAAAATTTGGTCTCCAAGCACATTTCAATATGGAGAACAACTTGAACGGTCGGATCGACGTTTTGGATTTTGAAAATGGGAATATGAGCGTGAAGTAAAATATTGGTTTTACTTCATGAAGTACAATAGCAAAATTCTATATATATATATATGAGGAGGGATTGGATTACACCCTTTTTTTGGACACACTTTGACACCTACCATTTTCAAAGTCCAAATAGTCGATCCAAACCGTTCAACATGATGAATATATTAAAATGTGCTTGGAGATCAAATTTTATATTTTTTTGAATTTTTCTATTTATTAAGATGGTTACAAAATCGTTGTTTTCAGACCATTGAAAAACAAAGATTTTGTAACCATCTTGATAAATAGTAAAAAAATTCAAAAAAATGCAAAATTTGATCTCCAAGCACATTTTAATATGGTAATCATGTTGAACGGTTCGGATCGACTGTTTGGATTTTGAAATCGCAAAATTGGCCTATAAAAAACAATGTCAAGATGTGTCAAAAAAAAGGGTGTAATTGGATCCCTCCTCTATATATATAGAGAGTGGCTAAGCTCAAAACGTTTGCACCAAGGGTTTGGTGCAAACGATTTGTTTTCGGATTTTCGAAGTCCAAACGGTCGATCCGAACCGTTCAAGTTATTCTCCATATTGAAATGTGCTTGGAGACCAAATTTTACATTTTTTGGAATTTTTTTACTATTTATTAAGCCACTTTGAAAGTTGCTGATCACACGGTCCAGAATTTTATTGCACTGTTTTTACTGTTCACCCGAATCAGCAACTTTCAAAGTGGCTTAATAAATAGCAAAAAAATTCCAAAAAATGTGAAATTTGGTCTCCAAGCACATTTTAATATGGATTAAATATCTAACGGTTTGGATCGACCGTTTGGACTTTGCAAATAGGAGAACCAAAACATTTGCACCAAGGGCTTGGTGCAAACGTTTTGAGCTTAGCCACTCTCATATATATATATATATATGAGTGAGGCTATGGTACTTCGGCTAGTGTACTATGGCTAGTGTACTACGGCTCAATATGGTACTTTTTAAAATCCTAACGGTCGATCCGAACCGTTCAATGTGATATCCATATGAATATGTACTTGCAAACTAAATTTTATATTTTTTCAAATTTTTTTACTATTTTTTTAGATAGGTAGAATTTTCAGTGTTTTATACAAATTCTGGACCATCAAAATTCTACCTATCTACAAAAATAGTAAAAAATTCGAAAAAATATAAAATTTAGTTTGCAAGTACATATTCATATGGATATCACATTGAATGGTTCGGATCGACCGTTAGGATTTTAAAAAGTACCATATTGAGCCGTAGTACACTGGCCATAGTACACTAGCCGAAGTACCATAGCCTCACTATATACATACATATATATATATATATATATATATATAGAGAGAGAGAGAGAGAATGGCTAAGCTCAAACGTTTGTTCCTGGACTCAGGAACAAACGATTCGGTTCTCCAATTTCCAAAGTTCAAACAACAAATCCAAACCATTAGATGTTCAATCTATATTAAAATGTGCTTGGAGACCAAATTTTACATTTTTTGGAATTTTTTTACTATTTATTAAGCTGGTTTGAAAATCGCTATTTTTATTAAAATTATGCACCATGGAAAAACAACGATTTTCAAACCAGCTTAATAAATAGTAAAAAAATTCCAAAAAATGTAAAATTTGGGCTCCAAGCACATTTTAATATAGATTGAACATCTAACGGTTTGAATTTGTTGTTTGAACTTTGGAAATTGGAGAACCGGATCGTTTGTTTCTGGACTCATGAACAAACGTTTTGACCTTAGCCATTCTCTCTCTCTATATATATAGAGAGAGAATGGATAATATCAAAACGTTTGTTCCTGGACTCAGGAACAAACGTTTCCGTTCTCTAATTTCCAAAGTTCAAACAACAAATCCAAACCGTTAGATGTTCAATCTATATTAAAATGTGCTTGGAGACCAAATTTTACATTTTTTGAAATTTTTTTACCATTTATTAAGCTGGTTTGAAAATTGTTGTTTTTATGAAATTTCTGCAGCATTGAAAAACAGCAATTTTACTATTTATTAAGCAAGTTTTAAAATCGTTGATTTTAATAAGAAGTGACAAATTTCTGGATTATTGAAAACAACGATTTTAAAACTGGCTTAATAAATAGTAAAAAAGTTCCAAAAAATGTAAAATTGGTCTTCAAGCACATGTTAATACAGATTGAATGTTGAACGGTTTGGATCGACTGTTCGAACTTTGAAAATGTAAAAACCGAAGTGTTTGTTTCACGGCCTAGGAACAAACGGTTTGGATCGATTGTATGTATGTATGTATGTATGTATGTATGTATGTATGTAGATCTATATATATATATATATATATATATATATATATATATATATATATATATATATATAGTGCTGGGCTTAGCTACTTCATGGAGTAAAACGACTTGGTGCTCCACGCCTCATTATTTTCATTTTGAAAATCCAAACGACCGATCCGAACCGCTCAAGTTGTTCTCCATATTGATATGTGCTTGGAGACCAAATTTTACATTTTTTGGAATTTTTTTACTATTTATTAAGCCACTTTGAAAATCACTGATCCGGCGGTCCAGAAATTTTTACTGTTTTTTACTATTCATAAGGATTTTCAGATTTTCAAAGTGGCTTAATAAATAGTAAAAAAATTCCAAAAAATGTAAAATTTGGTCTCCAAGTACATTTCAATATGAAGAACATGTTGGAAGGTTCGAATCGACTATTTGAACTTTGAAAATGAAGATATGGCGTGAAGTACAAAGTCGTTTTACTTCATGAAGTAGCTAAGTCAGACTCTATATATATATATATATATATATGTATGTATGTTTATATATATATATATATGTATGTATGTATGTAGATATATGTATGTATGTATGTATGTATGTATGTATGTAGATCTATATATATATATATATGTATGTATGTATGTATGTATGTATGTATGTATGTATATATGTATGTATATATATATGTGTGTGTATGTATATATATGTAAGGTTTAGGGTATATATAAATCATAATAAACCTATATCATATCATATATCATCTCCATATAAACAAATATATATATAATTTTATAATTTTTATTTTAATTATTACCATATAGGATAACATATAAGGAATAATCTTTACATGTATCCTTACCATTATGTTCACGAAAAAAAAAATTTCCCCTTACTCTACCCGATAAACTAAACGAAAAAAAAATCTAACCCGTACCGTCTTATTAAATACGGTGCGGATCGGTTAAAATAATCTAACCTGTACCCATCTTGATCCGCCAACGGCTTTGATTAGAAGATGAAATTTCAGATTGAATATCAACTCTCTCATCAAATATTATGATTCTATGCATCTTTCTAATATTTTTTTTACGTGTAAAAGTCTAAATTTATTTAGACATGTACTCGCCCCACATACTCTTCACATGCAAATTGTATCATCTTTTTTATTGGTCATGATTTCTTTCTATTTCTAAAATGTCATTTAAGGAATTTTTGAATTGATTGATAATTGATTGGTCATGTCTTCATTTTTTTTTCATTTTTTATAACATTTAAGAAATGTTATTTGTTATTTTATATGTCATTTTGTTTGAGATTTTTTTATAAAAATATATCTTAGAGATAAAAAAAATATATGTCATTTAGTATGCATTTATTTAATATGTTATTCAAAAAATATTATTTATGTATAGACGTCATTTAATATGTCATTTAAGAAATATTATTTGTTATTTAATCAAAAAAATTATATAAAAATATGTTATTTTATATGAAAAAAAAATTGTTCTCTTATAATATATTAATATGTCTTCGTTGCAATGCAGGGGCACGATACTAGTTAAATGATATGATATATTTTAAAATAAGGACATTCATTTCTTAAGATAAAAGATCTCATTTTTCATATCAGTAGCAAATCTCTATCTCAAATCCAAATTAAGAAATTACATCCCTTAATTATTCCAAAAGATACCCAAGGAATGTAAATATCTCTTAAAATTACCAAGGTATAGAAGGAATCAGAATTCATATCATCTAAATTTTCTTGACTTTTTCAGTACCTTTATGTAGCAAATCTTTATGTAACTCTTAAGAAAAAATCATTGTAAATTTGACAACTACATATAGCATTTATATAGAATAAGAAATGTATACACACAACTTGTAGCTGCACAAAAAGTTGTAGCAAAGAGGCTGACTCCATTTTGCAATTAGAACTTTTGAATATAAAGGCGGGACGTTAGTATAGTTGGTTAGGACAAAAGGTTTTAAAACTGTAGTTACTTAAAGATTGAGAGGTCGAGTTCATTCTCACAAGTTCGCAGCTTTGTAGAAGCTTTCATAAAAACTTTGGATATATAGTTGTACACCAGAATAATTTATACGGAACATAAAAGGATTATTGACTAATGTTCTTCACTAATTTGTTTGGATATATATATATATATATAAAAAGCTATTTGAGAGAAACCTATGAGCAGGAATCAGATTACGATCATTTTTGTTGACAATCATGACAATCTCTAAAATTAATACTGAATTAATTAAAAATATATATAGAGAGAGAGAGAGAGAGAGAGAGTGGCTAAGCTCAAAACGTTTGCACCAAGGGTTTGGTGCAAACGATTTGTTTTCGGATTTTCGAAGTCCAAACGGTCGATCCGAACCGTTCAAGTTGTTCTCCATATTGAAATGTGCTTGGAGACCAAATTTTACATTTTTTGGAATTTTTTTACTATTTATTAAGCCACTTTGAAAGTTGCTGATCGCATGGTCCAGAATTTTATTGCACTGTTTTTACTGTTCATCCGAATCAGCAACTTTCAAAGTGGCTTAATAAATAGTAAAAAATTTCCTAAAAATGTGAAATTTGGTCTCCAAGCACATTTTAATATGGATTAAATATCTAACTGTTTGGATCGACCGTTTGGACTTTGCAAATAGGAGAACCAAAACGTTTGCACCAAGGGCTTGGTGCAAACGTTTTGAGCTTAGCCACTCTCTCTCTCTCTCTCTCTCTCTCTCTCTCTCTATATATATATATATATATATATATATATATGAGGAGGGATCCAATTACACCTTTTTTGGTGACACATCATGACACCGTTTTTTATATAGGTCAATTTTGCGATTTCAAAATCCAAACAGCCGATCCGAACCGTTCAACATGATCACCATATTAAAATGTGCTTGGAGATCAAATTTTACATTTTTTTGAATTTTTTTATTATTTATTAAGATGGTTACAAAATCGTTGTTTTTCAATGGTCTGAAAACAACGATTTTTGTAACCATCTTAATAAATAGCAAAAAAATTCAAAAAAAATGTAAAATTTGATCTCCAAGCACATTTTAATATATCCATCATGTTGAACGGTTTGGATCAACTATTTGGACTTTGAAAATAGTAGGTGTCAAAGTGTGTCACCAAAAAAGGTGTAATTGGATCCCTCCTATATATATATATATATATATATATATAGAGAGTAAAGCTAAGGTGCTCTTAAGTGTACCGTACTCCTAAATGTAGGCCGTTGGATTTCTTTAAAAGTCGTGCTACCACGCCTTTTAAAGAATCTACACGACTTTTAAAGAAATCCAACGGCCTACATTTAGGAGTACGGTACACTTAAGAGCACCTTAGCTTTACTCTATATATATATATATATATATATATATATATATATATATATATATATTTTAGAGAAACAAGAGGGTGGTCCAGCCATCTATAGATGTGAGACATAGTTGAAATACAAAGTCTGCCTTGGCGAGTTAGGCCTACTACTACTAAATCAATTTGAGGTGGGCCGGATTGGAATTGTTAATCCAATTTCTCTGATCAGTACAATTCAGGAGCAATATGGATTTTCAAAAGTAATGGACCGTTTTGGTTTTATCATTTAGAGAATATAAAGATGAGTTTAATTAATTATTTTGTAAAACAAAAGAGTTGGACAAGGATTTCTTTGGGTAGGGTAGGGTCTGAAATAGGAAATAATAAAAATATGTAATCATCAATCATTTAATTTGGTCCTCGCTTGAATTGAAACCAACTCCAATCATGCGTGCAAACTACTAGCATACAAAACTAAGCTTTCACAACCAATTATTTTAATCTATCAACTAAAGGCTAAATAAAGCAAATGCAAAGCATAGCCCCCTAACCCCTTACCCTTAGACTATCACTAATTCACTATACTTGTTTTTGAATGACACTAAATTATTCATTGATTTCAATCCTGCCAAGTTGATACCAATACAGTAGCGGGACCAACTAAAGTGCCTCCTACAAGCCTACAAATTCGAAATCTCCAAAATCTCTTTCTTTCCCATCTCCATATCTTACTATTTCACATATTTTTCTAAAATTGGTAACACTCCAATATTGATTATTGAGTCTAATTAAAAGATGAAAAAAATAGTATTTCAAAATGCTATTAAAAAGAGTAAATTTAAAGACCGCTCAGAAGAGCCATGATAGAGACTATTCACAAGAAGTCAAGAATATTATATTGCTGACACATTCATTGTTGAAATGACGGTATAGTGAATAATATTTAAATTGAGACATCCACTAACACCTTCTTTTATTAATAATTTAATTTGTTAACTGTTTTATTAATAATTAAATTTGTACAAAATTTGATGCCGCGTCATATGCTGACACCAAAATCATATAATATTAAAAAAATTCTAAAAAAAATATCTCCCAAACTTGTATTACCATATATTCGCATAAGTTCTCCTTTATATCCACTAGTCCATAACAAAAACAACCTCCCTGAGTCATATTTTGGGGTTGGATAGCATTTTTATTGCCTCCTAGTCTTCTCCAAGCTCCAACTGACATAAACGAGAAATTTCCCTATCTCTTCAACTTCAACGCAAGGGTTCTATAATTTTGATTTTTGCGAAAATTAAAAATTAAAAACCAAGGCCTTGTTCGACACCACCTCCTCCTCCTCCCCCTCTCCCTCCCTCCCTCCCTCTCTCTCTCTCTCTCTCTCTCTCTCTCTCTCTCGGGCACGCCGTGTGATTTCACCCAAGGTCAGCTCTCTCGCTTTTATCTCAAGTATTTCAAGATTTAATTTTTATGCATACATTTCGAATTATCGATTGTTCTTTTAAGCGATCTAGCTCAATCAATGTTACTAAACAAATTAAGGGGTCAATCTCGTTGTTTTCATCATTTTTTTGACGGGATTTCCATTGACGAGATCTTCTGAAAGGCAAATTTTAGGGATATGAATGAATTGAATTATTTAAATTCTGTGATCTCTTATGACTAGCAATCAAATCGATGACTAGGCCTATATGCTGGTGCATTCTAATTTTCTCCTTATTTTTCTTTCTTCTGATTAGTTCATTGGAAAGAATGTACTGGCTAATCTTCACCGATTTTATCTCTTATGATGGAATTCATTTATGTTTTTTACATCTATATCGAACGTAAGTTCAATCGATATCTATCAGATATCTAATGGAAACTATACTTCAAAAAATTGCAAAAGTAATTGGGGCTTTTTTTCTCAAAACTTTAACAGCTCCTATTGTACCAAATAATATTTTCTGGCTATTTTGCTGTTTGCCAGTTCCTCATCAAGGAACAGCTTGGTTCAAACTTCATAATTGTCCAGACTCCTTGTTAGAATTTCAGTGAAAATCTAGAGTAAATGGTATTAGGGTTTGGCTTCAATAAGGCAAAAGTAATAGAAAAAACCCAAAGGTGTCATAGCCAAACGTTTGCAGTAAACTGTTTGACTTGTCTTGAGAAGATAAGTACAAACAAGATTATCACACACACATACTATAAATACAAAAGTCTGAAAATGATGCTTTTTTTTTTCTTTTTTTTTGCCCCTGGTTATTTCCTTCTGACTTGCAGTAATAGATCCTTTCACACTTTGAAATTATTTTTCCTTGGAACTGGCACGGGCATGTACTGAACCCAATTTAGCCTTTTCCTTGCTATTTGATCATTCTACTATAATTTGGCCTTAAATCAATTCATGCAAGTGCTTTGCTTCTCTAACTTTTGATAAGTAATTTTCAGGAACTGAAATTGCTGGTGTGACCCAGTGTACTGACACACAAAAATGAGCTTAGCGTGCCTTGTATGCCATGGCATGGATAGCCCCTCTCACTCCTTTAGAAGTTACTCTGTCTCGAGCTCAGAAGGAGAAGGCCGATGTGGAGCGGTAGTCAGTTGCCTGACCCTTAAACCCGTTACCAATAACGGTGCACAAAGCAGCGGCATTGCCACATCAAAAGTTGCACCTTTTCCTGTCTTAGCAACTGGTAATCAAGGTGTAGAAGGGGCTCCACGCTTACAAAGGAGCCGTGCTGTCTCAAGAGACCTTGTCAGAGATTGGAATTTTGATGAGATTATTTTCGCAAATTAGGGATTTTAATTACTGGGCATAATGAAGTTGTTTTTAAGTATGTTTTTATATTGAAAGCTGGAATTCATGATCTTGATATGCTAAAAATATGAGTCTCAAAGTTTTCTGTACATTTTTGCTTTGCTTTCTTAACTTTTTTGGTGGTGTAAAATATAAATTGTGCAATGCCCTAGGTTTACATGAGATAAAATTTTTGTGAACACCAGTAATGGAATCAAATTTAGGGTATATCAGTATTGTAATTGTTCTTTTAGCCACCACAATTGCTAATCAGGTCTTCTCGTGAGGATTTTGTTAGTGTGGTCTTTTGGAAAATAGTCAATGGTGCTAATGTTTTAAATTTTTGTACTATCTTTTAAATAGGTAAAAAATCACTATTCTTGAATAGTCTGCAATCTTTAGATCAAATATTTTTCTACCTACCTAAAAAAATATTTAAAAAATTCTAAATTTTTTTTGTAAAATGTGATCTACGGGTACATTTTTATATAGAGATCATGTTGAATGGTTCATATCAATTATATGGACTCGGACCAATGTGTGCTATACACAGGACCATGGCCTCACTCAATATTTTGTTTGAAATTTATATGTTTAGCCTGCTGGAGTAAAAATGAAGGTTTGTCAACTAAAAATGTTATTTTTGGAAGTGTCATGAAAGTAATTAATGCATAGAGCATGTGTATGGGAATTGCAAATTAATAGCGATCGTTGATGTAACAATTACAATATCGATGTAAACTAATTGCTAAATTTGTTATTTTAGTAGTTTCAAAAGTTGATATGGTAATTCCGTAATTGTGATTTATCATCGAAAATATGAAAAGAAAATTTAAAAATACTGAGTGGGTCTTACAGTTATTAACTGAGATGAGCACGCAATTATTGTGCAGTACTATATATTGAGCTAACGCAAGTTGAACAATGCATATTGAGATTTCACAGCATGTATATTAAATGTAATTGCAATGTTTGTTGCAGGAACTTAAAAAGTTAATTTTCTGATTCAAAGTTACTAAGGATGCTGACGTGGCATTTGAAATTTGGAAGACTAGTAAGGACGTGAATAAAAAAAATGACAGATTCTAAAATTAAAATATATAGATATATGGAATCATATTAATAAAGTTGACTTAACATTGTGTGGAAAATAGTTGATAATGACACTGTTAAAAATTAAGTCATAGTGAAATTGTGTAAAAGAATAGTTGACAGAATTGATGTAACGGACAGAGACAGATCCGACATTTTTATTAATACCCTAAGTCCATAAAAAATTATTAAAAATAACCACCGGCCCAAATCTTTATTTAAAATACCCATACCGGCTAATTATTGGCCGGATCCGATTAAAAAGCCCTACCGGCCAATAATTGGCCGGATCCGATTTAAAGTCCCAACCGGCCAATAATTGGCCGGTTCCAATTAAAAGTCCCATACCGGCCAATAATTGGCCGGCCCCGTGCTTTAATACATTTTTACTGTTTCAGCCCCTATATTAACCCCAAATCTCACTCCTTCTTTCTCACAACTTCTGAAGAGGCAGAGGCAGCGCCCGAGAGGTAACATTTTTTTTAAAATTTTTTTTTTTTTTTATTTTTAAATGTTTGTAATTAAGGTTAATTAATTTAATTAAAATTAATGTTAATTAGTTTTAAATAGTTTAAATTATTTTAGATTTAGTTTCAATTAATTTGAATTTGTAGTTAGTTTTAATTTTTTTAATTTAATTAAATTAATTGTAATTGAGTTTAAGTGTAATTAATTTTACTTATTTTGAAGTAATTTTAGTTTAGTTTAATTAAGTTTAATTAATTTAAGTTAGTTTTAATATTTATTTAATTAAATTTAAATTAATTTTAGTTAAGTTCAGTTAAGTTTAATTAATTTTATATTTTTTTAATTAATGTTAGTTCAGTTTAATTAATTTAAAGGAATTGTAATTAATTTTAATTAATTTCAATTAATTTGAAATAATTAATTTTCATTGTAATTAATTAATTAGAATTAATTGTAATTAATTAATTAGAATTAATTGTAATTAATTAATTAGAATTAATTGTAATTAATTAATTAGAATTAATTGTAATTAATTAATTAGAATTAATTGTAATTAATTAATTAGAATTAATTGTAATTAATTAATTAGAATTAATTGTAATTAATTAATTAGAATTAATTGTAATTAATTAATTAGAATTAATTGTAATTAATTAATTAGAATTAATTGTAATTAATTAATTAGAATTAATTGTAATTAATTAATTAGAATTAATTGTAATTAATTAATTAGAATTAATTGTAATTAATTAATTAGAATTAATTGTAATTAATTAATTAGAATTAATTGTAATTAATTAATTAGAATTAATTGTAATTAATTAATTACAATTAATTGTAATTAATTAATTACAATTAATTCAAATTAATTAATTAGAATTAATTACAATTAATTAATTAGAATTAATTACAATTAATTAATTAGAATTAATTACAATTAATTAATTAGAATTAATTACAATTAATTAATTAGAATTAATTACAATTAATTAATTAGAATTAATTACAATTAATTAATTAGAATTAATTACAATTAATTAATTACAATTAATTACAATTAATTAATTTTAATTAATTACAATTAATTACAATTAGTTAATTTTAATTAATTACAATTAGTTAATTTTAATTAATTACAATTAGTTAATTTTAATTAATTACAATTAGTTAATTTTAATTAATTACAATTAGTTAATTTTAATTAATTACAATTAGTTAATTTTAATTAATTACAATTAGTTAATTTTAATTAATTACAATTAGTTAATTTTAATTAATTACAATTAGTTAATTTTAATTAATTACAATTAATTAATTTTAATTAATTGTAATTAATTGTATTTAATTAATTTTACTTACTTGTAATTATTTAATTTTAATAAATTTTAATAAATTAATTTAATTTAATTAATTTTAAGTAATTAATTACTTTTAATTAATTTTAATTAATTGTAGTTAATTTTATTATTTAATTTTAATTAATGAAAATTAATTAAAATTATTTTTAATTAATAACAATTAATTGAAATTAATTTTAATTAACTAAAATTAGTTAAAACTAAATGAACTTAATTTAAACTAATTTTCTTTATTATTCAGTCACTGTGTACATTAGTAACATGACAAATGATTATCAATTTCAAAATGTAGTTCGATCACAATGCCATTGATTTCTATACACTGTGGTGGTAAGCTTGAACATAATGCAGACGGACCTTATTACAACAGAGAACCAATTGCTTCGGTTATGGTTGACGATAATATATCTCTGTTGGACTTGAAAGTCACAATTTTCGATTACACCCGTTTTAATCCAGAAAGATGCAACCTTGAATTGGGGACCCGAGTGTGTAATGGAAACACCGGGAAATATTCACTTGCGAAAATAACAGATGAAAATACCTGGAGAGGGTTGTGTGGGTATTTTAAGGCCAACGGAGATTTTGTAATAGAGATCTATGTTAGAAGAGTTCCGAGAGAGGCAGGGGGTGGTAGTTCTAGTCAATGCTCAGTTGCAATGGAGACTCCCGTCGTGCCCCCAACAGAACGAGAAAGCAACTATCCACCTATTTACCCAGAAACGAACTATCACCCTACTTACCCAGAAACGAACTATCACCCTACTTACCAAGAAACCATCTATCCACCTACTCACCAAGAAACATACTATCCAACTACTAACCCAGAAAACTACTATCTAACTCCTCCGCAATCACGACCTCAACCAATACTCCGAATTTGTTCCCCACCTAGACCCGTGCATGAGGAGCCTTTACCATTCCCAGGCCCAGTATACGATGAAGTTGGGTCGGATTTTGAAAATATCAATGATACCCCGAGTGAACGCTTGCAAAGTGGGGATGAGTATGATGGACATGACTGGGACTCTGATCTGTGCTGATAGTCGCAATCGGCTCGTCAACTATGGGTGACAGTGGACGAAGCCTAGGCCGTCCTCTAACCATCCTAATTTCATTAATAAGATTTTGTTAACCGACGCTATGTGAACCGTAAATCATAATTGCCGTAAGCAATGTAAAAAAATGGCTAAAATATGCTTACTAACGGAAAAGAGCTAAAATAGCCTTAATTACGCTTCAACGGGGATGAAGTATGATTAATTACGCAAAAAAGGGTTAAAATAGGCTTAATAACGGTAAAAACCGCTAAAATAGGCTTGCCTACGCTAAAAACGGCTAAAATATGCTTCATAACGGTAAAAATAGTTAAAATAGGTTTAATTACGCTAAAAAGGGATAAAGTACAATTAATAACGCTAAAAACGTTTAAAATAGACTCAATAACGGTAAAAACCGCTAAACTATGCTTCATAACGGTAAAAATAGTTAAAATAGGCTTAATTACGCTAAAAAAGGATAAACTACAATTAATAACTCTAAAAACGTCTAAAATAAACTCAATAACGGTAAAAGTAGCTAAAATATGATTCATAACGGTAAAAATAGTTAAAATAGGCTTCATTACGCTAAAAAGGGATAAAGTACAATTAATAACGCTAAAAACGTCTAAAATAGACTCAATACCGGTAAAAACCGCTAAAATATGCTTAACAACGGTAAAAATATTTAAAATAGGCTTAATTACGCTAAAAAGGGATAAAGTATAATTAATAACGCTACAAAAGGTTTAAACAATACTCAATAACGGAAAAACGGCTAAAATATGCTTCATAACGGTAAAAATAGTTAAAATAGGCTTAATTACGCTACAAAATGTATAAAGTACAATTAATAACGCTAAAAACATTTAAAATAGACTCAATAACGGTAAAAACGGCTAAAATATGTTTCATAACGGTAAAAATGTTAAAATAGGCTTAATTACGCTAAAAAGGGATAAAATATAATTAATGACGCTAAAAACGTTTAAAAAAAATCAAAAACGGTAAAAACCGCTAAAATAGGCTCAACTACGCTAAAAACGGCTAAAATATGCTTTACAACGGTCACAACATCTAAAATAAGATTAATTACGCTTAAAACGGAAATAATAGGCTTACTTACGGTAAAAACTGATCAAATAGACTTACTTACGGTAAAATCTAATCAAATAGGCTTCACGACGGTACAATATGCCAAAATGTGTTTGATTTTGGTACAATAGGCTTAATTACGTAAAACTATAATTACGTACGCTAAAATATCCTAAATGTACCAACATAGACTTAATTTACCTAATTATGCTAAATTTTCATATATCGGGCTTATTTTTTTTTAATCATATTAAAACATTCTAAATTTCGTAAAAATATAGTCAACAATGCTAATTATACTTAATTAAAAATATATTGACCTAAATCATAAACCGTATACCCTAAATTTGACTAATTACTCTAATTACTATCTAATTTCAACTATTTCTACTAATTATACAAATTCTGGTAATTACTAACAATTTCTAACATTTTACAACTATTTTACTCTAAAAAATAAATTACAACAAAGAATAGGGACTTACTTGCAAATCTGGGAGGAGAAGGAGAAATCCGGGAGAAACTGCTCAATCGAGGAGAGAGAGTGTGAAATTTGACGAAATGATTTGTGAGAGAGAAGAGGGAGTGTGCATGCCAATTTATAGAACCGAATTAACCTCGGAACCGGCCAATTATTGGCCGGTTGAGCTTTTTAATTGGATCCAGCCAATAATTGGCCGGTATGGGTATTTTTAATAAATATTTGGGCCGGTGGTTATTTTTAATAATTTTTTATGGACTTAGGGTATTAATAAAAATGTCGGGAGACAGATAGATAGACTGCCGAGATTTTTATATATAAGAAAATAAATAAATAAAATATTAAAAATAAGAAACTGTTGAACAGATTTTGAAAAATAAGAAGGCCGCCATGCGGCATCCCAAACTACGGCCCGTGGAAAAAACATAAAAAACATTAAAAAAAAAAAAAAAAAAAACGGGACGCCATCCCAGACTCCGGCCCTAAAAAAAAAAAAAAAAATCAATTTTTTTTTTCTGCTGTGTTCAGTCAGAAATCCAATAATTTTGATCAGATTCAAAATTCATTTTAGAGAAAATGGCTATATGGATTTTTGTGTTCTTTATATCAAAATAAAGGTATGAAAGTCTAGTTTTCAGATAATATAATTTCTCTATACAAAAATATTACAGATTGGTACAGTTTTAGCGATTAATTGACAGAGGTCAGAATTCAGAAAAGCTGAAATTTCAGTGAGCAGTCCAATAATTCTGACCTCTGTCAATTAATCGCTAAAACTGTACCAATCTGTAATATTTTTGTATAGAGAAATTAAATTATCTGAAAACTACACTTTCATACCTTTATTTTGATATAAAGAACACAAAAATCCATGTAGCCATTTTCTCTAAATTGAATTTTGAATCTGGTCAAAATTATAGGACAGCTCACTGGAATTTCAGCTTTTCTGAATTCTGACATCTGTCAATTAATCGCTAAAACTGTACCAATCTGTAATATTTTTGTATAGAGAAATTATATTATCTGAAAACTAGACTTTCATACCTTTATTTTGATATAAAGAACACAAAAATTCATATAGCCATTTTCTCTAAAATGAATTTTGAATCTGATCAAAATTATTGGACTGCTCACTAGAATTTCAGCTTTTCTGAATTCTGACCTCTGTCAATTAATCGCTAAACTGTACCAATCTGTAATATTTTTGTATAGAGAAATTATATTATCTGAAAACTAGACTTTCATACCTTTATTTTGATATAAAGAACACAAAAATTTATATAGCCATTTTCTCTAAAATGAATTTTGAATCTGATCAAATTATTGGACTGCTCACTAGAATTTCAGCTTTTCTGAATTCTGACCTCTGTCAATTAATCGCTAAAACTGTACCAATATGTAATATTTTTATATAGAGAAATTATATTATCTGGAAACTAGACTTTCGTACCTTTATTTTGATATAAATAACACAAAAATCCATGTAGCCATTTTCTCTAAAATGAATTTTGAATCTGATCAAAATTATTGAATTTCTGACTGAACACAGCAGAAAAAAAAATTGATTTTTTTTTTTTTTTTTTTTTTAGAGCCGGAGTCTGGAATGGCGTCCAGTTTTTTTTTTTTTTTTTTTTTACTTTTTTTCCACGGGCCGTAGTCTGGGATGGCGTCCCACAGGGACGCCATGCCGCACGGCGGCCTTCCTATTTTTCAAAATCTGTTCAACAGTTTCTTATTTTTAATATTTTATTTATTTATTTTCTTATATATAAAAATCTCGGGATAGACTGAGTAGTTGGCAATTACATTACAACCGCTTGCACTCGCTGAATATTATTTTGACTTGATTTAAACAATCATTTTGTACCAACTAAAATGGCTAAATCCCAAGAAAAATATCACCATACCTCGAAACTTAAAAATAGATAACTAGCAAAATAGAGTAAAAACAGCTTTGTATATGACTCGTGAGCTGCATGAATTAAAACCTGCTCTGTCAAAATGTGTACCCAAAATAGCAGCCATTTGTCCTTAAAAATTCACTACTGCTACTTAAAAGAGCTAGTCAAGATCAGTATATTACAGCCCTGATTAATTGGCACATAAGATCCTATACTCCATGGAGAAGGCAACTGGATCAAATTATCAACACAAACGATGCAGCTAAAAATATTTAGGCAGTGTAAATACCTTCCCAAAAAAGAAAGGAAGGAGTTTCCTTCAATTTCTGCTTTTCTAAGTTCCCAGCTATTATTCCCCCCATGAGAGGTCAAAAAGAAAGGTACACCAAGAGAGAGAAGAAAATAAATAAAAACTTGAAGGGTCAACTAACTAGCGCATCATCTTGACACGTGGCATGGATTTCTTAAGCTGGCGAGCACGCTCCTTCTCTTCCCTCTTGCGCAGGGCCTCGGCACTGAGCTTGGCTTCAGCCTCCTCACTCTGCTTCCTCCTCTCACTCTTCTTCCTCTGCAATGCCTCCTGCCGAGCACTCTGCATCTCCTTGAATTCCTCCTGTGCCACCTTAGACCGGGCTGCCTCCGTTTTTGCCCGTGCCTACATTCAAGTTTATCATTGTGTGAGTACACCTTAACAGCATTTGGGTCGGTACACTAGTCAGTAGATATTGTTTTGAGGTGAGGGGAAGAAAAGGGCAAGTTCCATGATTTGCTTTTAAACAATACAATACAGATGAATTTTGCAACAAAGCAAGCATTCCAAATTAACTGCTTGATGTACTACATTCTATTATCCATATGCATTACTATAAAAGTATTGGATAATATATCTGTTCGCTCCAATATTATTGTGAGGCAGCCTTTTTGTAGCATAATAATTACCCATAGCAAAAATATCTCATTGCTCCAATACTATGAGATGCAACTCTTTCTGTAGTATAAGGTTAAAACCTCAAAAAAGTTCGTAAGCTTAAACCTCAAAAACCACCGGATCGGCTTCGAACACACAAACAAAAAGCGTTGATTTTAATCTCCATGATGAGACAAGCATAAACTTTCCAAACTTTTTGTTTTAGCATGTTTTGTATAAGAACGAGAAATTTAAAATTATTAAATAATGAGCAAACAAAAATAGTTCATTTTTATTTCTTGATCTTGTACAAAACAAACTCAAGAATTGCAAGTTAATACGTAAACACTTGGCGCATCAAGTAGATTAAGATCAGAAGTTTAAATTCACTATTCAAAGCCAATACGAAAGTTCTTTAAATTTGAAGTTAAGCTCGCAACCTCTTCATCAGCTCAAGCTCATATTATATTTACTCGTATATAACACCAACAACAACATAGAGAGGTCAACGTTTACACCCAAGTTCTTTCATTTGTGGTGCAAAGGTACTGTTTTATGAGTGAACTTGGTATGGACAAGGGTAAACCAGAACATTCCAATCTGGTATGATAAAAGTAAATAAGTAGTTAGAAAAAAATACAAGAAAACTAAAACAGAGTAGCGCCAACTTAGCAACAGCTTCAGTAAACTTCTAAATAAAAAATTAAAAGGACATACATTAGAGCTGAGTTTGTAACGGCCGATGATGTCAATGTAGTAAGGCACAAGAGCAACCAATTTGGTGATGTCAGCCATATGCTTGATGTCAGGCAGCACAAACTTGAACAATAATACTTTTTTATTCAACCCTGGTTGCTGGTCTGAGATATGGAGCGAGACGAACCACTTTCCAACTTTCTCAAAAGCCTTTTCTCCAAAGACCTACAGAAGAGAAAGTAAAACAGGCATGCCCAGTTGAGAATTGATATTGAGTAATACAATTCAAGCCATGAGAGCACTGCTGGTATGAACAACACTCCTGCATGTGCTGGTACCACAGTTTATAATCATGTACTTTTAGCCGTGCTTTTAAGCTGAATTTTATCGGGCCCTAACTTTTGAACAAAACTCATGGAACTGGTAGTACCAAGCCCTTGGTCATACCAGCACAACTGTACTCTTTTAAGCTTAGCCAACCTCTCTCTATATATAAGAAAAAGAGACTCTTGTCTTTTACGACAACTGTACTCTTACCAGCACAATTTCTGAAACATATCAACCCCTGGGACTAGATCAATTATAAACATTTATGCAAATACAGAAAAAAGTACTACACAAATATATAGAGTCAGACCTGATCAAGCACAGCCTCATTGAAGAGGTCCCAGGCAACCTCCTTGGACTCGGATATGACAGCCAGCTCATCAGAGACCCACCTCTTACCAGCGGGGCCTGCCACGGCATTTGGTGAAGCATACTTTTGAAGGTCCTTCTCATCCTTCTGCATCGCCTTCACTTCCTTCTTTCTGGCCACAGCAAGGACCACATGGTCCATCGCATCATCATTCATTATCACTTCAAATGTGATAATGTCCTTCTTGGGGAATACCCAACCAAAGACGCGAGCAATTAGGTCATGCCGGTTATGCATGTACATGGTCGCTAGCATTCCCTGGCAATATCTGTCATCAAAATAGGTCTTAGTTATCTACATAACATTAAGGTATATGCAACACAGTTTTTAGCTAATTCAATTATTATGCTTTCTGCAATCATGAAAGCACATTTTTTCCAACCTGAGTGGTTCGAAAATTGTGTTCAGTAGAGTATCTCTTAAGCTTCATTCCTTTTGGATTGTTACGAGTTGGTGTGTGTATCTGTGCATGCATGTCTAGAAATTTATTGACTGATTTTACTATGACAACTTCATTTGACAAGCTTGGCAATATAAAAATATAGAAACAAGTTTCTGGGTGCATCTTAGGATATCAGATTTGATTGCATATCTATTTAATTATGTGTAATTAGAGTTTCACTCAAAAATAATACATCAAGGGTTGCTTTTTTTAACTCACGTTGAAAAATCAGATCATTGTATGAAAGATAAAATGTATACCAAGTATCATCATATTTATAAGGACATATGTACCACACAGACCATGCTTACAAAGTTGGATCTGTTACTTCAATTTTATTTTGACAATTGTTCATGTTAAAATCTTTTCAATGGATTTATTGATCATGACCCTTCTCTGTAAAACAACAGTAGGTAGTGTGCAGATCTGCAAATATAATTGACAGAACCCCGACCATAGACAAACTATCAAGCTTGAGATTTAAAAGTCTTTGTATCAAGGTAGCATAAATAAGGTACTATACTAAGCGGGTTGAAATTAACCAACCAAATAGCACACATCTTAACATTTACATATCATAAGCTATTAAAATTTCATGCAGATATTACCTTCTCCCACTTGCATAAAATTTGAACACATCTTGACCTTCTTTCAGCAAAAGAGGCGTATCATTCCCATCTCCAGTCCCCAAAAGACTGAAATTCTTCTCAAAAATGGAATCTTTGGTCGCAAATTTAGCAGCCCATGCAAGAGCCGTCGTCTCATTCTCCTTCCTTCCAGTAAAGTAATTGATAATGAAGCAGATCAGGAAGGCTACACACACGATCTCAACCCAGTAAGACGATGGCTTAATGGGAGTCGCTGGTTTCGGATCAGGCGACGATTCGGGTATGGATTTAGTTTCTGATTCGCGGTCCGTTGATTCCTGGATGACGATAGTCTCTGGGGTTGACGGGATACCCTCGAACTCATCTTCATCCCAGAAATCGGTCTGGAGATGAGATGGGGTTGTGGTGGTAGGGTTAGGATGAGGTATTTCCGTAGGTGTGCTAGGGTTCGGATGATGTTCTGGGTCGGGTGTAGCTTCTAGCGGAGAGGAGAGAGAGATGGTGGGGGGAGAAGCGGATGGAAGGGGATCGAGCGGTGCCTCGAGATCTTCGTCTTCGTAAGAGAAAGAGGCCTCGTCGGAATCGAAACCCTCGAATTGGGAGGAAGAGATAAGAGAAAGAGCGGAGATAGAAAGGAGGAGGACTAGGATTAAAGAAAGGACCCTCGCCATTGGCGCAGGGCTGCCGCAGAGATCAGAGATGAGAGAAAGAGAGAGAAAGAGAGCAAGTTGGGGAGAGACGACAGTGGCAGCTAGCCTATTACAGCCTTACAGGTATCAGGTATGTATATGTACTCCGCACTCTCCGTTTCAATTCAAATGGAGATATCCATATATGAAATTATTACTGCTGATGTTAGAAACTTAGGCTGTGCTCCAATAAATTATTAGAGAGGGAGGGGAAGGGAGGGGAGGGGAGGGGAGGGAAAGGGCCTATACTCCAAATCGGAGGTGACGATTTTGAGTTCTGCAGGGTTAATTTTTCACCTGCTCTGTCTTCACTTTCTTCCAAAATTGAATTGTAGAGCAGGTGAAAGTTAAAAATCTACTCATCCTCCCCTCCTCTAACCCTGTATGGAGCACAGCCTTAGAATTAAGAATGTTGAGCAGAAATTTTTATTTTGTTTCTTTTTCCTTGGCAAAGTCCGGCAAGTAAAAACGGAAGAAATGTCATTTGTCAAGATGTATTATTTTAAGATATTTACAGCGAATCTATACCATTGAAGCTGATTTACTTCACGAGTGATGTGTATACATGTCAAATTAATAATTGTTGTATTAATTTAGTATAAAGTCAAGCAATCCAAAAAAGATTATTTATAAATTAATTTTAATGAGTTCGCTTTTCATTGTTTTTTTACCGTTTAACTTTATACTAATTAATTTACAAATTTATAAATTTGACATGTATACTTGTCACTCGTGAATTAGATTGATTTGAACAGTTTGAATTCGTCGTTTGAAATCAATATGATAGATTTTGAAGTTTAGCTCAAAGAAAGCTTCGTGAGTTTAAAGGAACCAACTCAGGTAGAAAAGCACCTTCCTGCTTTTCCGATCCCAGCCATTCAAATTTGTTGAGATTTGTGCATGAAAAAGTTTATTTATCGAGATACTCGAATGGAAAATTTTGAATGGTTGGGATTGGAAAAGCAGGAAGCTATTTTTCCCTAAGAAAAGCAGCAGAGTTGGATCTGAGTTTAAAACACCCTAGTTCCACTCTTAATATTCATGTCATTTAAACATCATTTAATAACTGTAGACCATTGTAAATTTTTATGTCATTTGAAACATGCATGAAATTTCATCATTTTTCGTGTATATAATTACATTCTATTTGTTAAAAAAAAAATGTTGTTATTAAGGTTGTCAAAATAATAGCATTAACCAAACAAACCGAATAATTTGATCAACCGAAGTATTAACCAAACCAAGTAAACCAAAATTAAATTCGGTTTCTTCGGTTAAATCGAAGTACTATAAAGATTTAAGTTATTAACTAATATACACGCATTAAATTGATAATATATGAATTTATATGTAATATATTGCAATACTAGTACAATATTTACTAATTTCAATTCAGTTTGTTTGTTCAGTTTATTTAATTTTTATTTGTGAAAATGAAACCACAAATAAAAAATCAAATCATCATACTTTTTAAACTGACACAAACCAAATTAATCGAACTATTGAACTTTTTATTCAAAATAAATTTGATTTGGATAAAATCAAAACAATCGAATCATTTGGATATACTTTCAAACGTGACGAGAGGAAAAGAAAAATAGTTGCCAAGGAAACTAAGGACCGTCTCTCTAAGTGTCTATTTTTGTGTTTCACATTATTATTTTTCGTTTTTATAATTCAAACAGTCGATCTGAAGTGCTCAACACAATCTCCATATTAAAATGTGCTTGGAGATCAAGTTTTATATTTTTTTAGATAAGCACAAAATCAGTGTTTTTCAAAAGATTATGGACCATAAAAAAACACTAAAATACTATGTATATCCGATAAATGAACAAAAAAAAAAGCAAAAAGATATGCAAAACGAAAATTTGAACACACAAAACCAACAAAAATATTCACAAGAAAATGGAAACAAGTGGATTCCATAATTTATAAGAAATACTTATTTCTAAAACCATGCACCAAGCTGATACTTCGTTGGAGAAAATGGACAAAATAACTAATATTTTTGAAAAAAAAAAAAAAAAAGAACTCGGATTCTATAGTCTAGCATGACTTCCATTAAAAGTTAAAACATAGTTTAAAACGAACCCATATTTGTGTTCAAAACCTCGGATCATACCACACTTACCAAACTAAATATTAATGAGTTCCGAGGAATAGCTGTGGATGATATTACAACTAGGGTCAACTAAAATATGCTTGGGGATGAAATTTTATAATTTTTGCAATTTTTTTTACTATTTTTTAAGATAGGTACAAAATCACTGTATCTGGACCATTCAAAAAACAGTGATTTTGTACCTATCTTAAAAAATAGTAAAAAAATTGCAAAAATTATAAAATTTCATCCCCAAGCATATTTTAGTATGAATATCATGTTGAACGGTCGGATCGATAGTTTAGACTTTGAAAATGGAGATATATAACATAAGGTATGGATGAGGTACGAGGAGATAGGCATTGGAACCCTCCTCTATATATATATATATATATATATATATATATATATATTAATAAACATTGAAAAGAGTATTTTAATTAGTTTACTTGCGTTTAACATGATCAGAATTTATTTTTTAATAAAATACTTTAATTAGTTTACCCGTATCAGAATTTATTTTTTAGTTTACTATATATGTATTTAATGAATGTATATGTTTTAATATTTTATATAATAAATAATAAAAATAATTATTATATTAGTATTACCCGTTATTTACCCGCTATCATTTCGTTATCCGACAATCATAACGGATAAACGTAAAGTACGAGTAAGATAATTTGTAGCAGGTAAAAGTAGAATATAAGTAAGAACAATTTGTAACGAGTACGTGTATGAAAATGCTTCTACCCGACCCTTACCGTACCGTTGACACCCCTAAGAGTAATACATCCAAGCATTAAATGCTTATTTTATTTTAACTGTTCAAATAGAAATTGATCTGGGTTCACAGTGAACCAGTAAATAATGGTATATCTAAAGAAAAGGAAGTGTAGAATCGTCTATGCACCAAGTCCATTCGAAATTTTAATTAGAGAGTTGCCTTTTCTATCGTCTCCTTCCTTTCTTCTTCCCAAATTCTCGTTCCGACGGAGCATTTTCAGAAATTGAGAAGCTAATTCGACTGATTGATTCGAAATTGTGAAGTAAAAACAGTCTCCCTTTTCACCCTCTAATCATTTTCAGATGACCTAGCCTCAGACTCGGTCTGATTTCAGTTGAGAATTAAGTTTTTAGTACAAAATTACAGAGGTGAGTAAATCAGGCATATAAACAATCAAGACTTGGCCCGACTCGGTCGATTTTCGGAACCATGGTTTAAAGGATGAACTTGGACACAAGCAAAAATGGTGTACCAGCTGAACTGTACATGATTGTCAAAGTTAGGACAAGTTTCATAGAAGGAATCAAGAGCAAAGTTAGGAGCCAGTTTATTCCAAAAATATCGATATTGATTGCCAATACCATGTTAGGAAATTCTTAAATCAATTTCAGCATTCACAAGCAAAATTGAACAGTTTGGTTGATAATAATTGATATTATCCAACTCTTATACCTTCTAAAGAAAAAAAAAAAAAAGACCACTTCAATTGGGTCCAAGTTGAACTTAGCCCAAATTAACCTGGACTTGACAATAAAAAATCAATTAAGCATGAAAAATACTGACATAGAGTGAAACCTAATATTTAACTAGACATTAACTTTTACTTTATGAGATCAGTGCTTCCAATGAAGAGCAACAGAGATTAGCTCCTTTTACTTGATCAATTTACGAGAACAGCCGAGGCAGCAACAACTGAAGGTAATTTTGAATACTGCAAAATTGAAAAAGACAACAATTAGAATTTTAGTTGTACGGTATATCAATTTATGAGAAACCAAATTAGACAAACTAAACTTACCTGGTCAATTTTAACCAGAGATTAGAAAATATGTTAGGTTCTCCATTATGTGTAAAGCATGATATAATTTAGAGCTTTTCAGTCCTGTGGGTTATATTTTCACTAATTACAAAACTGGCATGGCTTGGTTCATTTCTGTCCAATTAAGAATTCAACTATGACCATAGCTTCAATTGTCAATCGAGAATGCATACAAATATGAGATACATCAAGTAGTCATTTCAACTGATCCAAGGCTAAGAACAATGAACAGAAACACTCTTTATATTTATATTGGATAATTCAAGACTCTTTCAATACCATATTGATATTGGATATTCAAAATTTAACTCCCACAACTCTTTTAACTTTCTGGTACAATAGGCACAGGCAATTAAACTCCTGACCCTGGTCAAGTAAAGTTTGGATCATATATTGTTGTGTTGATAATAAAACAGTACAGTAATGCAGGAAGAATGAAAGCAGGCTGAAAAATGACAAACAAAACACCTGCTGCTGGTTGTAGCCTGCACCGATGGTGGTACATTTACAGTTGAGCCCTTGAGGTATTTTGTTAATTTTATTATTAATTGTTGTCTTAGCAATTTATAATATTCCCTTAAATGCTAAAAGTGATTATGTAGTATTTTCTCTGAACTAGTGCTCTGGTATGGTATGATTGATTATGCAAGCAATGAAAGACTACTCTGCAATCTTAAATCTAACCAGGAGTAATAATTGAGCGAAGTGCATCTATCAATTCTATTTGTTTGACTTCAAATCTTACTGATTGGAGGGGGCATAATGGAACAATTAGCTACCAAGGTCTGACAGGAGAAAGTCCACCTCTTTAGTACTTTAAGTGGTACAGCTGTTAAAGATACTAAGCAGATTCTGGTAATCTGTTACAGAGAGTTTAAATCGTACTAATTACTATTTTCAACATTGTGTGGTTGTGATATTCTTTAGGCATTTATTTAGCTTGAATTGTCAATCGAAAATGCATACAAATATGAGATACATCAAGTAGTCATTTCAACTGATCTAAAACTAAGAACAATGAACAGAAACACTCTTAATATTTATACATGCTGGGTGATTACCAGTGTAGATCAAATGTAGAGCAGAAGTCTGATCCGAATTATTGTCCAGTGGTGCCTGAAATTTTAACCGCCTGATTCTGCTCCACAGCTTCAGCACGAAGGGGCCTCCAGGGATGAGGAGTGGGTGGGCTGTTTTGTAAACTTGCATCTTTGGCAAGTAAATTGGCAAATTGATAGATGAACTGTAGGCTTGCAATTGCTGGAATGGGATAAGTTATTTTTTTCAAAGATGTCAAAGGAATAGTGTGATCAATTAAGGACACAATAGGAATTTGGGATCTATCAGCTTTCAGTATGATTGAGGACTTTCTATCTACATCCATAAGAAGCACACAATCGGGTTTTTGGATTAACCCCAAAGTACTTCTGGAACGCAAGGGGTTCTTCCTGGAAAAAGAATGGTTCAAAGTACCCTCAATCTTCCACTGAGAATGTTTGATCAAGCCCGCCATTTCAGAAAAGATCTCATTTACAAAGAGATTATTTGTGTGTAAAGAGAACAACCGGCCTTTTTGACGAATGATAGATCCTAAAAAAAGAAGAGCATTTCGTAAACAAATCTGTGTCTTGTCCGAATCGAGAATAGCAATTCCATTTCTCGAACCAGCGATATATACTTTGAAATGGTGAGCAGCTGTCCGATTGAAAAGATGCGCGTTAGTACTGAGTAATTTAGCACAGATTAGAGATTGCATTTTGGCTTTTTTTCTTTTCTGGAGATAAGAAAGAGGTGCGAATTCCAGATCCAGATCAAGATCACAGGTCAAAAATCAAAGAATCTAGCAGACAGCAGTGAGGAATAGGAGCGGAGCGCGGCTGTCTGGAATGGCGGAGGCCGGGAGGCGGAAAGATAGAAATGGCGTGTGGTTGGAGAGAGAGAACTATCGGCTGAAATCTGGATCGCATAGTAACAAAACCCTAGGGAGCGGGGGCGTTCCGATAGCCAGTCTGCACCGTCCGATTTTAATTTCTGAAGAAATCGCTTGATTAGCGGATTTATTATTAAAATCCACATTTATACCCATTTTCTCTCCGAACCCGTTATTTTTCATCTTTCGGCTTTCCCAATTGCCAATTGAGCTCCGTCTCCTCCAGTTTGATTTTTTCCTAGCGTCTCAGCATGTTTTTTTTAATTCTTTTGAATTTCATAGTGTATATTTGATTTGTGAGGATGGGATTTGAAGATTACTATATCCAACTCTTTTTTGACGTATGGCGTGACAAGTACTTTTCTAATTAATGGTACATTCACTCAAGGGCATTTGGTAGCATATTCTTTTAACAAAAGCCTTTTGATATAAGAGAGGGATCCAATTTATCTTGACACTGTTCTTTTTATAGGTCAATTTTGCGATTTCAAAATTCAAACGGTCGATCCGAACCGTTCAAAATGATCACCATATTAAAATGTGCTTGGAGATCAAATTTTACATTTTTTTTGAATTTCTTTTACTATTTATTAAGATGGTTACAAAATCGTTGTTTTTCAATGGTCTGAAAACAACGATTTTGTAACTATCTTAATAAATAGTAAAAAAATTCAAAAAAATATAAAATTTGATCTCCAAGCACATTTTAATATATCCATCATGCTGAACGATTTGGATCGACTATTTGGACTTTGAAAATAATAGATGTCAAAGTGTATAAAAAAAAAAAGTGTAATTTGATCCCTCATCTTGATATAATCAGTATTTAGACATGACGATAAACAATTCTGAACGAAACAAACATCAACCTGATTTCATTTCACCTTTAAACTTGTAAATTCTCAACCACAAAACACTTACTAGTGCTGACCTATATTTAAAACATTATTTTTTTTACCATGGTTGGTCTGACTCTGAACCGACATTTTTATTAATATTCAAATTTAAATACAAATTAATATTTATATCCAGTTTAGCTGGGTATTTTTAAAAATGTCTAAACCGGTCATTTTTTGGCCGGTTCCAATTTTTTTCCCATACGGCCAAAAAATAGCCGGTCCGGGTATTTATAAAATTCCCACAGGTTTCTATTTTTTTTTTCCAAAACCTCATTCTCACAAAATTCACACTCTCTCTCCTCACTTTCTCTCTTTTTCCAAAGTTTCTCCTCCTCTTCTCACATTTGTGGTACAGGGGACCTCTAGTCTGCTCCTGGATTGTGGAGCACCACTATCCAGATTGGGTCATCCGTCAGTTCGGAGAGGTGCCATTGATTCCTGCAGATCCGGATTTGCTGAGATCTGAGATAAAGATGCTACACCAGTAAGTCATATACTCTATTATTTCATATCTGGATTTGCCGAGGGCTGAGCATTATCAGCGGGCAGAGCATCCGAGATTGGAGGAGATGTGGCAGATGTCATATGAGGTTACACAGACCCAGGGACATCCGAGATTGAGATATCAGTCTTAGTTCTTGCGGGTTGACATGGCTTCTGTTTATTTGGAGGGCGCCTACAGTGCCTACCTCCGTGATCGGATTGATGCTGGGCATGAGGGTTACACCCCCAACGATCGTAGTTGGGCTCGCGCGGTAATGTACCTAAAACCATACGTTTTTTATTAACTGATTGGTTTATAAATTTTTGACCTAATAAATTATTTTTTGCAGCTATTAGTGGCGCTCAAAAGTGTCGCGCATGGCGTCAAGATGTTGGGAATAAGGGGTTGGAGAGCTATCGGATGCATGAAAATAAAGGAGCATGCCATACTCGTTGAGGATGTCGGGCATAAGGGGGCAAATCATCAATATGTTGCGAGACGCCAGAGAGAATATCGACTGGCGGGCGATAGATCCGTACGAGCATGATGCGCCATTAGTTAGAGCTTCTCAGATTCCATCTCCCCCCCTCCCGAGCAACCACAGTGGGACTACCATCGTTGGGTATTGTCCATGGCTGGCTGGCATGCCTACTATGATGAGCAGGGACGTCCAGTGTTACCTCCGGTATGTCATATTTTTTAATATGTCAAGTTAGTACAAATTTCTTTCTTCAGAGCAAAATTAGGTTATTTGTATGTTTGCAGGGTCAGCAGGAGGCTCCGGAGTTTGAGCCTATGGACGTGGAGGGGCTATCTTTCAGTCTAGATGATTTGGATAGACTTTCACCCGTTCAGGACCAGGGACGACGACGATATGCTACAGAGAGGCCACACGATAGAGAGGCCAGTGGTAGCGGGTCACAGACTCAGCATGATTATGCAACTAGATTGGCAGAGTCCATCTTCACTACACCCCTGCCAGTCACTAGGGGTGAAGATGAGTTATTCTGGGATACCGCAATACGGCTGAGCAGAGAGACCGAGGCTGATGTCGTTACACCTGAACAGGGAGTCTGGCAGGGATTGCATGGGAGGGACTACCCGACAGAGTTAACAGGGGACAACCGGCATTGCGATGGTCCCCCTCTGGATAGCCTTCGCCACTGAGCATAGGTTTTTATGGCAGTTTTAGTAAGATTGTTTTGTAATATTTATATTTGGTACACTATGTTTGGTATTTTATATTTGGATTAGATTATGGTATTTTTATAGTAGTATTTATATATTTTTTAGATTTATTTTATTTAGCAAATTATACTAAAATAAACTAAATTATGCTAAATTATACTAAAATAAACTAAATTATGCTAATTATACTAAATTATACTAAAATAAATTAAATTATGCCAATTATGCTAAATTATACTAAAATAAATTGGTTTTGTTCGAATAGATAAACAACAAAACAACAATAACAAAATGCTAAGTCTACAACATAAAATCTAACAATCCAAACATAAAATACTACAAATCCAAACATAAAATATTATAATCTGGTCTAACATAAAATACTACGAAACATATTCTCATATGAGAAAGACTATGGCTTATGAGTAGTGGAACTTTCTGCCATCGTCTCCGAAGGCCTGCGTAGCACACAAACACACTCTCACATTTTGAAACGATAGTCGTTTACCAGATCTGCATTCTTTTCAATGCACTTGGGGTGAACGGCTATGCCACAGAGATGACAAAAGAACATCTCCACAATATCTCATTTGACAAAACATGCGGGGCACACTTCCCATTTAGGTGGAGGGTCAATATCGCCAAAGTTCTCGGTAAGAACGTTTCTAATAGTCGGATCATCTGTGGTCATGTATTCTTCAACATCTTTGGATGGAAGAAAACGAGATAAACGTCTCTTCAAGCGAGCTTCACCCGTCCAAAAAATTTTAGCGAGGGATATGCGAGCATTGCGTATTATTTCTCTTCCTCCTTTTCGAAATTTGGATTTGGATGTCATGGTAAGATCTACGATTTGTTAGACAATTTATATTAATCGTAAACATTTTAAAAAAAAATAAAAAAATAAAAAAAATCTGAAAATCACCTCTGCAGTAGCCCTTTTCGCCTTGAAATTGGCTTTCTCTTTCTCTCTTTCTCTTCCTCTCTTTCTCTTATGGGGAGTTTGAGTGAGTTGTGATAGAGAGGAGAGAGAAAATGAAGTATTTATAGATTCTGAAACACAAAAAAAAAATATCTCAACCAGCCAAAAAATAGTCGGTCCTAATTTTAATCTTGATTGACTGCTGGTTTGGGCATTTTTAAAAAATTTCAACTAAGCTGGATATAATGAATAATTTCCATTAAATTATGGACATTAATAAAAATCTCGGGAATCTGAATGGTCTCCTTTTGCTAGAAAATTGAAAACAGCCTAAATAAAGTCCTTAATATCTTTGGTACGAGACTATACTGGAATATGAAAAGGCTCAAGCTTCAGTCCAACATTCTCAGTGCTTCTTTTCTGGGCTCTCTGTTGGGCATAGGCGCATAGCCTTGGTTCTGTAAAAAGAATAAAATGTTTGCTAATAAGATTTGCTTATTGTCATGTTCAGACAATAGTTATTAGCATAAGCATTCCTCTAAAGTGTACCATCAGCCCTTGCTGTTATCGGACTTGTAGTTTATGCGCACAGTATTTACCAGAAGGAACCAACTTTGTTCAGGCATCAATATTTGCATAAATTCCACATAAGCACAAAACATTTAGATAAAAAATATAATTCAAGTTTTAAATACGAAACAATTTAAAGATTTTTTGCTATACAAGCGTTTGAATTTTGATATTAGTATGTTCCAATAAATTATTACTTTTTTTTTTATATAGTTCATCATCAAAAGGGTAGATAAAATTTGATATACAAAATAAATTTTTTATGTTTTAAAATCGCGTGCTAAAGGCTGCCACAGTTTTCTTTTCAATTATAGAAAACCAATCATATAAAAACAAATTAACAGAAAAATAAATCTACATGCTAATCAAAATTCTTTCACGACCTTTTATCATTATGAAATTTGATCCAGATATAATGCATTTATTAGTCAACGAATTCAGTTTTCTTTTCTAATTACCAGATTAAAATTAAATCGGATCATGTAATTAGGATTTGGTGCATATGTCAACTTTAATTCCTCCAATTATAACTTAATTAAAATATGACTTAACATCAGAAATATCAAAATGATAATTCGTTTAAGAATGTAGAACAACTTTTCACAAAATTTGTATAGTTAAATAAATTATATCAAAGTAAATTAGTCCAATTAAACCTCGACTTAACAACCAAAACTCAATAAGAATGAATTACTGACATAGAGTGAAAGGGAATATTTAATTGGATAATATTCTTTTCTTTATGAGATCAGTGCTTCCATTAAAGAGCAACAGAGATTAGCTTCTTTTACTTGATTATGGCAAAGAGTAGTATTAGGATAAGGTGTCAGAGATGCAGAAAGAAACGAAGCTGAGAAAAGAAAGAACAGATGATTTATATATATACTCTGTTCCATGTTGTATATTTCTTTCCGCTCTTATTTAAAGGGCACCATGATTTATCATTACAAAAATCTGAATTGCATCAATACATTTCAGTTCAAATCAAATTTAGGGATAAATATCAAGAGAATGATTAATTGATGGATAAATATATAATTTGAATAATTGGATAAGAAAATATCTAAAAACAAAAAAATAATTAATGAGAACATAGCCTTCAAATTTCGCATTAAAAATAGTACCATATGCATCAGTATTATAAAAGTTTTAACTGATGCAAAAACACATACATAAATTTAGCTATCTCCACTCCTCTGTCCAAAAGCAGAAGGAATAAAGGAAAATGGGTTGTCCTCAAGATCAAACCCGCACCGTCCAAGCTCGTCAAGTGACCCAAAACCATCCAAATTCATTGGTGAGAAATCAGCCCCCTTTACATCCAAACCCATTAAGCATTCCTCTGATGCGAAGTTACCGTTATACCCACCAAAATCCCCTATGATCTCATTATCATCTTTCACAGATCCCGAGGCCTTAACCTCGTCCATCGGTAAAGCCGGAGTATGCCCCTGAAAAAGCGCCACATGGCCAAACAACTTGTCCTTTCTTGAGAAAGTGGTCCCACAAGAACACTGCCACTTGTCCCGACCACAGTGCTTCTCATGTGTTTTCAAATCAGCTATAACTGAGAATTTCTTGGCATGGCACCTACTGCACGTGTAGCTCTTGTCACAGTGACTTCGCTTGTAATGGTTCTTCACACAAAGGATTGTTTTTAGTGGCTGAAATTTTTTATGCTCCTTGTTTCTCTTGCAACCAACAAATGGGCACGAATAACGGGTAATAGGTTGCGGGTCAGAACCCGGTTCCTTACTGGGTTTTGCGAGTGCAGCTGTGGTTTTGTACTCGTCTCCATGCCCCCGCATGTGCATTCTCAAATTAGCATCTCTCTTAAAACCTTTTCCACAAATTACACAAAAATGGATATGCGGAGCAAGAATTTCTTCTTTCTCCAATTGCAATACTATGTAAGAACCCGGTAGCAAGTGCTCTCTCTCTACATCACCATCATCACTTTCCTTTAGCTCATGTTCATCATTCTGGTTTGTATCAGTCATATTGGATTCTGGAGCTGGATTTGGGTTTTTGATCCAATCATCTCCAGCATCTAAATTTCTGATGAAATCCTCATACTCTGGATTCTTGCTTGATTCTGGGAAATTTCTGGGTAGATCCTCACATTTTGAACTGTTGTTAAATGCAGGGGCAATAAGTTGCTTTAGTGCAGGGTTATTACTTAAGAGAGTGTTCTTGATTGAAGGTAGGAGAGATCCAGCAGTCGAGATTAACTGAACTATGATGCATGTCAGATCAGCTGTGGCAAGCTGCTGACGTGTTGCAAGCTCACTGGACCGGCCTGAAAATTGGGCTTGCTGGTCTATAATGGATTGAACAAGGGATTGAACTTGATGAATTTTTTGCTCTAGGAAAGATAGGTTTGTGAGCATGGTATGAGGGTCCCAATCAAGGGTTGGGTTTTGAGTGGCCATGCCCGGGTTAGCGTTAGGGTTAGGGTTAGGGTTTGGTTCAAATGAGCTGGTGGAGTTGGTCTTGAGATTTTGGGGCTGATTTAGGAAAGGTGGTGGGGTTAAATTGGGAAAACATTGAGGTGCTGGATTAAAAGAGTTGAGATTGTGATTAGATGAATTAGGTTTATGAAATGATTCTGAGTTTCTGTTTGACTTGAAATCCATTTCAAAATATGAAGCTTTCAAGCCAATGTAACAACTCACCAATTGTTTGTTTCATGCGCCCTGAGAAATGGAAAGTCAATGTTGAGTAAAGTATATACTGGCAAAAATTTTAAAAATGTACTAATTTGAGAATTATCATGCTTCCTAGAACAATTTTGTCTAGGATCAAGTTAAGAGAAAGCTGTTCTCATAACAATAAATGTTGACCTCAGAAAAAGACCAATCCTATCTATCTTGAATTCACCCTCCACGAAAAAAAAGGAGAGAAAAAATGATATATTTAAAAAAAAAAAAAAAAACATAGCACTCTAGCTTTGTTATATACCCAGATTCTGATAATATTTTCTCTGTCAGACCAGTAAACAAGATCTAAAAATCTAGGATCTCACAGATAGAAAAAAGAAGAAGATGAAATTGGTAGTTTAGTACGTAAGATAGGTAAAATCAGACAAGCCCATAAATTTTTTCTAGAAAGCCCCAAATAATTTATTTACTTGTAAATTTTTCATCAAATGATTTATCTTGCAAACATCAAATAAGCTCAGTTAGAGATTATATAGATCCCCAAACCTAACAACTTGTACCAACAATCATTGACGAAATAAAAACTGGATCAAAGAAGATTTCTCCCAAATTAACACGCCTCTTAATATCAAAATCAACAAAGCAAGGGAACACTGAGATCCCGAACCTAATCCTGTTCGGATTTTAAAACACCACTGAGTACACCACAATTAGTTCGGGGAAGAACAAAGAAGAAGAAGAAGAAGAAAAAAAAATAGACACTTACAGAAAAGACAAGAGAAGCGAGACTAAACAATTGGAGGAAGAGAAGGCAGCAGTCTCTCTAAACCACTTGTTGATCAATTGAAAGTTATAGCGAACCGCAAGCCCTTGTTGACCCCCTTTTGAAATTGATGGCATCGATGTTAAATTGATAAACGTGCAACTTTTCCTGAAGAGATAGATGGTCATGGTCCAGTGGGGGTTCAGGATAACAAAGTTGTTCCGCGAGGACAACATAGGCAAGGATGAAATACAATTGGAATTGGGGAGGATAGCAGTTAGTGGACGAACAGAGCAACGATTTTTATGTCAGTGTTATCGAGTTGGCGAATGTATAGCGGGTTAAGCTGCTCAGAAACATAGTTCGCGAATTAAACGTATTTGACACTCCAACGGATCAATCAGCGTTTAATACGGTGATTCGCGAATTAAACGCTCCGTTCGCGAATTATTCGCGAATTCTACGAATTTTACATATTAATTGTGTTTTGTTCGGAAAAATTCGTCGCTCCGTCGTTTATCTTCCTAAATTCTAATTTGTTTCCTGACTTCGCTGGATTTTCTCCTTCCGTCATTTCTCTTTCCCTCAAAAACCTAGTTTCTGAAATCTACGACTCCATGAGAGATTAAGAGTCAGAGACTACGACAACGAAAAGAAATCAAGTAAGTGGCTTAATTCCTCTCTAACTTCGATTGAACTTTGATTTCTCTTTTCCTTCTCTCTTTTCTCCTTTCCTCTGTGAAGTGTGAACTGTGAACTGTGATTTTTCGAGACGGCCGCGACGCGACGCGATTTTGAAACGGCCGTGACACGAGGTAGGCTCGCTGATTTTCCTTGGTACCGGCCAATCGTGCCATCTTAGTGGTTTGCACCTATTTTGGGTAATTACGAGCACCCCTTTCTAATTTGGAGAAGATTTAAGTTAGAACTTGAAAGTTATAACTATTTTTTGGACTTCTATTTAGATCAGCTTATGGAAGTTAGTTAACTTTTGAAAGATGTAACGAATCAAATATGTCCTAATATATTTATTTACTTGTTATATACTTGTATGCATACTGTTTTCTGTTACTGGTACCCATTCTTGCTTACTGTTTACTGTTTCTGATAATCTAAGTCATGAAATTGATAGATCATACAGTAGAACTAAATAAGTATGCCTATGTTAAATTTTCTATTTTTACACTAACAAAAAAATATTAAAATGAATAAAACAATCTCATTTTTTTTTTTGCTTTTCACAACTTCAGTATTTTAATATATTTAGTTTGTACAAAAACGAATAATTCCCGAATTATTCTCGAATTATACCCGAATTATACCCGAATCACGAATTTTTGACCTTGCCGAACCTTTCCCGAATCATTGAGTTGTCACTATGCTCAGAAAAGGGTAAAGACACACGAAATAACTAAGTTCTGGTGAATCAGAATATCATGGAGATTGTGTATAAGTATATACCTGCTTTTGATTCAACAAAACATGTTTTACTTGACTGTCCAATTTATGAAGGATGTATCAGATCGCATTAAATTAAATGAATACTTTGTCGCTCGGCGAACAACAATAAATTAGGGGCGAAAAAGGTGGATAAAATCCGATTTATATTGGAAAAATAAAATGTAAATATTCAATATTTGAATATCTACGTAGATATGGATACAGATATAATTTTATATTTTAATTATTTGTATTCAAATAGTAAATATATACCATATAATTTAATATATATTATAAAAAAAATATGTTATTCACCATTATAATTAGATAGATATTATGAACTTTATTATTTTTAATAATATTTTTATATTTTTTTATAAATATTCAATCTAATTTGTATTCGTCTAATATCCGATCCGTATCCGTATCCGGAAAATTAGAAAGAAATATGGATATGATTTTACCACTGTCCGCTCCATTTTCACCCCTACAATAAACCTCTTCAAAAATAAAAATAGACAAATCTCTCTATACAATCTGCTGATTGCTTTTTTAAATGAGAATCAACTTTTTTTTTAAATTTATTTTCAATTCAAATACTAAGTTTCGGACATGCGACCTCCTTAAAAAATAAATAATAAATAAATAATGATAATAATGTGTTTATCACTGAGCTATTCATAATTGTGGAAATCTACTGATTATTTGAGTTGTTTAAATTTAATGAGACAGTTTGCGTACTAATATACCAATAACAATCGGCTGTCACACTAATTACTAACAGCATATGCAAATCTGATCAAATGTGATTTGATCCGCCACTTATTGCTCCCTAGCTTTACATCTCTGAATTTTCTCTAATTCAAAGCCTATCATATTAGGTTCAAACGACAATTCAAACTGTCTAGCGATACGTTTATATACAAAATTTGTAATTTTTTAATTAGTTTAGTATAAATTTAAGCGATAAATAAATTTATAAGTTAAATTAATGCATTAATTTTTTTTTTTTTGCGGCTTGACTTTATACTATATTAATTAAAAAAAATTAAAATATTGTATGTAAACACATAACTCGTGAAGTAGATCAGTTTTAATGATTTGAATTTGTCGTTTGAAACTAATATGACAGGTCTTTGCTCACCAAGAAATTTGATGAGCTTAAAAGAACACTCTAGTTCTACTCTACATTTTGAAGGGTTACAATTGTTGATAATTTTTTAAATTAACAATTATGATAATTAAAAAAATCCAAATAATATAAAATTTAATAGGCAGACTATATTTTTGTTTGACAAACGAGTAGTTCTGTGCCTGATTAGTTCAGAAAAAAATATCATTAGAACTAAAAAATAATTTACTGTCGAATCTCGTGCTATTTTGAAATAAATGAGTAGAAGTGGGTAGAGGACAAAGTGTGTTTATACAGAATTTTCTATATAGTTAATACTGTAAAATTAATTTTGATATTGTAAAATTATTTCTCAAAGTGTGTTTGATGTTGTAGCTTGAAATTCTGGTTTCACTATCTTTTCTTTTGGCATTTTCGCTGAATGGCATTTCACTGCCCAAAGAGGCAGAAAATCAAGAAATTTGACAGGGACCTTAAACCTACCGACCAGTGCAAATCCTCTGCTACATGTTCTCTGAATGGATCCCTATTACACTGCCTATCGGACCCCACCAACACTGAAGCAGCCTACAGGAATCGGTCATCAATAAATTTATAACATTAGCTTTATTTGATCTTCTATGGCGCATGCAACAGAGTTTGATGCTGTGTAGGTGTAGTGCAGTCGTTTAAAACTTATCTATATGTTAAATAAATAATAACTATATATAGCAGGGAAAATGAGAACACCAGAGCTTCCAACGACAGCACCAACAGCTGAATTCAGACACCACAGAAGATCAACAAAGCCCAACTTTTGATAATTTTGGATGTGAGATCATTCCATACGTCACAGTAGACAGAGAAAATTAGAACCACCCTCGGAAAGCCGGATCCGTATCCTCTGCATTAACTCAAAAGGGAATCTTTTGAGTTGATGAATTTCAACCGTCTGATTTTAAACGGAGCAAATCCGGCTCAAGTCTATAACATATGGGGTCCTTTAATATTAGTGCAGATCTAGTTCAGACGAATCTTGAAACAGATTGGACAGTCAAGATTCATTAACTCAAAAGATTCTCTTTTGAGTTAATGCAGAGGATACGGATTCTGGAAAGCCGGGAAAGGCCATGATCGTTTTTTCTTCCTTTAAAAATAAATTGGCACGGTTTGATGGTGCAGATTTCTGTGGCGAGTGGCGACACTACAAGTGCGCTTTCATTATTTTTTATCAGTTAAATTTCATCTTGACTTCAGATTTAATCGAAAACTGTTGAAATTAGATTATTAGTGTGATTTCATCTATTTTCCGAATAAAAAAAAATCAATTTTTCTAATCTGAAAACGGTTGAAATTAGATTATTAGTGTGATTTCATCTATTTACCGAATAAAAAAATCATTTTTTTTCCAAATATTTAATTTTTTATTTCCAGAAAAAATCACCCTCTCCTCGCAGGTGAATATGGAAATTGAAGGACTATTGAGTAAAGAAAATTATTAGGCGAATGTATTTGAGAAGGGTGTTTTTGTCCATTTACTTTTGCAGTTTTATTGTGAATTTGTGATTCACATGGTTATTAACTTATTATGGTCCACAGTACATTCTCCGAGAACGTAAATATTACTGCAATTATTTTCTATTCCAATTTGAGATTTTAGGGCTATATAGTTAGTTAAAAAAATAAGCATATTACATGCCATTGGAAACACACATCTCAAAGAGTCCGATTAATTGTACCCAAGGAGTTGTATCCAGTTTTTACCCAAAAAAACTGTCATTTGATTTGCGCGAATACTGTAAAACTCTATAATCAATACTATAACTTCAACAACAAATCATGCATAATACCTAGTTCAAAATTCTAACAACCCAAGTGGTCCCAAGTTAGTTAAAAACTATTAGCAACTTGAAAACTAACTGTACTTCTAGCTGTACTTCCAGCTTCTAGAAGATTTGAAAAATAAACCACTTTAGGGGTTATTTGACTTGCGCGAATATTGTAAAATTCTATACTCAATACTGTATCTTCAATGACAAATCATATATAATACGTAATTCAAAATTCAAAATCATATCTTCAATGGCAAACCATTTGCAACTTCCACAACTGCCAAACTCCTGTACTTCAACTGTTTGTACTTCCTGTACTTCAAAATTCAAAAGCATACATGTACTTCCTGTACTTCAACCGGTTGTACTTTCAGAGTGATAGCTTCTAGAAGATTTCAAAACGAACCACTTCTCAAACTTGCAGTTATTTTCAAATAACACCTAAAATTATGCAAAATTAAATTTTTTGCATCAAAATTATTTCTTTTGTCGAAATTAAAATTTTTAATTTTTTTTAATTTTTTATTTAAAACAAATTTTAATTTTTTTTCATCATTTTTTCTTTAATTATTAATATTTATACATGCATCTATATCATGTAAAATAAGACCTCAATACTGTAAAACTCGCAAATGTAAACTATAAAACTAATAGATGCAAAATATAAGACTTCAATATTGTAAAATTGACACCTGAAACTGTAAAACTAACATATACAAACTATAAAAATTCAATACTCTAAAATTCGCAACCAAATACATCTATTCCACAACCAATTACATCTGTTCAACAACTAAATACATATGTTCCACAACCAAATATATATGTTCAACAACCAAATACATTTGTTCCACACAAACATACAAACAATGTAATTACTTCATAACTCTCTGGTAAACGTTATTTGGATGAGTGGGAAGCTTCATCCCTAAAACCACACGTTCTTTTGAAATATCATCCTGCAAAAAAACAAAATAAACAAGGTTATAATTTGGAGTTACCTTGCTAAGAGAATAATATTACAAATCAGAATTACACCATAAACTTAAATATTGTAAAACTAACATGCAAACTATAAAACTTCAATACTGTAAAATTAAAACCTTAAACTATAAAACTAACATATACAAACTGTAAAGAGTGAGGCTATGGTGCTATGCATAGCACCAATGGCTAGTGTACTACGGCTCAATATGGTACTTTTTAAAATCCTAACGGTCGATCCAAACCGTTCAATGTGATATCCATATGAATATGTACTTGCAAACTAAATTTTATATTTTTTCGAATTTTTTTACTATTTTTTTAGATAGGTAGAAAAATCAGTGTTTTTTGAAAATTCTGGACCATCAAAATTCTACCTATCTAAAAAAATAGTAAAAAAATTCAAAAAAAAATATAAAATTTAGTTTGCAAGTACATATTCATATAGTTATCACATTGAACGGTTCGGATCGACCGTTAGGATTTTAAAAAGTACTATATTGAGATGTAGTACACTAGTCATCCGTGCTATGCATAGCACCATAGCCTCACTCAACTGTAAAACTTCAATACTGTAAAACTGACAGATGTCAACTATAAAACTAACATATACAAACTATAAGACTTCAATACTGTAAAATTAACACCTGAAATTATAAAACTAATATATACAAACTATAAAACTTCAATACTGTAAAACTGACAGCTGTAAACTGTAAAACTAACATGCAAATTATAAGACTTCAATACTGTAAAATTAACACCTGAAACTATAAAACTAACATATACAAACTATAAAACTTCAATACTGTAAAACTCGCAGATATAAACTGTAAAACTAACAAATGCAAACTATAAAAATTATTATTTTGTATAAAACCTGCAAAATAACTGTTATATCCTATAAAACTTGTTAAGTAGAGCATGTAAAATATTTTACATTTAAGATAATCTCAAAAAGATGCATATCCTATAAAACTATTGCATGAAACAGGTGAAATAACTGATATATCATATAAAACTGTTAAGCATTTCATGTAAAATATTGTACATTTAAGAACATCTCAACACGCTGCAAATTCAATCCATGATATGTAAAATAAATAGAATGAAAGCTATTTCATGAAACATGTAAAATAACTGATACATACTATAAAACTATGTAGTACATATTGTAAAATATTGTACAAAACATACCTCACTACATGTATCAATCCATGGATGCTTAATAGGTGTCTCATATTGCATCAGCTGTAGTACTAACTCAACAATATGCATGAATCAATCCAGATATGTAAAATAAAGAAAATAAAATTAATGCATAGATCTTGTAAACTATTGCATATATCATGTAAACCTATTAGATAGATCCTGTAAAATATTGTATAGATCATGTAAACTTATTTGATATATCCTGTAAAAATATTTTATATATCATGTAAACATATTAAATAGATCATGTTAGTAGTGAGTTCTCCAGAAGAAATTTTTCTGTAAAACTGTCTTATCGAAGATGGTACAGATTGGATAAACGGGTAATCAAACCCATTACTGTAAAACCAAAAGATCAATACTGTAAAACAACAAGTTTAATACTGTAAAATAACAAGATGAACAATCGACCCATCAAAAATTACAAAACTAGACCAAATCAACGGCTGACATATTAGATCAGACTCAAAGTATTACCAGTTCAGATCAGGATCCGCTAGAAGCAACGAATCGGCAACGTTATAGCTAGCATCAGCCAGATGTAACGAATTAGTAGCGACATAGCAATTCGTTATTAGAGTCTACTCCATATGTCTGCTTGACTAACTTGATGCTTAAAATAAAAAAAACAAATGACCAAACAAAAACATTCTAAAAATACAATGTCAGATTAAGCTCAAGGATAGAGGTAGATTGCCTTAGAATTCTACTAATATATTTGCTATACAATTGGGCTAATTATTTACTAAAACAGATTGACTTAGTAGTGTTCAGACATGTTTAATAGTTTGCAAGTACACAATAAACTTCACAAAAAATAATAAAATTGATAAGAATAGCCAAGTACTTAACCTGACATCTATCAAGAAAATGGCGAATTGAGCCTGGAGATAACATTTCCTATCATCTCAGCTGTCCGACTAAGGATAGTACTTGATGTGGCAGCAGTTTCAAGCCTTAGTTGAGATATTTCTTGAAATTGAACAAATAGAACTGAAATGCAAAAGTGAAAGAGGGAATTAAGCATATATATACTTGGAGATTTAAATATTTTTTAAGCGGAATCTTTTTGCAAAGAACTTGAACATCTCCAATTCTCCATGTATTGGCCGATACATGAACTTCCACCTCCGATCAGTACTCAATGGCTGGAGCGATTTCATCACAAATCAAAGAACCTTCGTTTCACACACCACCACCACCACTGAGAGAGAGAGAGAGTGAGAGAGTGAGAGAGAGACCTCGAGGTTGATGCCGACGTGAAGGCCCTCGAGCTCCTTGCAAAACTTGAGCAAGAGCTCGGAATGCATGACGCTAATGGTGTACTCAATTGCCTCCGTCACCATGGCAATCGCCTTGTCGCCTCCTCCTCCGTCACCACAATTCTCGCATTTGAGCTGTTCCACGATTAGACAGAGAAAATCGAGGGTGAGTGAGAAGCACGGCAAATTAAATCGATCCAAAAGAATTCCACCATCATATACCTTGAAGTAGTGAGCTCGGAGAGAGTCACAGACACAAACAGATCGGGATCAAGGCCGTTGGAGGGGAGGCTGTCGGAGAGGATGTCGAAGAGGAGGCCGTCGGGTAAATCATTTTCAGATTTTGGAGAGATTTGGAGAGGTGGCCGTCCGAGAGATTTGGAGAAAGAAATGAATAACGATGACAAAATTGATTTCAGAGATAGATCTGAAAATTTGAGAGAGAGATCGCAAAGAAAAAAGTTTTAAATAAATAGAAGTTATAAAAGGTTCTTATAAAGGAAGGTCGGAGGAATTGGATAAAATTCGTTAGAAGTAGACCAATACCGTTATGGGTAAAAACTGGGTACAAAAGATTGGGTATATAAACCTTTTCTCTATCTCTCAAAATATCAGGGGGGGACATTATACTTTTTCTGATCGTTTACAATTTTGGTTCAAACAAAAGAATGTTGTCACCATAAAAAGACCATTAATTTTACGAAACTTTATACAATAATCTAACGTCGATTACAGAGGTTCTAGAAATTATTTGTTGCATGTAATTTTGAAGTGACAGTATCGATCAAAGCCTCTCAATTTACGTCTCAGTAAAAGTCAGAACTTTAGTCGAGTTAGTTTTCTATAATATTCATACACCTTTTTATCTTACTCGGGTTATCCTTAGATTTGAGAGTTTTCGTTTTCGTTACCCCTGAGGTTTTCGCTCGTTTCTCTCAAATTTATTATGTTTCATTTATCTGTTCGAGCCATTCCTCTATGTTCTGCTCCTTTCGAGCAATTTCTTAGTTTTGAGAGCTTTCGATTTCTTTACCCCTTGGGGGTTTCGCTCGTTTCGCTCAAATATATCATGTTTCATTCATTTGTTCGAACCGTTCGGCTATGTTCCGCTCCTTTCGATTAATTTTTCTAGATTTGAGAGTTTTCGTTTCCGTTACTCCTTGGGGTTTTCACTCGTTTCTCTCAAATCTATCATGCCTTATTTATTTGTTCAAGCCATTCTGCTATGTTCTGCTCTTTTCGAGCATTTTTCTAAATTTAAGAGTTTTCATTTTCGTTACCCCTTGGGGTTTTCACTCGTTTCTCTCAAATCTATCATGTTTCTTTTATTTGTTCAAACCATTCTTCATATGTTTATGATAATAATTGATACAGTATTAAAAAAGAGGGTCTACTAGTATTCCATGACCCGAAGTGCTTATAATACCGCACTTATAACGAAACAACATCACCTCCGTGCTTTACATTGTAAATTAAACTATAAAGATGTAAGTAACATAATCAACAAACAAAAACAACATCTCTGTGCTTGAAATTGTAAATCTAGACATAAAAAACATAAGTGATAATAGCTTTTATTGACCTTAGGTGTAAAACTTGCGCATATGACATGTATTCCATGTCCTTTTGATTTCCACACCATCCATGTATTCGAGTTTGTGAGTTTTATTGCCATATGAATGTTTTACTCGGAATGGTCTTTCCCAGGCTCGGTCTAGCTTTCCCACATGCCTTCCCGTTCCTTCTTCAATCCTTCGAAGGACTAGCTCGTCTTGCTTTGCCAATTTTTCTTGCCTTGCCAATTTTTCGATAATATCTTGTAACTAGAGGCAATCCACAGTAGGGTGTCCCTTTGATTTATGGAAGTAGCAATACTTGTCAGGATCTTTTATCTCAAATATATTCATGTTGAGGGGTTTCGGGATTCTGTGTTGTTCCTTAACAATTTCGAACACCTCATATAGTAATTTTGTAAATGGTGCGTATGTGGAGAAGTATGGTCGATACCGCTCACTTCTTTGGTCGAATTTTGCTTTACCCTTTCTGAACTGGTTGTTACTTTGGAATTGGCCACTTCCCTGAGATTGTTCGTATATTCGGACACGGTCTTCTTTTGGGCCCTTATGATTCCTGTGTCGGGGAGGAGATCGGGACCTCATTCTGACGGGGCTACAAGCATCTTCTTCTGCCCGGGCGTACCCCTTTGCAAAAGCTAGGAATTCCCTCAAACTTTTTAACTCCTGTTGGTGGGCATCGAAACACAAGGTGCCCGGACTGTCTTGGCGAAGTCCCTTTCGAACTGCCGCGAGGGCAAATTCCTTATTCAAATTATGAATTTTACGCGAGTTTTGTGCGAACCGGTCAAGGAACCCACAATTTCTTTCCTTCGGGCCCTGTTTCATGTCCAACAGTGTTTCCCAAGTAACTTGGGGCAGTTTTATTGTGGAATATCGTGCTAGAAACTCTCTTGCTAGGTCCTCAAAGTTTTTTATTGAACCTTGAGGTGACCTCATGTATCATTCTCAGGCCTCTCTTGTTCCGACACATTATCGCACCGGTAGCACCTTGGAGGCAGAGTCGTTCCAAGAACCTATAGACGAAGTGTTGGGGGTCCTGATTGTCTCCACTTTCCTGGAAGTTTGGCAAGGACTGGGGTTTGAAGTCGACCATCACTGTGTCATAAATTTCTGGGGCTAAAGGTCCGTCATTGATGCCGAGTGGTCGAGAATAGGTGCCAGCTTTTTTTGAGTCTATTTCGGCCAGTTTATCAGCAACACCTTTTCTAATCATTTCTTGGACCATCTCTATGTTCAAGGGTATTAGGTTTTCTTAGGAGGAGTTTTTGGTTGCTCTCTTAGCATCGAAATACCTCATTGACTGGGACTACCTCTACCTAATCCCGCAAGAGAGAGTTGAGGGTTGCCCTGATGGACACTTCGCTCACCGTCTCTGTATATCTCCGGCCCTACCCTTCTTCCTGTTGCTTCTAACTCGCGGTCTATGTTTCATCAGACGTTGCAAACCAACTCCCGAGGGGGAGGGTGTGGCTTTAGCGATATAGGGGGTGCCACTTGTGGTTGTTGGAAATGAGGAAACATCTGTCCGGGGGCGGGGTTTTAGTAGCCAGGTGCTAAGTACGCAGGTATTTACCTTAAGTCTACCTCCGGGTAAATGTGTCCCGAGGGTGTGGCATACAACTGCTGTGGGTAGTAGGCATATTGTAGGTATTGTGGGTGTTGATACTGTAGTGGATGTTGGGAGGTAGGTCTCGAGTCAGGTATTATTAGTGTACCTGGTCGCAGTACGACAGATCCTGCTACCGTAAGGCCAGGGGATGTGGATTAGTTTGGTTAAGGTTCACGACTGTCGGTGTCGCATATGACATACCCAAATGTGGACCTTGTTGTGGGCCAGGGGGTGGCCGAACATCGGTAGTTGGTCTGCCCGGGGGGTTGAGTGGTCGGATTTGATGGGGGGTACTAACGCTGGACTCGGTCTGTCTTGCATTGGTTGCCATTATGTCTACGACTGTTAGCTTGTGGAAAGATATTAGCCCCACGGTGGATGATCCGGCTTATCTCCGGAGAAATTAAGTCGCAATATATCTAGGCACGTCTTAATTCGAGAGGGATTAGTCTGTGCGGGTAGGTGTGTATTTATTACGTGTCCGAGTAAAAATTGAGTGAAGATCAAATAGGTACGTAACTCTATCCTTTATGTACCGAGCATTTCTGAGTTGTGGTCTCAATGTCATTGATTTTCGAGGTATTTATAAGCCTATAGGTCGGTTTGGGGTCTCGTACAGACGCTCAACCGGACCTATTTCATAGGCCAATAAGTCGGTTCGAGTTTTCGTAAGGACAACTCGAACGGGCCTGCTTCTTGAGCTTGCTACCTGGGCTTAGCACTTATCTCATGGTAGGTTATGGAGATTTTTGTACATGGCCCTATCAAATACCTAACACGTCTGCTCTATTCTCACAAGAAGGGAGATTCTGGTACCTAGTATGTGTTAAAACTCAAAACAACATCTGATATACAAAATACTGAGAATTATGACGTTTTTTTTTTTGTAGAATAGCTAATTTATAAATACAATTGCAACTAACCAGTACCTTTATTCCATTGTCAAAAACATTGTTTACCAGTACAACTGGTACTACCAACAATTACACCAATAAACAAAGAAGAAGAAAATTTTGGATTATACATCTCGGTTACAATAAGTTATGCTACCTCCATACAAAGAATTATTGACACAGACAAAACCAGCCTGTAACCCACCTTTTAATTAACTCATTAATTATTTTTTCTTGGTGCCTTATTAAACCTTTTTCTGAAAAAGAAAAAACCGAGTGAACCTATAAAAGGCCAACTTGTGACAAAAGCTATATATGCAAGTAACCAAATCGACTTTCCCTGATACTTTGTGAGTTCGTTTACTGATCTCTTGATAGGGTATATGACATCAGCCACAGTTTTATCAATATTCTCATCTTTGCTCTTCTTCTCTATTGAGTTCTCATTTTCTTTTGTTCTCGTAACCTTACCATCTTTACTACTATTTTCCACGGTCTCATTTTCTGAGGTGATTTCTGATTCAGTTATTTCTTTACTGGTGTGAGATACAGTGTTTTCAGTCATAGTATTCTCAGTTGCAGGAGCAAGCATCCCATCTTCAGTTATTTTGACATAAGGGCTATGATCAATAGTTGATCCAAGTGAAGAATGCAATCCAACAGCCTCCATCTACATAAATTATAATATTAGGGGCTAAAGTCAAATTTCATAAACTATACTGCTTCAAAATGCATATTGTCTCATAATCCCTTACACAACTTATTACATTATTTCGTTCTTCTTTTATATTCATTAATGCCCCCATAATAAGATATTGAGTAATACAAAATTGCTGATCAAATACAAGTTCCAGAACAATTAAAAAAATAATATTCAAGTACCTTCTTTTGACAGTGCATGAAAGGACTGTTGTGAAGAGCAGAGAGAAACTCATGAGCAGCTCCAACCCACCTAAAGAAAGAAGAAGAAATATTGACTCCCTTAATTTTGAAAGCCATAAATTTTTACAGCCAAATAAAAGAGAGATAAAATGTTAACTACCAGAGTCTTTTGGCGGTCAGCCCTTGAAAGAATCCAAGATGGCCACCATGTGTAGTAGTTGCCAAAACAATTTTCTTGTTTGCTCTAATGAAAGGTTAAATAGAAGATTGTAAATCAGTTCAAGAAATCTCTACTACACAATAAACATAGAATATCTCAGTACAGCTACCCTCGTATTTTTTTTAGTTCCAACAACTTCCCAAGCTAACTTTGTTTCCCATGTTTTCAGATTTTGATATGATATATATATATATATATATATATATATATATAGATGGACTTAGCTACTTCATGGAGTAAAACGACTTTGTACTTCACGCCATATCTTCATTTTCAAAGTTCAAATAGTCGATTCGAACCTTCCAACATGTTCTTCATATTGAAATGTACTTGGAGACCAAATTTTACATTTTTTGGAATTTTTTTACTATTTATTAAGCCACTTTGAAAATCTGAAAATCCTTATGAACAGTAAAAAACAGTAAAAATTTCTGGACCGCCGGATCAGTGATTTTCAAAGTGGCTTAATAAATAGTAAAAAAATTCCAAAAAATGTAAAATTTGGTCTCCAAGCACATATCAATATGGAGAACAACTTGAGCGGTTCGGATCGGTCGTTTGGATTTTCAAAATGAAAATAATGAGGCGTGGAGCACCAAGTCGTTTTACTCCATGAAGTAGCTAAGCCCAGCACTATATATATATATATATATATATATATAGAGCTGGGCTATGGTGAGTTGCGAAGTAAGATGTCATTTTTACTTCACGCTCATATTTTTATTTTGAAAATCTAAACAACCGATCCGAACCGCTCAACATGTTCTCCATATTGAAATGTGCTTGGAGACCAAATTTTATATTTTTTGGAATTTTTTTACTATTTATTATGCCACTTTGAAAATCGTTAATCGAATGGACCAGAATTTTTTACTGTTTTTTACTGTTCATCCGGATCTGAGATTTCCAAAGTGACTTAATAAATAGTAAAAAAATTCCAAAAAATGTAAAATTTGGCCTCCAAGCACATTTCAATATGGAGAACATGTTGAGCGGTTCGGATCAGTTGTTTAGATTTTCAAAATAGAGTATGAGCGTGAAGTAAAACGATGTTTTACTTCACAACTCACCATAGTCAATCTCTCTGTATATATATAGTTGTTAACATTTAGAATATTAAGGGGAAGAAAATGATAAATCCACCTGCATTCATCCCATGGAATAGCCTCACTGGTACAAAGGGGGTCATCAATTGCGCTGACGCATAGAAGTGGTACCGATACATTTGCCACATAACTGACACTGCTACACCTTCTATAATAGGTATCTACTGTCTGAAAAGCACATATCATTCTTTTTTATTTGCCTTTAATAGAAAGAGAGAAATAGCATCTGTACCTACCCAAGACCTTCAAATATGAACCTACCCAAGACCTTCAAATATGATGTAAACATTTGCAAAAACAAGAAACATCATGTTTAAGGCACAGAACGTAGAAAATTGCACGAAGCATCTCTCATATCCATCTCCTTGCCCAAATTCTTTGAAAGGTTCCAAAACTAACCTTCTTTACTATTCCTCTCTATATATAATCGGTCTGAAGCAAGATTTGCAAGTTATGATTCTATGTATTAAGTTATTTGCGATTCTGCATCAGGTGTATATGATACGCTTTTGGTAAACATGTGACATCTTATCAAAAGAAAGAACAAAAAAAACAACTGAAAATATTATCAAAAGCAAGAGCAAATAAGTGTAAAATTTGCAACAGTACAACAGTAATGTTATTTAGTATAAACTCTGTGAACTAAAGAAACAGTAACCAAAAAAAAAAAAAGGCAAGTCAGAGGAAATCACCTCATATTTAGCAACGAGACGAGTTGCATGATTGTCAAAATCCCGAATTGAGCGTGACTGACAACAAAAGAAGAAATACAATTAACCTTGTTAGTTATTAAAAAAAATAGAATACTATGAAAACCTTTATAAAGTACATATATGAATCAAAAACCTTGATTATGCCCTCCCAATTTGCAAGTCGACTTAAGACATGCTGGTGCCTGGACACAGAACAGATTAATAATTAATGACAGTAAAAACATCTATCCATAAATTATAGAAGCATGTCAATGCATTATGTAAATTAAATAGTAAAACGAGAGGAATATTAATACAGCTCAGCGTATCCCTTTAGACCAATTGTCAGAGCCCTGGCATACAGCCTTTGTACCAACTTCCGATGTATGAACCGGTCACCCACCTAAAAATTTCCCATTAAATTAACAAAATCAATATGAAAGCATCAGGGCAGCTTCTTGATTTACAGCTGGTGCAGTAAATCTTGATATTTGGTTATCACAACACCTTTCACGTGCACCCTAAGAAATCTCAATTTTGTGTGAGCTCATACAGAGCAATAATATCATGCACACCCTTGTAAAAACAAAAGAAATAGGATGTATTCCGCCAGAAAGAAGGAGAATATTCTTAATAAACATCGCTTCGCCTTTTCAATAAAAGATACACAGATTACTGCTACTTCTTAAATCCTAAATGCTTTGCTACAACAAGGAGAGAGAATAGTTAGGTTATAACTTAATCCTCCTATAATATCTAGTTATCAATTTGCAGGGGCTAAGATCTTAATTTGAGTGTTAGTAAAGTCGGCATTGCAAATTTTAACCCTAGATACATACCACAAGGTCCCAAGGAGAACATATAGCAGCAGCACCAGCAAGAGGTGTGTTTTCTCCTTCTTCTCCAAGATACTTAACCTTCACCAAAGAAGAAAAAGATAAACCTCAGATAATATGCATGCTTAAGAAAAGCAGCTTAACTGGAAGAGAAGGCCAGTGGCACCCAAGTAAATAATAGCCACGTACCAAAATGTTAGCACCAATGCTTGTTCCAACAGCATACATGGGAGCATTTGGGTATTCTTTGTGAAGATAGTTAATAACTTCTCGTGTATCTTCTGTCCATCCAGCATTGTAGAAGCAATCCGACTATATAACATACATGAATAGAGAACCAATTTTAAAAAAAAAAAAATGGCTATGGTTATTTTTCCCAATGTTTCTCTTTGCTAACTTCAAAGGTATTAAGAAATCAACCACCATGTTAATTTTCCAAAATAAAATTAAAGGATGCCAAATCATAAGACGAAGAAAAAGCTGTACGGAAACACAAAACATCAAAAAGTAAAATAAGTTTAAATATTGATTATAGAACTTACAGTTATGGACATGCCACCAAGGCCCCTATGGTTACCTACGACCACATTCCACCCATTTTTGGCCATTTTGTACACCATATGTTTCGCATACTGCACAATGACAAAATGAAAAATTTGATGCACATAAAATACTGAACAAATTATGGACAAATAGAAAAGATAGCATGTGTGCATTTGATTAAATACATGATTGAAACAGTAGAAAAGAAATACTAATCATAAGGTGTGGAGAAATATCCAAGAACTACTGTTTTAGTGTACTCGGTGAGGCATTTTTATAGTATGATATATCTGTATGTGACATTATTTCCAGTATGCATAAAGGTTGGAAAAGTTATCTTGAAACAAAAGGGGAAAAAAAGGAAAGAAAGAATATAATGCACAAAATCAAACAAGAGATAACTAAACACAATAATGCAAAAACAACATGATTTTTTAGCACTGATTATGCATTAACTCAAAATAATAAGTGCTTACTGGAGAAACAGAGTCACTGGTTAGACCTGGGACCAGAACCATAAGAGGCGTTGAGTCTTCTTTAGAAATACCAGTCTGCACTTGTGAAGAGCCTCCAGCAACTGTTTCACAAATACTCCATTTAATTCATTTGGATTTAATGGTTGAACATGCAGAGGACAACTTACCTTCTTAACTGCTTACTCTTTTCCCCATTTAATTCAGAATTTCATAAAACCAATAATAGATCAGTTACATTAAAGACATGATGAAACTTAGGAACTCACCATCAGAAAAAAGGAGCCAATCTAAAGCAATGGTCCCACCATCACGAGTTCTATATATTTGCCTGAAAAAGCAGTTGACAACAAAAACAATACATAAGAATAGATGCATCATATCAGGACCATTTCTAATAAACAACAACAATAAATGCAATATAAAGGGGATATAAAAAAAAAGGATGCACTATACCAGATTACCAGTACAAGTTAAACAAAAAGTCAAGAGTGAATAATAGTGCTGACAGGCACCACGTTGAAATTAACTGAACCTCAAGCTTGACAATATGACTTTGTTATTTATTTCTATGAAATTGATTGCATAGACTGGAAATGCTATCATTTTGTTCAATCAAGTCCAAAATTTGACATTCATTTACTATGTTTACATTATAGTCTGATCTCAAATTTCACGATTAAACTATGTGCTTATTTAAAATAAAAAAATTATATGAACTTCAATCAAAACAAAATCAGATATAGGCTGGACCTGTTGTACTTGAAAGACGGGGGACGGCCGAAGAAATTCAAAAATACTGTCTGAAGATGTGGGCTTGCCAGCCATGGTGTGACCAAGTACCTGTTTAAAAAATATCGATTATTCCTTGTTATTGAAAATGAATTACCAAAAACCAATTCATAATGAAACAAGAAATCTACAAATCTTTTTTATCTCCTAGTAATTTGTCTTTCAAGCACCAACAAACACAGAAAATATACACATCACGGGGATACTCTAGTGTATAGAAATAACAAAGAAAACACTCACATGTGCTACCAACTGACTATAGAAATCCATAAATTGGGAAGAGAAGGGATGATCAAATACCAACTTCTTTACCATATCATGCCACAGCCAAACTTTGTTATTTCTTTTGCAGTAATAATTTGATTTACAAATAAATCATGTCTTGCTCTATGTCACAATCTCATTTACAATGAAACTATGCTGAAAATTGAAAAATTTAGATTCAATGTAGTACAAGGTCAAGAAGCCAAATATTCAACATTAATAGTGGCTACTTCACTGCATTTATTTTTCAACCACTCAATTTTTAATTGACGAACCTCTAATTTTAGTATAGGCATTGCTCAGTGCAATAGAATGTGATTAGCAGTTCAGAATTGTCATTTGAAATTTGAAACTTTGAGGGAAAAAACCATTGCATGATGTGGCACAAAAAAGTTGGTATTTGATCACTTCTCTAATAACAAAAAAAAAATCCATATCGTTTCAATTTAATTTTGTTAAAAGAGGAAAGAAATCCGGTGATTTTAAATTTATTCCCAGTAATATTTAAAAATAATTTAGGAGTACACTCTATTAAACTCACCACTTAAACAGCATCAAAGCAACGATTTTTCCCATGTACAAATTCTAAGAACTAAAACTCAAGTCAAAATGGATTTTTTTTATTGGAATCAGACCTCACTTCAGGGATTATAGGAAACAAAAACATAAGAAATTTAAGAAATCCATGCTGCAACGTATTGGTTCGAACAATTATTGCAACCCTTTCTATCATATACAAAACAAACAATAATTCCTAACGCGAAATTCATTGATTTGAACTTCCGCTTATTACAGACCATGACTAGAAACTAGAAAAAGAATTAAATGAAAGCAGCGATGCAAATAGAATTACCTCCCGTGGAGAGAGCGACACTTAGAGGCAACACCATGGTAAATATCTGAGTCGGGATTAAAGGTGAGTTCCACTGGATCGCCAAGAAATCCATGGAAAATATCATAGAGGAGATGACATTCAAGGAAGTTGTAGAGAAAGACGACCACGACGAGGATAGAAGCGATGAGGTAATAAAGCGGAGGCTGGCTTGCAGCCACGCGGAGGAGGAGCTCTCCGGCAGCGTAAGCGGAGGCGTCGAAAGTGGCGGAGATGGTGTCGTTCGACATCAATGAAAGAGGGGGGAGATGGGGGTAGGGGTTGGGTTGGGTTGGTGAGACTGGTTCGAGGGAGACGAGCTATAGTCTATAGTCTATAGAGCGCTAATTTTGGACTGTTACTTGAAGGAAGGGAAGGGAGTACTGATCGAGTTCAGTCCAGTGCGGTACTCTACCGTGTAGATTAATCTGGCATGAATCTTGAAGCAAACTCCTGATCCAAATAAGCACCAAAAACATTTTGGCTCGGATGGGAGTTATTTAATTTGGTACTGTACCGTAGGGGTACTCTCCCGCAGTGCTCCGCCAGTTTATTTGGAGTGATGGTTTAACCACGGCAAAGTTCTACGAACTTCTACAAATAACTTCTACAATAGCCAGCCAGCTAGTGAATATTGATAAAGTGAAGTGCTGACGTTTGAAGGAAAAGAAATTCTATCTGATAAAAGTTCCAAATTGATTTTATGTGAATGTGAATAACTGAATACTATAATTCTTCAAAACACCAGTGATTTATTTTTGTTTAGATACGTACTAAGAGTGGATGGTGAAAATTTAAATAGCATGATTTTAGGATTAACGTATAAATAGCATATAACAACTATTACTGTATTCTAAGCATCTTAAATTAGGTTATGTGGAATGATCTCACCTGTCAAGTCTCCAAAGAATTAATAAAACTAATACGAATTAACGCTAAGTTAAATACCTGTACAAGTTTGTGAATAGAATAAATTAAATTCCAGATTATTATAATTAATTAATAGTTATAAAGGTGATTTGGTTTCAGAACTCTTAAGGAAAGTCAAATCATAAAAAAAAAAATTAATCACGAACTATTATGAAATTTAATTGCAGGCTAAAAATAATTTAATCTTTTTATTAATAAATATTCCTCAAATTTAATTGTATGTCTAGTTCGATATATGAGATTAATTACTATATTTCGTGATCATCTATCAAATTTCTACACGATTTGTATGATCTATTATGTTCGATAAGATTTGTCTCAATTTAAAGTTCAATTATTTTTCAATGTATGTGTTTATTTTGAGGCTAATCCGAAAATTAATTCTAATTTAGTAAGCTTCCGGCTTTTCTTTTCTTATTTTTCTAAAATGTTTTCTCAATAGACTAACAGTAGCATGTGGCATGTGGGTGCTTCATCATATTTGAGTATATAATAGTAAAATTTGTAAGTGGAAGTTGTTCGTTTAGTTTAGCCCCTGTCATAATTATATAGCTTGCGCAAGTAATATTTTGTTTATTTAAGCAACACCTCCAAATTGGTTCTATTTTTTTAGCATCACTCGTGGCAGGAGATCCGATCTTCTCCTATCCCAAAAACACTGGAGCATCCTTTTCCTTGCGCAAGTAATGGCCGTCACTATAAGCATCCGAATCCGAATCCGAATCCGAATATCAGGTAATGGCTGTCACTATAAGCATCCGAATCCGAAGCGATTGCGCATTGTGAATGGATATTTTAAGTTTCTATAAGAAACTGGCGGCTTGTTCAATTTATCAGAAAAAAGAAAGTGAATGGATATTTGTATATCTCAAAATCTCGAGAAACCCAAAAAGGAATCAATGGATACATCCGTTTTTAAGCACCGTGAAAAATGTGACATGGAGTGGGCCTGGCGGCAAAAAGGTTGCTGAGGGTTGCTATCCAACAAAATCAATCAACTCAATATTCAATTATGAGTTGGACATATTTTATAAACGACAAATATTCCAGTTCTTGGAGCCATTAAACTCTAGCGCAGCTCTCAACTAAACCTTCTAATTTTGTCTGACTTTAATTTGATTTAACTTTCGTTTTCAGCATTCTTATTCAGACTTTTAAAGTTCTGTTTATAACATTTTACAATATTACTTGTAAATATTTAAATCTCTATCTGTAAGCATTTAAATTCTATATTTGTATAATTTCAACTTCTAACCACTTTTGTCTTAAAGTCAAAAAAAAAAAAATTTACCAATTTTTTTATTTTTTTCTGATTATTCTCATTTATTTTTCCGACGATCCGTAATAAATTTTACGAATCTAAAAATACAAACGTTTTCTACTCGATTTTTTTTTTCAAATGATATCCATAAAGAAATATTTTTGAGTTATTTTAAAATCGTGTTTTTTTCAAAAGTAAAGTCCATAAGCATAGGGGTGTTCAAATGGTCCGGTTTTTAACTGAACCGAAAAAGTTTGGACGAAACGGTTCGATTTTTTCGACCGCCTCAGAGAGGACCCCAGTTACCCCACTCCCTAAGAGCATCTTCAACGCTGATTATTTTTCAATTTCTAATCTAACATGGATAACTTTATTTTAATTGCATGGATGTAGGCCGATTTAAAAAAAAAAAAAACAAATTTGCTTATAAAGCAAACAAATTTTTTTGGACATTCTGACACTCTCTCTCTTTTCTATTGGCTCTGACCCATTTGTTGTATAGACTAGCATTCAAAAGAAATTAAAAGAAAATTTATGAAATTGCTAGATTAGAGATTAAAAAAAATTAAATAGTGCCGTAAGTTTTTTATTTTTATTTTTTACGAATTGCTCGTTGGATATGCTTAAGATAAAAAAATAAAAATAATTGCAACTCCCAGCCCATCTCTATTTTTTTTGAAAAAGGTTGACAGGGGCTGCCATTACCATGAAACTCCCAACCCCTCTCTATGTCTCTCTTTCTCTCTCTTCGTGCTTCACTCCCAACTAATTTCCTTCCGTCGCAAAGTAAACAGTGCCATTCTCAGCACCTGAAATTCCTTTTTCTTTTTTTTTCTTTCTCATCTCCTTAATTTTTTAGATTCTCTCCTCTAGTTTTCGAGTTTCATTTAGATGGTCAGATTCTACACTGTTTATCTTTCTTTCTTCCTTCATTTTGTTCGATCTTGTTAACTGTTAATCTAAATATGCGGTGAAAATTTTCTTTTTTGCTGCTTTGGGTTCAACTGTGCAACTTTTTTTAAATTTGCTCTTGTTTCAACAATTTTGCTAGAATAACCCTATATTTTAACATTTTTATACCAATGGTTTTACTTCGGTTTGAACTGAATAAACTGAAATTTATTTCGGTTTGTTTGATTCGGCTCTTAATAGGTTGATAAGTTTAATCAGTTCAATTCGGTTCTATTTTTGAAAAAAAAAAATAAGTTTGGTTTTTTTACTTTGGTTTTGACCGAACTGACCGTTTGAACACCCCTACATAAGCATTTTAAATTTTCAAACTTTTAAATCTCAGTCTACAACTATTGAAACATCTCATGTCACTATTTAAACTACTATATTCGAGCGTTTAAACCTCTGATGTCGATCACATATTATCACGCATTTAAACCTCTGTATACAATCGTTTAAAGTAATTGTGTCAAACATTTAAATAGTTTCCATGTCAGGTTTAAAAGGTCGTAGACTAAGATTTAAAAGCTTAAGAATTTAAAGTGCTCATAGCTTTTACTTAAAAAAAAAAAACACGACTTCAAAATAACTCAAAAGTATTTTTTTATGGATCTCATTTGAAAGAGAAAATATAGTAGAAAACGTTTGTATTTTTAGATTCGTAAAATTCATCACGGAGCATTGAGAAAATGGATGAGAATAATCAGAGAAAAATAAAAAAAGAGTGAGTAAAATGAAACAATAAAGTAAGAGTAGAATTCGATTACAACCCCCACCTTAGATATGAGAGAACTAACTACTCATGACCATAGCAAAGTAAAAGGAAACAATAAAGTAAGAGTAGAATTCGATTACAACCCTCACCTTATATATGAGAGAACTAGCTACTCATGGCCATAGCAAAATAAAAGGAATAAAATAAAGAGAACATAAATTACAATTCAATAGATGAACCTCTCTGCCTCCTTAGATGACGCATTCTTCTCCTGCTTGGCTTCCGATGGCTACTCCTCTCTCTCTAAGTAACTCTCTAACCTAACCTAGCATGAGGATGCTAATCTCTATTCTATGGACTTAACATAATTAAACACGCACACTAAATTCAATTACAAGAGGGGCTTTTATAGCCTTCCTAAATGAGAGGGGGAGTAGTGGATGTAGTGGAGAAGGAGGAAACTTGGAGTGCACTCCAAGTTTGCTTAGATGAAGCCAAAAATAGCTAAGATAACTTGGCTCTGAAGCAACAGCGTCCATCTGGGAGAATTCTGCCGAAATTAGCATCAACGGTGGAGATCTGATCAGAATCAGCACAGTCCACGGATTGAGTCCACGGATCGTGCGGCATAGGGGACCCCGCACGACTTCCTGACGTAGCGAATTTTGCAATGATTTTGCCATTTCACATGTTGTGCATTTTGTGTGAGGTGTTGTATACTCTATGTGAGACTATGATTTGGTGCTAACTTCAGAAATCGTCTAAATTCGACACCTTTGCTCCATTTTTGGTCTAAATAAGCAATTTTCTCCAAAACCTACCAAAATAGCTTAAAAACACATTTGCGGTAAATAAACTGAAAAAATGACTACTTTGCATTCGTTTTTTTCACAAAAAAAGATAATAATTTTCGCTATATATTTTGGCCCGATCAACAGTTCATATCAACTATTTGAATTTTGAAAATAAATATAAAGACATGAAGCATGAAAAGGTTCATGTTTCATATAGCACCTTAACCATGTCTTAAAATATAACACAGATCATACACATGCTCACGTGATTGTGCATGTGCAATTTAACTTTTAATTAAACGCTGATAAAATGATATTGTGAATTTTTAAAATCTCTGAGTATATGATCTATTAATTACTAATGTAACAAATTAATGCACGATTTATTTAATTATAAAAAATTATCTCTACAGCTTTTTTATATTTTGATATTGGTTGGCTACAGGTGGAAACAAAATATTCATACTAGAGTCATCCACCGATTGGTAAAGTTATCTTTTATTTTTTATTTAAGACTTATTCGATAAGATAATAAATTTTGTATTCTAAATCCAAATGCTCCCTAACAAATTATTTCTCTAATTAATATTCCCAATGATCTCTGCGTGTTGTGAGATTCTGAAATACGTTCCCTATGAAAAAAAACTACCAATGTCACCGATTATATGCACTGAACAATTAGTTTTTTTTTTTTTTTTTGATTTATCTAGAGCAATTAGTTACTTCCATCAAAATCTTGTTATACATCGCTTATAAAGTAAATCGGTTTTAATAATTTGAATTCATTGTTTGAAATTCATTCGATAAATATTTAAGTTAAATTTGGTGAACTTCTGAACATCACTCAATAAGCTCACCCGTTAGTATTGATTATTGTCAAGCTATTTCTTCATATTGGTATTGGCATTGCTATTGCTATTGCTATTTCTTCACTCAATAAGCTCACCCGTTTATATTTCAAAAATTTATAAAAAGTCCTCAATCAAGTGATTATATTGGTATTGGTATTGGTATTGGTATTCAATTAAATTTTGATTTGAAATTGAACTCAATTTTTGTTCCTCCTTGACATAAATTTTGAGCCCGCCCCTGTGTCACAAGAAAATGACTCATTTCCCCCTCATAACCGGCTAGTTAAAATACTGAACACTTTTCTTAAAAATGCTACATACATGCATACATACACCCGAATTGGTTGAACATAATAACACGTCGGATGCGAGGATTAAATCTGAATAGGTTAATTATAGTTTCGAGTTGAACATATATAACAGTATCCGATATTTTTCTATTTCCGGACTAAAACCCGACGTAATTTGTTGAACATTGTTAGTTTTGCATAAACATTGTCTACTGATTTGGTCTTTTGTACATTTTTTTTCAATTAAAATTTTCCATACAAAAATTCAAATAAAAATCCTTATTAAAATATATATTTTTCATAAACAATTGTCCATAGAGGATTAAACCTCCTAACTATATTGACATCTTTTGGTCCCCACCAGACAATTTCTATATAAAAAATCTTATAATATTCTGACAAAATCTCCTAATATAAAAGAAGTGTGGAAAATGTGCTGGCAAGCCTGGCATTAATTAAACACCACACCACCAACTCACCAAGTCATCGTAATTCCCAACTTCAAATTTTTGTATTTTGTAATTAAAAAGAGCTTCTCGGGTTAATTGTCGATTTAGACATCAGCATATTATAGATGCACAGGTTAAGGTTTAGATCGTAATAAATAGTTCAAGTCACTTTTTAAAGCTCTAAAATATTACATTCGAGGGGTTAATATCAAAGATTTGGTGCTTGAATGTACGAACAGAGTGTTCTAGAGGTTTATGCACATTGAACAAAGTGTTCTAGAGACGCATATTTGACTTTCGTGAAAATGTTAAATTTAGATTCAGTGTAATGCATCATTTCTTGAGATGCATATTTTTGAAAAAAAAAAAATCTAATAAGAGGATCTCATAACTACTAAATCTAAGAAGATTTCAAAACTGCTTGACAATTAAGTTTAAAAATAGTTCAAAAAATTATAAAGGACCTGTAACTCAACTAGCAAATCGAATTAATGAACTGGCAATGGCAACGACAATGAGAGAGAAGCGGAGGGACTATCGTCAAAATTATCAAAATAACCATTGTCAAGTGATCCATCCACTGAGATAAAACCATCTAAAGTCGACTGAAACCATGATATCGTAACTCAAATTAGACACAGCAATATATATTTTATAGCTCACTAACTCCTGGATACCATTTCAGTACATGACAAACGATTTCTCAGTACTTACCAAGTTCAATTATTACCAAACCATGATCCATATTCACATAACAGCAACAAACTTTCAACACAGACACACAACAGAAGTCACACCAAACCGGTGCGATGCATTGCACCAGCTCCATCATGCAGCTTGTAAGTCTGGCTTGGCACAACCTGAATTACACCCGGTTGCTCTGCAATTCACAAAAATTTCGGTGTAAGAGAATGGCATCTTTCTTTCATGATCAGTGCATTGTACCAGAGATTGGTGCTCGTTACAGTGGCATGATACCAGTTACAAGGTTTAAATGAACTGAAGAGGATTTATAATGTTTTATTGCATCAGTTGCTACGTAGCAAAAAATTTGTGCAGTTAGACATAGAAGAGTTTGATCAGATATAGCCGACTACCGTCATCAATTCAAACAAACAATAATTCACCAAAGACATCTATTAATTTTAATTAATGCGAGAAGAAACAACTTGGTAACTTACTCTTTAACTCTTCAACTTGAGATGGGGTCAGCTTGGCGGAGAAACCACTAGCCGCATGCTTGTAGTGGTACAACACTGCCTCTTTCGCCGCTGCCTCACTGATAATTAGCAACAAAAACAAGGACCAAAATGAATAGAAATGCAACAAACTAAGAAAAGACAACCAGTTTACAGTATGCGGACCTTTTAGAAGTGAAGTCGGGGGCGATCCAATGCCCAATCGGAGCCATTCCATCTGCATCAAGATTCACACAGACACACATTGAGATTCGTGTGTATCAAGTGAACGTGAATCTTGAGGAAGATCGAAAGGCTTCAACCAGACATTGGACCGCCCCCAATTTCTTTAGGCATCGGACTGCCCCCAATTTCAACCAGGCTTCAACCAGACATCGAAAGGATTCAACCAGACATTGGACCGCCCCCAATTTCTTTAGTAATAGTTATCGGAAATAAACAAATCTAATATTGCATCTGTAAAAAAATCTCTTAAGTGATTATCCACATTAAGAACCTTTTTGTAAAACCATGATTCCACCTCCAATTTAACAAAAGAATGGAAAATTGGAACTGATCCCAACTAAACCTTATGCTTCAAACCAAAATTCTGTATAGCAATAACAAACAACAATACAGGAATCCATGTGACGAGTCACATCGCTGTCTGTGTCGGGTTGGCCCCGGCGAGAAACCCCAACTAAAACCTTCGGCTTCACAACCGCATCCAAAACCCTAGAAATGTAAAAAAATATCGTAAAGGAAAAGGGAAGTCACCTTCCGAAAACGGAACCCAGTGTACGGATGTGAAATTCCTCCGGATCGACACCCTCCGGTCGATCCAGGTAGACGATGTGTACGGAAGCCTCCTCTTTCGTCTCCTTCTCTACCTCAACCCCAGCGCGTTCGTCAGCCATTAAAGCGAGCACAGAGGAAAACAACAAGAAAAGCACGAGCGGGACAGAAACGATGGTTTTCATTAATTTTTGTGATTTTGCAAATTTATCGATGGTTCTGTTTCTGTAGATAAGTACGCGCTTCTCCTTCTCTTCAACGCCAAGTAATTATTCTTGCGAACAAATGCCGACTAAATAATTGGTTGCACCTGGTGCAAATTGTATGATAGAAAACGTAATCCTCTGTAGGTGGGGTCAACTAGGTCTTTACTGTTGATGTAAAACCTGATCTGGGTGCAAATTGGACCTTTTCTTTTGAAAGGCCCATTGGGTGCGCGAAGGAGTTGCAAATGTGTGAATCGTGATTAGTGGGCTTTTCTTTCCCGTTTATTCTATCTGTGATATAAGTTGGAAAATTGGGAAAAAAATATTTAAATTTTATCTAAATAAATTGGATAAATTTTGGTATAATTTAAATCTGATTATTTATTCATCAAAATAATGGTTAAATTGTACCAAATTTGATTATCTGTCTGTTTAAATAGGAAATTTTCCAATTTTTATTAAGATTAATATCAGTTGTTATGATTAGTAAATAAATTTCTTACAAAAAGATTAAAATGGAGCAAAGCAAAAAAAGTATAAAATTAAAATTTGTAAATTTGTAAATTTGTACTAAAAGAAAAGAAAATTTGCATTATATACGTCACGCCTACATTGCATCATTACACAATAAAATTAAAGGATAAAGATTTTTTTCCCCCGGCTCCTATCCCCCATTCATCCCCCAATCATTAATTATGTAGGGGACCACAACTTCAAGTACAAAAAGACAAAAAAAAACGTGTATCAATCATTAATTACGTGGGGGACCGCTTGTATTTGAAAATTTTTATAACTGACGCGCGCAAGTATTCATATATAATACATCAAGTATTCATATATAATACACTAAGTATTCATATCTAAGATATCAAGTATTTAAAAAAAAATTGGATACATCACTCACCCATTTTTTACACGTTTTTAGAGGTGGTTTTTTTTTTCTCCGTTCACTCTAACTAATATTTCTTACAATTTGTGAAGAATTTTGCGAATCTAAAATCACAAACGTCTTCTACGCAATTTTCTATTTCAAATGAGATCCATGATGAAATACTTTTGAGTTATCCGTCGCGCAAGTATTCATACCTCGTAAAATTATTTATATCTCGTCATTCAAGTATTCATACCACATCAAGCAAGTATTCATACCTCGTCGAACAAGTATTCATACCTAAGATAGAGTGTACTGGACATTTCCAGTAATTGAGCGGTAACGAAATTTCAATCGGTAAAAAATGAGTGAATTAAGTGTCCAGTTTTTTATTTGTGAAATACTAATTAGGTATGAATACTTGTTCGATGATGTATGAATACTTGAATGACAAGGTATGAATACTTGTGCAACGGACAACTCGAAAGTATGTCATCATGGATCTCATTTGAAAGAGAAAATTGTGTAGAAAACGTTCGTGGTTTTATATTTGCAAAATTACTACCAGATTGTCAGAAATATTGATTAAAGTGAACGGAGAAAAAAATCCACCTCTAAAAACGTGTAAAAGATGGGTGAGTAATGTGTCCAGTTTTTTTTTGAATACTTGATATGTTAGATATGAATACTTGATGTATTATATATGAATACTTGATGTTTTATATATGAATACTTGCACTCGCCGCGATAATAACACGTTTTGTTTTGTCTTTTAGCGCTGAAATTTGTGGTCCCCTCTTAACTAGCGGTCAACAAAAACAGTTATTGACTGGGGGATGAATGGGAGATGAGAGCTGGGGGATAGTTAGTCGGTCCCAAAATTAAAAGCCACCTATAAGTATAATTATCAAAATTTACAATAAGATCTTTAGGTAAAAATTCTATATATAACATTTCTTTCTCTGCCTTTAATAAACCGACATTATTAGAATTAGTCTTGAGTTTAAAAAAACCGAGTAAAAGAGACGAATTCAAAATTTGAAAGATTCTTTGTGAGTTATAATAAAATTATTTTAATTTTTTTTTTTAAATCATGGTTGGAGTCAAGCCAACTAACACACTTTCAAACATTTATGTATAGAGAATAAATATTTAAAGTTGAAAGTTCTGATTTTTTTTTTGTTCAATAAAATCGACCAACGTAAAAAAAATGGGAAATTTTTTATCTATAGAAATTATTAAATACAGATGTACGGAAACAGAAAGAGTACCTCATTTGCAACAAATATAGAAAGATCTTACTCAATGAGTCCGATCCAAAATTTATGGATCGGTCTCAATGGTTCAGATCCATCAATATATATATAGAGAGAGAGATGAGATATTGTGCTTTGCAAATTAAAACGAACGTTTTATTTCGAGCTCTTTTTCGGATTTTCAAAGTCCAAACAGTCGATCCGAACCGTTCAAGTTGATCTACATATTGAAATGTGCTTGGATACCAAATTTTATATTTTTTGGAATTTTTTTACTATTTATTAAGCCACTTTGAAAATTGCTGATCACATGGTTCAGAATTTTGTTGCACTGTTTGTACTGTTCACCCGGATCAGCAACTATGTAAACAGATCGTAGCTCTGTCTCAAAAAAGTATATACACAGGGGCTCATTGATTTCGTTTAGGTTATAAATTGTCATCACTTGCTCAGAGCACAAATAGAAATATCCATTATTGTACGCTAGCTACATCTATCAGTTCTTCACTTGGCATCTGATGCAGGATGACCTCTGTCCAGTAACAGTCCCCGACCTTACAGAAGTAGATCCCCTGGGATCTCTGAAAGAACACCATTATGATGCACTTCGGATCGGTCAGATCTGTAGAGAAAGTTATCTTCGTGATCACAGAAGTTCCCATCATCGACTTAAACAGAAAGTCAGTTTTGTGGAGGGGAAAGTATCTCGAGACCCCTTGAAAACCTTTGACCGGAATAGTAAACGGAGGAAGCTGGACGCGAGCCCGGTTTAACGGGTTCAGCAAGAAAAGCTCCGTACCACTAGGGACCACAAGTAGGAGCCAGCCAGGGTAGGAGGCACAGCACGCCTTACCGATGGTCTCTGGAAGATGAATCTTGCGCACTTCAATTCCCAGAGGTCGTAGAACTGCCGGAACCCGTCATCCTCTGTGTGTCTTATTGAGTACGGAATCATCAGCCACGGAAGCTGATGAGGGAGGTGGCCTGGCTTTGCAAGAGATGCAGAGCGCCATGGAGAGCAAACGGTGCGAAATCGAACATAGTCAGTGATGCATTTAACCTTTTCTGAAATCAAATGCACTGCTACTTGGGGGAGATAGCCCAGTCGGGTAATGTAGATGCCGAATCATCCATATTTGAGTGACAGGGGCATAGACTGCCAAGGAAGGACTGAATGAGGTAGCAGCAGTGTTCATATGCTCTTACTTGAAGTTTGTATTATGCTAAACATGAAAAGAGCTTGAGAACATTAAATTGTGAGTTCTATTCTTAATTTTAGGTAGACGTACTGAATTATTTTAAATTGTGAGTGCTATCTATATCCTTCCCTCAAAATTCAAAAATAAGAAATATGAAACGAAGCTTGCCACAGCAGTGAAAAGACAAAATCCAACAAATAATTTGCTCAATGTAAAGATGTGTCTTATTTCCAAACGCTTATGGTATTTACACTCTAGAAACTTTAATTTTACCCAAAAATAATAACAACAAAGTATGTACAATGTAGAACTGTAGAAGGATAAATGTATAATTAACCTTTGCTCCCGTGCTTTGAACACTCTTTTCACTTTCAAGAATAAACTAATTTAAGACTGAGACCTAATTTTTTTACGTTGCTGACAGTGAGAGCAGCGACGGAGAATGGGGGAGGCAGGGTATGCAGCGATCTTAAATCGCTGAGAATCAAATCAAGAGAGAATAGAGATAGAATAGAGTAGGAAGAAACAATTGAACTCAGTAATTTGAAGTAATTTTATAGAAACAGCAAAGTTCATCAAAATAACCAAGGTCGAATGCCAAAACGCAATTCGCCTAATTTCAACATCAAAAACATAAAAACTCTCCACAGAAGAGTTAGCCTTATATAGGCGATCTAATTTGTAAAAGAAAGTAAATTCAACGATTGTAAGAATCGTGAGATTTATTCGCGAGCTGACAACTCAGCGAGAAAAACTGAGCTGGCGAAACGAACTCGCTGATGTGGAGTAACAACATCTAACAAACTCAGAACCTTTAGCGACAAGTGGTCAGTGCGTCATCTCCAGTTTCGTCACCATTCTGGACCCCTCCAGTAATAACTCTTGGGCCCCAGTTTCAGTAATTTCAAGTCGCTTCCTGACCGAACTGTGCTCCACTGCTTGGGGCCCACTATCAGAGAATACTACATTAAACGAGCCTTGCCCGAGTAGCGTGGGAAATGATTGGGATATGCGTGGGAAAGAGGGGGAGCGCCCAGACCCGGATGCTGAGCGGGATGCTGGTAGAGGTAGCTCATACCAGGATCAACCGAGGGGATTCATGCCTCGGATTGAGATGCCCGTTTTTGATGGGAGTAAAGCTAGTGAGTGGCTAGAACGATGCAATTTCTACTTCAACTACTACCAAACGGCTGAAGTTCATAAGGTTGGTATGGCTACTATGAATTTTGTTGGTGATGCCGAGGAGTGGTATGGCTGTTATAGGATTGAACATCCAAATCAGACTTGGCCAGCTTTGGTAAATGCCATATTCGAGCGATTCAAATTGAGGTGCCACCTTAACCCAGTAGTTCAATTCAAAAGAGTGCATCAAACTAGTAGTGTAGATGAATACATTAGAGAATTTCAAAGAGCCAAATCCCGGCTACTGGTTGAAACGGGAATTAGGCAGGAGTATTTCTTTGTTTGGAGTTTTATTTGTGGATTGCGAGAGGAAATTCAGAATTCCATGAACCTGTTTAAACCTCAAACCTTGAGTGAAGCTTTTAATTTGGCTTTGGAGCTTGAAGTAGTAGTAGGCTCCACTGATAAGAAACCATTATTTCTCAAAACTCAAGGGCACACCAGTTACAAACCCCCTTATAATACCAACTTTAAGCCCATTAGACAGATTGAAGCCACAGCCAGGAAATCTTTTGATAACTCCAATCCAACTCCACCACCATATAAACCTCCCCACAAAAATCTGACCAATTTAACCCTTGACCAGAAAAGAGCTTTGGGTCTTTGCTTTAGATGTAATGAGAAGTGGAACCAAGGACACAAATGTAGTAAAGGGTTGCATGCCCTTGAAGGGGAAGATGATGATGAAGTGGAGGAATTGGAAGTAGAAGAAGGGGGGCAGTTGGTGAAGTACTCTAATCATGAGCTGGAGGAGGAAGAAGAGATAGTAACTCTCAATGTGGGTAAGGGTACAGGAAGTTGTTACACTCCAAAATATAGAGGGCAAATTGGTAATATTTCTGTGATGGTGTTGGTGGATACTGGTGCCACACATTCATTCATACATCCCTTGATAGTTAATGAGCTCAACCTACCTACTACTACTACAACAACACTGCTAGTTAGAAGTGCTAGTGGAGAAAAACTGAGTTGGCGAAACGAACTCGCTGATGTGGAGTAACAACCTCTAACAAACTCAGAACCTTTAGCGACAAGTGGTCAGTGCGTCATCTCCAGTTTCGTCACCATTCTGGACCCCTCCAGTAATAACTCTTGGGCCCCAGTTTCAGTAATTTCAAGTCGCTTCCTGACCGAACTGTGCTCCACTGCTTGGGGTCCACTTTCAGAGAATACTACATTAAACGAGCCTTGCCCGAGTAGCTTGCCCTCACTGCCCCTTTGCCTTTCTTCCTCTTTTTCAATCTCATTTCTAACGGTCTTCCCCAAATCACTTTCCCCTCGTTGCATTCCCTCCCCCTTAAGCAAATTCATGCCCTCATGAATGAAATCAGGAAACCTCTGAACTACTTCCTCATAGTCCTCCCAAGTGGCATCCTCAGGAGACTGGTCACGCCACTGGATCAGCAATTGAGTCTGAGCTGCATTCCGCTTCTTCACCATACGCCTTGCTAATATCGACTGGGGTTCCGGTTTACCGACTAACCCCGGACCAGTGAGTGGCAGTGTTGGAGATAACATGTGATCATCACCCAGCTTCTTCTTGAGCTGAGAAACATGGAAAATAGGATGAATCTGGGAATTTGGTGGTAAATTCAATTTGTAGGCTACATCACCCACCTTCTTCAGAACTTCAAACGGGCCATAAAATTTGGAACTCAATTTCTGATTCCTCCAACCACCTACCGAAATCTGTCTGTAAGGCTGTAACTTTAAGTAAACCCAATCTCCCTTTTCAAACACCCTCTCACTCCTATGCTTATTCTCCTTTTTCTTCATTCGATCTTGGGCTTTAGTCAAATTCACTTTCAACTGAGCTAGAGCTGATTGCCTATCACGCAATAGATGGTTTACTGCCTCTACCTGGCTACGAGGAATGCTGCCCAGCGCCAGTTGAGGAGGAGGGTACCCATACAAAGCTTCAAAGGGAGTAGATTTCAGTGCACTATGCCAATTTGAGTTGTACCACCATTCAGCCAATGAGAGATATTCTTTCCACCTATTTTGTTTATCAAAAACCATAGCTCTAAGGTATTGTTCTAGACACTGATTCACCTTTTCTGTTTGCCCATCAGTTTGGGGGTGATAAGCTGTGCCCATATTCAATTTAACCCCTATCTTCTCCATTAATTCGCTCCAAAATTTGCTGGTAAAGATTAGGTCTCTGTCAGAAACAATATCAGCTGGCAACCCATGTAACTTATAGATATTATCCAAAAATGCTTGGGCTACACTGATGGCAGAATAGGGATGCTTCAAGGGAATGAAATGAGCATATTTAGTTAACCTATCCACTATCACCATGATGACTTCAAACCCATTTGATTTTGGTAGCCCAGTAATAAAATCCATACCAATGCTACTCCAGGCTTCTGTTGGAATAGGCAAAGGTTGAACCAGGCCAGGAGTTGCCACATGCTCCCCTTTGTTCAGTTGGCAATTAGAACATTTCTGCACAAATTCATGCACAGACTCTTTCATCATAGGCCAAAAGAATGACCTTTTTGCCCTCTGGTAAGTAGCAGTGATGCCAGAGTGCCCTCCCATACTTGAACCATGAATCTCCTGCAATATCTTCAATCTCCACTCAGCTTGTGAACCCACACAAATCCTTCCCTTGTACCTGATTAAACCCTGGTATTCTGACAGATGGTGAGAATCAGCTTGCCCTTCCCCACTCTTCAATTTTGTTCTTAACTCCTCAATCCACTCATCACCCTCATAACTTTCTTTCAGTTCTTCCACCCATTTAGGTATTAATACACTGACTGCCTTCAACTCAGCCTGTGTTAACCCTTCTCCTTCATCACTAGTGTGTTTTCTAGAAAGTGCATCAGCAGCCTTATTTTCCAAACCTCTTTTGTATTCAATCCTGTAATTCAACCCCAACAATTTGCTCAAACCCTTGTGTTGCATTGGTGTATTCACCCTTTGTTCAAGCAAATATTTGAGACTAATCTGATCAGTCTTTATGATAAACTCTTGGCCCATGAGATAATGCCTCCATTTAGTAACAGCTGTGAACAGTGCCAGGAGCTCCTTTTCATAGGTGGACAAATTCTGATTCTTCACCCCTAGCTTCTTACTCATGTATGCAACAGGCCTCTTGGACTGCATCAACACAGCTCCTATTCCATCATGGCATGCATCAGTTTCCACCACAAAAGGCAATTTGAAGTCTGGAAGTTTGAGAACAGGAGCTTGCACCATTGCCTTCTTTAAATGATCAAAAGCCTGTTGAGCTGCCACATCCCACCTGAATGCATTCTTCTTCAAAAGGTTAGTCAGAGGTTTAGAAATGACTCCATACCCTTGTATGAACTTCCTATAATACCCAGTCAAACCCAAGAATCCCCTCAACCCCTTTATAGTTTTTGGAATTGGCCAATCTAACTGTCACACCCCGGAACAGGGGGTCGCGCAGTTCTCGCCGTGAATATACAGTTGCCCGTATATTCACAAGGCATGTACGATATAATCTGCTCAACTACACACTTTAAAATTTATACACATATCATATGATTTGATTTAAAACAAATTTGGTTCAAATCCGATTCAATTCGGCCCATTTATACTCAAAACAGTAAATTCAGAACACCCATTTCGGCCCGCAGTAGGGCCCATTGCGGCCCGCAACCTCTACTCGAATTTCCTTCCGCTTTTCTTTCTAATTTCTGTCTCAAGTTGTTGCGGCCCGCAACCACCCCTCTTACGGCCCGCAATAATTCCTCTGACTCAAAACCCCACTGTCGTTGCGGCCCGCAAGGAAATGGTTGCGGCCCGCAATCCATATACGAATTTCTCAACTGGGTTTTAAGTTCTGTCTCCTATCATTGCGGCCCGCAATCAATTAATTGCGGCCCGTAAAGATATACACAAATTCATCCAGAGCCATTTTTCGGCTCTGTCTTCTTTATTGCGGCCCGCAATAAGGTTATTGCGGCCCGCAATAAGCATACAGAATTCATTCTTTTGCCCATTTCATGCCATTTCAACCCCGTTTTCAAACCCGATCAATCCCCTTATTATGTAAACAATCTAACCCCATTTCACTAGCAATTTAAACACCACCTCAGATGTATTTAAGACATTTAAACCATGCAAATTAAAAATTGAAATAAACGGAAACGATCAAGCAACGTATACATAAATATTTCGCAAAAACAACATGTCTTATCAAATTTATAAATAATAAGGCCTGTTTAATTTGGTTACACCACAAAATACCGGGATGGTTAAATCTACAGGGCATACCCTATCTATGCGGCTTAGGCCTCACTTGTCACGCCCGAGTGCCCTTTTTCACTCGCGTTTACCTGCACACATTTATTTAAAAAGAAGAAAAATTCGGGATGGGGGTGAGAAAACTTGTCATCCGTTTCCTCAGTGCGGAATTTATAGGGCTACTGGATTTGTAAGAAACCCATTACTAGAACTAAACAATTACCGCATCTAATTATTCAGTTAATCAATCAGTCATGATAACATGCATATGCTCACACACAGATTCAAACGAATTCCAACTATTATTTCATTCAAAAGTAATCAAAGGATTTCCAGAATTCTTGGGGCTTAACTAGTAACTTTGCACAGTCCGGTTAACAACGATAGATATCAACAATCTATCCTATCTGGCTTAACAATTCTCTTACCTGGTTTCAAGTTATACATTCACATCACAAAATCAATTCGAATAAGCACTAGCATATCTCGCGACTATGCAACAGAATATCACTTTGTTAAACGAGAACAAATAAACTTTTCACTGAACCACTTAAACCACTGAACCACTGAACCATAGTTTCACTACCTACAATCACAATACACTTATCCCTTACCCAACCGGTACTGGGTTCACTAGGGCCATTCACCAGATGCGCATAAGGGTCCTGGAGTAAAGTCTAGTAGCTAATTAGACTTTACAATTCACTGTTCACTTCAATCATTCAATTCAATTCAGTACTGTGGTTCCATTCACTTATCCAACACGATAGAACAGAAATCGATAAACCATACCAACATGAGAATCATCACAGATATAACAATTCAAGTATATTAATATGCAATTCATGCAAATGCGACAACTAATGCTTTCAATCAGAGATTCAACATGATGATATGCAACGTATATTCAATCAAGCCATCAATATATAAGTTATATGCACCGTTATTTAGTTCTACGAAATAAATCCCAAAACAGATCCCGTGAACCCCCGCACCTGGTTATGTAGAGCACGTAGAGGGTCCGCGATCTTGCGACTCAATAAGCTCGTCTATTCCACTACGCGTGCTCGTGCGGATCTATTCACAGGTCAATTCACTCAAATTCAGACACTTTTGCGGATTAAACCCTTAACTTTACGTATTCACTAATTCTAGGGTTTAAGGCATAAATAGTCACAATTCGGTTTGGTTATCGATTAACTTAGTCATTAGGGCACCGACTCACTCACAAACACGATTCGGGTCAGGTTTGATTCAATTCAAGAGGACGGTACCAAAACTCAAATCGATTTCGGGGAAATCCATAAATCGAAAATTTGGTTACAAATTGGAACACGAAATCGACAAATAAACACTTTAGAAACAACAAAGACAGTACAATCAATTTGGTGCAATTCTACGGGTTTTCACCGAAACCCTAGAAATACGAAAACTCGAAATGAGAGAGAAATAGAGAGGGGATTTACCAACCAATCGGGTGAGGGTGCGAGATTCAAGCTTCTCTCTCGGAATCTCGATTTTTGGGCGAAATGGTCACCGGGGGGTCTCTCTCTCACTCTCTCGTTCTTTCTCTCGTTGGCGGAACCAGGAAAAGAAAGGAGAAGGAAGGCAGGAAAAGAAAGAAGAAAAGAGAAGGAGAAAGGAGAAAATGACAAAGGGGCCCCACTTGTAAATTTAACATTTTGTAAATAAAACCTCACACTTGTCCCATATTCGATATAATTGAATTCTTACACATTTTACTCTTCTCTCTTAACACAAATTATCGTATAATTATTGTTCACCATCCACGTCACTAAATTCGTATATACGTATATATATATTATTCGATTTACCACTTATCATTTTAATTAAATCTGAATTTTAAAAGTTCACGGTGTTACACTAACATAGACTCTACCTTCTTTGGGTCTGTTGCCACCCCCTCCTTAGAAATAATGTGTCCCAAATACTCTATCTTATGGACTCCAAATTCACACTTTGATCTTTTAACATACAATTGCTGACTCTTTAAGACTTGCATCACTTTTTTGAGATGTAATGTATGACTTTCTAAATCCTTACTATATACTAAGATATCATCAAAGAAAACTAGCACAAACTTCCTTAGAAATGCTTTAAAAATGCTATTCATCAGAGCTTGAAAGGTGGCAGGTGCATTGGTCAGTCCAAAGGGCATGACAGTAAATTCATACAATCCTTCATGAGTCTGAAAAGCTGTCTTGTGAATGTCTTCCTCAGCCATCCTTATCTGGTGGTAACCTGACCTCAGGTCAAGCTTAGAGAAATAGTGAGCCCCATGCAATTCATCCAATAAATCTTCAATAATTGGAATTGGGAATTTGTTCTTAACTGTTCCCTCATTTAACCTTCTATAATCCACACACATCCTCCAGGATTCATCTTTTTTCTTTACCAACAGCACTGGTGAGGAATAAGAACTGACACTGGGTTGAATGAAAGATTTTTGTAACAATTCTTGCACAATTTTCTCCACTTCACTTTTCTGGTGATAAGACATTCTATAGGGTCTAAGGTTAACAGGTTTTGCATCAGCAGTAAGGTGTATTTTATGGTCAATGGCTCTTTTAGGAGGTAGCTGTTTTGGTTCTTCAAACACCATTTGAAATTCATCTAATATCTCCTTCAATTTTGGGTTAACTTCTACTACCTTGTCACTATTATCTTCCCCAATTTTGTACAGGTGTGCTAGAAAAACTGGATTTCCCTTTCTATTCTCCTTTTGCACATTGATATTTCCTTCACTAATCTTTAGTTCTGACTCCTTGTTTTCATTCATCAATCTCACCTTCTTACCTTCCTGTTCTACCACCAATCATTTCGCTGTCCCGTACTACTGTTTTGGCTTGTATCTCGTTTCTCCATAACTACTTCTTTGATCATCTTTGAAAACTCAGTAAATGCTGTTCTCAATTCTGACATCTGATTCGCTTGTTCTCGGAACTGTGCTTGGATCTGATCGTCCCGAGTCTGTTGAGAAAATTGAGAATCGCGAGCCAGTTGAGTGATCCGATCATTGATCGCAATCAGATCCATAGAAACATCATCAGTTGTATCATTGTTTTTCGATTTTGGCGGCATGTCTCCTCAGTGAATCAGCTTCCCAGCTATGACCGAGAAGCTCTGATACCACTTGCAGCGATCTTAAATCGCTGAGAATCAAATCAAGAGAGAATAGAGATAGAATAGAGTAGGAAGAAACAATCGAACTCAGTAATTTGGAGTAATTTTATAGAAACAGCAAAGTTCATCAAAATAACCAAGGTCGAATGCCAAAACGCAATTCGCCTAATTTCAACATCCAAAACATAAAAACTCTCCACAGAAGAGTTAGCCTTATATAGGCGATCTAATTTGTAAAAGAAAGTAAATTCAACGATTGTAAGAATCGTGAGATTTATTCGCGAGCTGACAACTCAGCGAGAAGAACTGAGCTGGCGAAACGAACTCGCTGATGTGGAGTAACAACCTCTAACAAACTCAGAACCTTTAGCGACAAGTGGTCAGTGCGTCATCTCCAGTTTCGTCACCATTCTGGACCCCTCCAGTAATAACTCTTGGGCCCCAGTTTCAGTAATTTCAAGTCGTTTCCTGACCGAACTGTGCTCCACTGCTTGGGGCCCACTTTCAGAGAATACTACATTAAACGAGCCTTGCCCGAGTAGCTTGCCCTCACTGCCCCTTTGCCTTTCTTCCTCTTTTTCAATCTCATTTCTAACGGTCTTCCCCAAATCACTTTCCCCTCGTTGCAGGGTAACAAGGGCGGACGAGGATCTCAGAGCTAGTGAGGCAACCACTGAATGGGAGACGGGGGAGCGAGGGAACGGGGCGGAGGAGCGTTTTTTTTAGCAATTTTGGAATTGGCAATGGGGAGGCGGTCAGGCGGTGGAGATTCAGGTTTGGTGATTTTACTGATGGCTTCTGAGAGATTTTACAAATTGGGCTAGGGCCTTAGGGGTAGGCAAAAAGGCCGTGCTGGATTCGAAAACTCAAATGCTTTGTAATAAATGTAGGCCCATATTTTTCAAAATTCGTAGACAACTTGCTACCTATTCCTAGATGAATGTGGCTCCTCCCCTGATTTTTGCATGCAAAATAGATCTCCTATTTAAATTATAAAGAAGATACCTAAAATTTTACTGTTTATTTTCATAATTGTTTGATTAGTTGTCATGATTGTCAAAAAAATATTGTCAATAACATTTATCCCAAGAGAAATAAGAATTTTAATGTCACAAGTTGTAGAAACATTTTTGTTAACATTATAAAATTAAAAATTCAACAAAAAAAAAAATCAGAACTTATAATCTCGCTCTTCTTCATAGATGATGCATTCATTTAAGGTTTTACAACCTTTTTTTTTAATTCCTTTGCATAATATCGAGTCCTTAAAATGAATGGATCAAATTCGGTGCAATATATTTCTTTTCGTTTGCTTGTTGATTTTATGCAAAAGAAATTTAAAATTTAAGATCGATAGTTTAAATTTTTATATTTGGAATATAATACTATGTTTTAAAAATTGTGACATTTATAGCATCGACATTTTAACTCTAAAATCTATCGGATTGGCTCAAACGATGAATTCAAACCGTTGAAATCCTTTTACCTTACGAGTGATGCGTCAACATATAAAAAAATTTAAATTTTAAATTAATTTTATATAGAGTCAAGTGGTCAAAAGGCGTCCAAAAAATGAATGCATTAAAATTAATTTATAAACCTTCTAATTTTGACCACTTGACTTTATACTAATTTAATTCAAAACTTTAAAATTTGTGTATGTAGACGCATCACTCATAAGGTAGAAGGATTCCAACGGTTTAAATTTGTCGTTTGAAATCAATTTAATAGATTTTAGAGTTGAGTTCACAAAGAAACTTAGTGAAGAATACCCTAGTTCTACTCCTTTTCCACCACCAAATTGGGGACCGAATCCTCTGCCTACCTATGGGCCGGAAAATCCTGCCCACCATTGAATTTAGCCAATTTTTCCACCATTGAATTTAGCCAATTTTTGTTTGACACGTGGCTGCTATCTTTCATCCCATAAATGAGGATTAAATAAATAACTTTCCAAACTAATTAATTAATGAGAATCTTTTCTCTTTCCTTTGCCTTTTCACCTTCCATTTCAAAACTAATTAAAAAAAATAACTTTACTTCTTCTTCTTCTCTGTACCTCTCAACCGTGAGAAAAAAAATTACATGGAGGCAATCTCTTTCCATGAAAATTTCTTGAGTTAAATAAAGTAGGAAAATATTTTATTTGTAAGTCATTTTTATATTTTTTTTTATATTTTCCTGTTGCATACAAGTCAAATTTCAAAGACTTCTTTACCATAAAGATTTCAACCTCTCAACAGTGAGAGTACCAGTACTTAGGCGTTTTTGCCATGCATAAAATCAGATTAGGTTATTAAGTTGAGTGAAATCAATATATCAATTTGTCCTTTGTTATCCACCTCAAAATTAGTTAATTCTGTGTAGTTAGACATTTTTGGTATTTTACCAGTAAGGTTATTGGTACTTAGTTGCAACTTTGACAACTAACCAAAGCTTCTTGAGATCTAACTCGTTATTAATTTGAGAGACAAGTCTAATGTGCAAATTATTTAAATCATTTAGATGGCATCAGGAAATTTTTTGGACTTGAATTTATGCATTGATGTCGATTCTCCACATATTATTCAACAAATTGGAACTTCAAGCAAAAGCCCATCAAATATACTCAACGAATTGCCAGAATACAGATTGGAAGATGTAAATCAGTTGAGGTAAATTTTATTGATTTGCTTATATTTAATGAAAGTGATATCTCGCAAACTTATCTATATTCCGACCCATATTTTGTACCAAAACTTGTGTTTAGAACTGTCAAATCGTGTTTATTTCATTAAATATCTATACAATGTGGTACTGCTGCGCATTTGCTCTTACTTTGCAGAAAAAGGGCAAAACCGAGGAAAAATCTGGAATTCGAAGGTTTATACACGGTCCGTGTACCTTCTTATGCGGACCGTACAACCCGCTGCCCGACCACAGACACGACCAGGACACCAATCTCAGCACCTGAAATTAAAACGGTCATAGATTTTGACTCGTAACTCCGTTTTGAGTGTATAACCACTTTTCAGAAAGCTTGCGAGAAGATCTACAATCTGAGCTAGAGACAGAGGTACACGGTCCGTGTAGAATTTAACACGGGCCGTGTCAAGCATTTCCAAAAACAGATCCAGAATTTGAAAATAAGGCTAATTGAAGGAAGGTCGGCCAAAAAAAGCATATAAGCGGGATTTCTTGCACCAGAGGGGTATTCTGGAGTAGAGAGGCAATTCCTAGGGTTTGGACTTGGCGACTAAGCTTGGAGACGAAGTTGAGAAGCAAAAGACGCGAGTTTTCGACGGATCTTCATTGTTCTTCGAGTTTTTCTATGAACTCCTTTATCTTTATTTGTTTTATTTGCTTTTTAATCATGTTAGAGTAGATTCTTTAGTTTCTAGGGTTGTGATGTAATCGAATGTTTTGTTTTGCATGTTAGTTATTGGATTCTTTTGTTGAAATTTGTGTTCGCTTGATTGTGTTTGATTTTAATTGCTTAGTCTAAGTTGTTTGATTTTTATTGGTTTACCACTAGATGAATGTGCACATCTAGAAGGTACTTTGGCCCTTATAATCTCTCAACCAAACTAAGTACATGAGGTATGATTAGTGATCCGAAAGGTGAAACCAAGTAGTAACCGACAGTTGAACATTTTCTCATATCGACGGAATGAGGTTACCTTTAGTATACCAAACAAGCAACTAGGTAATTCAGACCAACATACGACAGTTGAGGTCTAGAACCCGACGAGGGCACATATTGCAGTTCCATACCAAGTTAATGAACCAACAGACGACAGTTGAGGTTTAGGAACATTAGGTCCCTACACAAAGGAACAACACAAAGAAACAGTAATTGCTGCATTCACTCGAGGGCCACACAAAGAAACAGTAATTGTACAACAGTACCCGGCCCGTGCACATTGAACACGGCCTGTGTAGGACACTACACGGACCGGGTACCTCGAGGCAAAACTGAGATGAAGTCATAACCCTGGAAACGCCTTTTTACTTCTGATTTAAACCAAGTTGATTTACTTTCTTGCATTTTAATTACTGTGATCGAATTGTTAGGAACCTTAAACACCAAAACAACATTTTTTCCAACTTCTAGTCTTTATTTAATTTAGGTATAAATCTAGTTAAGACTTGAACCGTCCCTGTGATCGATACCCGAATTTATACTACTCGATAGGATTGTATACTTGCAGTCTGAACCGAAAAGTGTATTGAAGGTTAAAAAGTGCAGTTTACTGTACTGAAACTTTGTACTATACCTTTTGGTGTAACAGAAAGTAAATCATGTAATATCGAAAGTAAGATTTACAACGGAGATGGATTTGTTTAATAATAATTTACAATGGACATTGATTTTTGTTTATAATAAGATCTATTAAGACTATTGTTAGATATATCATAGTTGATGGGATAAACAATATGTTATGCAGAAATTCAAGTGTGAACTTTGTATGATTTTTTTTTTGTCAAATGTATACCATGTAAATTTGAATTCTGTGAGAGTTGATCATGACAATTTTTTCAATTCAATTTATTTCATCTTGCTCATTTTTTTTTATCTTCACAGCCCCACAGACGATGCTCATGATAAATGTTCTAATTCATTCAAAGAAACTACCTTGTTGGAGCATGAAACACCAAAGCTTGGCATGAAGTTTGATGATGTCGAAGCTGCATACGAGTTCTATAACAGATACGGTGCAAAGAAGGGTTTCAGTATAAGAAATGACAATATAAAAACAGTTCAGGGTGTGGTGAAATTTCACAGCTTTTGTTGTTCAAAAGAAGGCTTTCGTGGTGTGGATAAGCGGGAGACTAATTTTGTAAATCATCGTCCAGAAACAAGAACAGGTTGTCGGGCAACAATGCATATCCGACTGCAAAAGAATGGAATATTCAAAATTACTAAACTTGATCTAGAGCACAACCACACTCTGGCTAGTCCTGGAAAGACTCATATGCTAAGATCACAGAGAAAACTCGAAAAAGCTCAAAAGTCTCTAATAGATGCAGCTGATAAATCGGGTTTAACTCCTAAGCAAGCATTTGATTTTCAAGCAACTGTTGCTGGTGGGCGTGAGAACCTTGGATGTCTTTCTGTGGATGTGAAAAACTACTTGCGAACTAAGTGGCAAAAAGAAATGGAGAAAGGGGATGTTGCTCCGCAAATGCAATACTTGATAAACAACTGATAAACAACTAGAGAACAAGTCATTTCATTATACTTTTCAAGTTGATAATGAGGAGCAAATAACTAATATTTTCTAGGCTGATGCTAAGGGAATTGTAGACTATAGCCACTTTGGTTATGTAGTTTGTTTTGATACCACATACAAGATAAACAACTACAGACGCCCTGTTGCTCCCTTATTAGGTATAAATCATCATAAGCAAACAATAATTTTATGATGAAACAGCAGAATCTTTTGAATGGTTGTTTGAATGTTTTTTAAAGGTCATGTCAGGAGTGCATCCGAAAACTATTTTAACCAACCAATGTGCTGCAATGGCAAAGGCAATAGCAAGGGTTCTCCCGAGTACACACCATCGTCTATGCATTTGGCATATCTATCAAAATGCTTGCACTAATCTGCATAATGTATTTTCTGCTACGCGGAGCTTCACCTCTAACTTTAGCTCTTGCATTTACGATCATGAGGTGGAAGAAGATTTTGTAAAGGCATGGGATACCATGCTTGAGAAATATGATTTGGTTGAGAACAAGTGGTTAAAGGATTTATTTGGGAAAAAAGAAAAGTGGGCTTTAGTGTATGGTCAAAATACATTCTGTGTAGACATGATGAGCACACAAAGAAGTGAGTCGATTAATGCGGTTTTGAAGAGGTATTTGAATAGCCAGTACAATCTCGTGAGGTTTTTTGAGCACTGTGATCGGTTGCTTGCAGATTGCCGGTATGAGGAATATTATGCTGATTTCATTACCTCTCAGACAGGGCCAGTAACTTGTGCATCATCTCGAATGTTGAAACAAGCGTCAGAGGTATACACTAATGAAGTTTACAAGATGTTTGAAAGAGAGTACAAGAAGTTTCTTGATTGCGATGCTTATAAGATTAGTCAAATTGATACCATGGATGAGTATGATGTGGGTACATGTGTAACCAATCGATGACTTTTGATCCAGTAGGTATTGAAGTAAGATGCAGTTGCAAGAGGTACGAATTTGTGGGCATTTTATGCTCTCATGCACTAAAGGTTCTAGATTGTAATCATATTAAGTTGATCCCCAACAAATATATAATGAAGAGATGGACAAAAGATGCAAAAATTGGAAATGTAAATGACCAAAATGGGGAGATAAATCAGAGTGATCCGAGTTTAGATCTCCGATGGCGCTACAGTACTTTATGCAGTAGGATGGTTAAAATTGCAACTTTAGCTGCAGAACATGAAGAAACATTTAAATTTGCTATGGAGAACTCAGATACACTTCTCGAAGGAATTGAGAAAAAACTTAAAACAATCACAATTGGTGAAGACTCTACAACTCCAGTTTTCATGGAAATTGCAAAATCTGTGGAACAATCTAGCTCACCGGCAGTTCCTATCGGAATCAAGAGGAAAGAGAATGAACGTGGTCGTCGAAGATATCAAAGTTCGTTAGAGCAGAATTCAAAGACAAGAGAGAAAAAGAAAGCTAAAATCAAGAGAAATGTTCACTCAAAAAGGAACAAAGATTACAAAGAAGAAGAAGAAGGCTAAAAGTCAAGAGATACATGCACAAGATGATTGTATGCAAATGAATCATATGCTAACTCTTCCAGTCTTGACGACACAAGTAAGTTGCTGACAAATGTTACTAGATTAAATATTTACATATCTTAAATGATATGCAACTTTGAAGAAATATTTATCTAATTGAGGAGTTGTATGTTTATAGGCACCAGAAATGATGCGACTTCACATGTCCCAACAAAATAATATGATTGCGCAAAATCATTCAGAGTTAATATTCCAACCTCCACTAGAAATGATGCAGCTTGCTCCTAATCATGTCCAAAATCTTTTTGAAGTAGATGCTAGCATGAACCAATCTATGATTTCTTATACTCAGTTACAGCAGGTTAACTCAAAATCTTTATGTATATGCTAAGTTTATATTTAACCATCATAAAACAGACTCATATAAATAATTTATATTTTTTTAGGGAACCGTGCTGCCCAATTTGGATAAAGATATTGGATAAATCTAAGCAGGATATGGAAATGAAGCTATTTTAGTTTTTCACTTTTTCACTTTTTCACTTTTACTGGTATGTAATACTTTGATCAATCTATGTAATACTTTTTCACTATTTTAGTTTATCAAACTATGTAATACTTTGATGTTTCAATGTAAAACCAATATATCAAGGTAAAAGGGTTTTTAAAGGGATTATGGCATTTACTGGTATTTTGTACCGGTGTTAAATTCAATAGGAGAGAAGTGATACCGAGGTAATTTTTAATTAGTTTTGAAATGGAAGGTGAAAAGGCAAAGGAAAGAAAAAATATTCTCATTAATTAATTAGTTTGAAAAATTATTTATTTAATCCTCATTAATAGGATGAAAGATAGGAGTCACGTGTCAAATAGAAATTGGCTAAATTCAATGGTGAGCAGGATTTTCATGCTCATAGATGGGCAGAGAATTTGGTCCCACCAAATTGTACCAGCACAAAAAGGTTCAAACAGCTTTACAGCTGCAATTAAGCTCCCAAAAAATTCTACATATATCTAGACATGACAAACAGTTCATCAAACTTAATCGTTTTTAAAGTATCTTCGCATCTAATTTTGCAATTTCACCATTATAAAATTTCAAATGTTAATTAGACATTTTTAGAAAACAACAATCATTTCAATAAAATTCGATTAAAACTATAATTATCACATCATTAGTAATTAGATAGCAAACGACACTGTTAGACAGCGTCAGGCATTTCCCTCTCTAAAAGTTTGTATGGGTACACTGGAAATTTTCCCATAAAACTAATCCTATCCTGTATAACAAATACACAAGGCAAAACCAATTAGTCAAGTATTTCCTCCTAATCCCCTCCACCCCACCCCCTATGAGCCCTCCAATTTTTTTAAAAAAATACATGTTCTGAAATCAAACTATATGTGTAACACCGCTCAGAATTTTGTTGATGTCATCTTGCGTGTCGTCATTACTAGAATCTCATATTGTCTCTAACAGTACCTAGAGGGAGGTGAATAGATTTGTTTAAAAATTAAACTCTATATACTAAGTATTGACGTTTAAATTAAATCTACGCGTGCGTGTGTGTTAAGTGTAGTTCTTGATGGAATCAAAAACTTGTAAGTAAAATAAATAAATAAATAATAAAGTACATAAAGTAAATAGATAGAGTTAGAAGGTGTGACACATGAGTTAGTAATGAAGTTCAGTCTCTAAAGGACCTACGTCTCCAGGCAACACAACCTTAATAGGCGCACCTTTCAATTATCCAATGAAGAAATAAATACAAGTTGTGACCGGTATGAGACAACACTCTTGCAGTCCACACAAACAACAGATTGAGCACAACAGCTCAAAGGAAAGAAAGGTGAGCACACAAGCTCCGGTATAAACGAGCTCGCAGTCTCTAAGTCCAGAAAATCACTACTCTTACTCTAATCTCACTCTGGATCAATTTAGGCGGAGTATATATGAGGCTGCTAGAAATGATATAGATGGTTTAAGCACAAGCAACAATGAACTGGCTAAACCTCGAAGGATTTCTAAAGTGGAGGCGCAAAGATTACTCTATGTGTAAGTTTTAGAGGAAGAACCGACCCTCTATTTATAGTGATGGTTTTGAATCTCCCAAATAGAGAAACAAATATAGGATTTTAGGTCACACCCATAGTGATAAAGTGTTCACTACGTCTGAGGCAAATCTCAAGATTTGCATAATCGGAATTTGCCAGGTTTGCTTGTGCTTAGATACCACCATTGCCCTACCTGATTAATTCGTATTTTGAATTCGAATTTCTAGTTATGAAACAGCTAGAATCAGGCAGTCGTAACCTTAGATCTACTTTACCATAATTTTAGACATAAATAAAAATAACAACGCAAAAAGTAAAATATGATCTTCATATGATCTTCTGTAATCTTCATAATTCAACATCTCATCAATATTCGACATTCCAAATAGCTCATGTGAATCTTCCATCAGATCATATTCATCAGGTAATTCCTTGCAGCTCAAGGAGATCATGCAATTGATTATCTCGTGCAACTTGTCACATTCTGACTTGTCACGATATACACTTTGACTTTCTTTGACCTTCGGACGCAACTTATTACGCCAGCTTGTCATAATATGAGTTATTGACTTGCATTGATCTTTGGTCGTAATTGTTGAACCTGCACATATCTCAAACAGAGATACTGTAAAATTTAATGATTATATATTATACAAATTAATCAAACAATACAGAAGATTACTTACAATAACATCTCATTCATGTTTAGTAGAGTCATACTTCTTCTCGTCTCCCCCACCACAATGCATAGGCCTCCTCACCGTGCACCGCATCATCGCCAATCACCAAATCCTCCTCAGGCATCCTAAGCAGAATCACTATTCGAATCACGACACATAATACTTGTCGCACCAAAATTCGATCCGATGACGAATAACACACCGATTCACAAACTGATACCCGCCAATAAAATATGGGAATTGGTGACGGGCAAGAACAAGTTGGCAAGAGTGGGTTCCGTTGGAAAACAGGTGGTGACACAAATGAATTTACATTCCCATAAATTAATATCCCGGAAAAAGAGATATCTCCAATATAAAATGAAAATGAGATGGAAGATATTCCTCAAGTTGAGAGAGAAAAAGAAAACATAGAGGAAGCACCTTTGTGAATGCCAACAAGATCAACACAACTTTCATAAGATAAAATATTTATAACGTATAAGATGCAATATCTTATACAAAATTTAATTTCTTGTGAGAATATCTCATCACAACATAAGATATTTCTAACTTTTATTTAAAAAGGAACAAGAACCAAATATAATTACCAAGAAGCCATAATGAACCTAGTTTGATGCAAAGCCATAAAACAAGAACTAAGAGCCCTAGAAAAAAAAATATAAAATTTAGATAATCATACACTTACCAAAGAATAAAAATTCCTTTAATTGTAAATAGGTGTATGGAAAAATATAATAGCAACGGTATCGTAGAATGGTAGAAAGCACGATTAGTTCTTAAAGGATATAGCCAAATCTATGGTATAAATTACTATGAAACTTTTGCATCCGTGACAAAAATAAATATTGTTTGGACTTTGTATTTTTTATTCTGATAAATCAATGATGGAATTTATACCAAATAAATATTAAAATATCTTTCTTCATGGAGCACTTGAATAAGAGGTGTATATGACTCTATCACCGGGTCACGAAAGAGAAAAAAAATTATAATTTAGTTTGTAAGTTAAGAAAATTCATTTATGAGATAAAACAATTTTCAAGAGTATGGTATGACAAATTAAGATCTCACTTGATCTCTTGTAATGTTAAGGTTAGTAATTTCGACCACTCATTATTTATCAAACATGATGGCGAGTCCACAACTATAATCTTAGTATATGTAGATGACATTATAATTACCAGAAATAATCAAGAAGCGATTAAAAAATAAGTCTCAATTAAGAGAAAAATTTGATATTAAAGACCTAGACTTGTTAAAATATTTTATAGAAATAGAGGTAGCACACTCTAAAAAAAGATTTTTTTTATTTCACAAAGAAAATATATACTAAATTTATTGAAAGAAAGAAATCGGAAATTAATAAGGATGTAAGCCGACCTCTACACTAATAGAACTATTAGAAGACATAAGTCAATTTCAAATACTAGTAGGTAAATTAATTTATTGGGTATTTCTTTTTCTATAAAGAGGAGGGTTTCCAATGCCTCATGCCTTTCATACCTCATTATCTCTCATATTTTATATCTTCATTTTCAAAGTCTAAATTGTCGGTCCGAACCATTGAATATGATATCCATACTAAAATATGGTTGGGGATGAAATTTTATAATTTTTGAAATTTTTTTACTATTTTTTAAGATGGGTAAAATCACTGTTTTTTGAACGGTCCAAAAACAGTGATTTTGTATCTATCTTAAAAAATAGTACAAAAATTTCAAAAATTACAAAATTTCATCCCCAAGCATATTTTATTATGGATGTTATGTTGAGCTGTCCGGATCAACAGTTTGGACTTTGAAAACGAAGATATAAAATATGAGATATGATGAGGTATGAAGAGCATGAGGTATTGGAATCCTCCTCTTCTATAAAATCAAATTAGTAAATTTATTCATGCACCAAGAACCCCCGCACCTATAATCAACAGGTAGAATTCTAAGAAATCTTAAAAAAACTCTCGGGAAGGGTGTTTTAATAAAAAATAACAATTCTAACAATATATTTAGCTATTCCGACGTAGATTGGATCGGTAACTTCGATAGAAACTCGACAACCATTTTTTGCACATTTGTAAATATAAATTTTAGTCACATAGAAAAACAATAACAAAATATTATGGCACGATCAATCGCTGAGGCAGAGTATCGTGTCACGGCATCAGTCTCGAATGAGTTAACTTCGATCAACAACTCTTGGCAAACATTGGCATTACAAATCAAACTTCCATAAGAATATTTTGCAATAATCAATCGGTCCAGCACATAGCATTCAATCCGGTCTCCCATTAGCGAATAAAAGACATCGAATTGGATTGCCGTTTCATTCAAGAGAAGATCTAATCCAAGGAGATTGAGACCTCCTATTTATTAGAAGCGAAGAACAATTGACGGATATATTAACAAAGGATTAGATCCAAGACAGTTTGAAGATTAATATTGACAAGTTAGAGTTAGTAGTTATTTACAATTCTAACTTGAGAGGGCGTTGACAAATAAAATAAAGCAAAGTAAGATTGAGGATTTGATTAGGTTGAAAGCCATATAATTTATTTTTCATCATTGGCCAATAATGAAAAATAAAGCTAATAAAGTAACTCCATCTTTTTATAATTGATAGAATTGTACCGTTAAAATTAGACTAGGTAACCCATTTGTAAAAAAATCATCAGAATAGCAATAACACAAATACTTTTCGTCATTCTTACTCTAAAATATCAGCAGTTTCTTGTTAAGTTTATTATATCTATATTACTGTCTGCCAATGCTTATATTCATCACTAGCTGTATCAGAAACAACAACAACAACAACAACAAAAAATGTATATTATACAAATAAGAATATTTAATTGATGTAACAAAATAATCCACAAATTAGGAACAAATATATATGTTTTGTGATCATATATACCGAGTAGCACTCCCATCCAACACAAACAGGCACAGCATGTAATTAATAAAAAAAAATATGAAAGAGAAGGCATATAATTATAAATCGGTGACTCAATATCTTAAACATAATATATATAATCAGTCATGTATATATAATGGGCTAAAGTATTTTATAAAATATAGGTTCTCTTGTGCTTTGCGCTTTTATCTTTGATTTCAAATTTCAAATAGTTGATATGAACTGTTCAACGTAATATCGGTACAAAATTGTTATTTTTCAGAAAAATTTGAAGAACCACTAGAAAATAACAATTTTGTATAACTAATAAGATAGTAAAATCTTTTCAAAAATTGAATTTTTTTTATTTTCAAGTATATTTTATTATGGATATCATATTGTGAGCAGTTTATATCAACTATTTGAAATCTAAAAATAATACGGATCGAATAGCGTACGTAAAGCACAAGAAGCCCTGCTTTATAAAGCATATTAGCTCAGTTCATATATACATGACTGATTACGCGGCAGCATGACAATCTATTAATTATTGTCGTCACCCAATGGATTTAAGTTAAAGAAGCTTGCTATACCAATGGCAATCGAGACAATATCTCCAATAGTTCCTACTGCGCTGGCAATCCTATGAACTCGGTTGACGTAGGCTCCGAGCTTGTAGGAGAAGTAGAGGTGGCCTCCGGTGCTGACCGGCCATGAGTCGTTGATGGAACCCGTTGCCCGCTCACTGGCACCTGCGAGGAATCTCAGCAGGGGAATTCGCAAGCTACCGATGATCGAGGAACATCCATCGGGCATTGTGTTGAACAGATCGGGCATTGTGTTGAACAGATCGATGTTGAGATACTCGGGAGATGTGCTGCCGCCAGAGGAGCAATGCAGACTGAAGCAGAAGGGATGGCCCCACCTCGGGTTCACATCCCCAGAACAGTCAGCTGATGTGTACTGCACAGGCATGGAGTCATTGGTGATGGACGCCTGTGCATGGACGGCCATTGTGAAGCCAGTGTATTGTCTCGTCAGGGAAGAGGCGGACGTGAGGTATATGTCTAGGCTTCTCCTGCCCATGACTGCATGCAGTTGTATTCCTTTCAAGGAATCTATACAAATTAAATAGAACTTTTCAATGTCAAAGATATATAGAAGAAGTCACGGACGAACATGTAGGCCCCCACAAGGGACCCAGCTCCAAGTCAACCCCAGGTAAACCAACGTGCACACCATTTTACAAATTAAATAAATGTATATTATTTCTCCATTCCTTTATTTAATTAACATTACATTATTTCTCCACTGCCTTTTTAACAATATTAGAATTATAATATTGAAATTATTCCATTGTGTTAGCTAGTGATATATATACTAGTACAACCAATCATATAGTTAGTTAGTTGTTACATCAGGTTGTTAGAAAGTTAGTCACATCAGTTTGTTAGGATTAATGTGTAATGATGTAATGCCTATATAAAGGATTTTTTTTAATAAACCATAATTAAAAAAATATTTTTACGAAACCAACATGATTACTTTTTTTTATAAAAATCATAAGAACCGAAATGTCATTTCGGTCAGTTACTTTTTTTATATTTCGGTCCAATTCCTTTTCGGATTCTTTGTAGCGGCTCATATGAAAACTTGTGAAACCAGTACCACAGAAAATCCAAAAAGGGGACCGGACCGAAATGTCATTTCTGTCCGAAATAAAAAAAAATAACGGACCGAAATGACATTTCAGTTCTTATAGTTTTGTAATAAAAAAAAAGTAATCATGTTGGTTTCGTAAAAAAAAAATTTAATTATGGTTTATAAAAAAAATTCTATATAAAGGCCACCTCTGTAACTTGTAAATATACATAAAAGATAAATGAAAATTATTTCTTCCATAAATTTAGTTACTCAATATTTCACATGGTATCAAGAGCTACTATAGGCTAACGCCTTTATCCTGGTAAACACAATCTCCATTTTTTTTTCTACGCCAATTTCATGACTACACCAAAATCCTCTTTATCAGTTTCTGAGCAAAATTGCACTTTCAACCCTCCGCCCTCCCCTTCATCATGTTCATTGGTTACTAATCTCCATTGGTTGCTAATCCGGTTCATCATGTTCGCACTAAGCATATTGAGGTGGATATCCATTTCATTCGTGATTTGGTGGCTTCAAGGGCATACTTGTTCGTTTCATGTCCTCTCAAGACCAAATTGCTGATGTGCTTACAAAGTCACCGTATTAGGAACCAACCCTCTAAGGAGCATTTCAGAAAACAGTTCATGTGCGAATTCGCATCCTCTGAGATATCTCATATTTTGCGTGACATTTTGAATATCTCAACCGTTTAAATACGTTCGACATGAATCTCAAAGCTCAATAATACGCCCCCCTATGACATCCCCGAATAGGCACCGGATACATCGGTCACGCAACATATGAGATATCTCAGAGGATACGCACTCTTCATGTGCGCGTATTAAGCTCCCAAATTTACAAGAGCCCTTGATCAAAAGCGTACAAGTAAACACATCAGGCTCGATTCCATGTTCGATCATTGTTCGTTTGAACTCTAACCCATAACCAAAATCTCCTAATCGAAGTATTGAAACTAACAACAGTGAGTCTCAACCTCTACTTTGTGATTTCATCTAACACTTGACGGGCATGCATAATGTTCCCATTATTACAGTAATGGTGCAACAGAACATTGGGCCTATTCGGCTGAAAAATTCCTACGGGAAATTAAATGGTTTCCTAGATATTTCCCTCAACCGTTCGGCTGACACTTTTTTTCCTCAAAGCCTCCCATCATTTTTCTCCAAATTTTTCTCATCTAGGTTAAAATTGTGGGAAAAAGATTATTCAGTCGGATTGAATTTTCATTTTTCCAAATCAGCGCGTTGCTTATATACTCTCTTTTAGATAATAAATGCATCTTCATCAAAGGGATTTTGAAATTATATTTTGAAACATGTACAAGATTCATCAACAGCTACGTAGAAACATCTTATTTAACACTTCTCATTTAAGAAAAAAAAAATGTATATTTTATAAAATAAAAAGTAATAAGTAATGTTATGTTATTATTCAATCTATTTATTTAATTGAATTATTGATAATTTATTAATAAAGAAAATTGTATAATATCAAACATTTTAGAAAGAAAAATAGAATTTTTCACAATTAATCTCACGGTACAACCGAACACTCATTTCAGTACATTCTCATAATTATTCTTGTGCATATCCGTACTCATGGGTTCTCAATTTTTCAAAAGCGAATTTCCATTCCCATCACATCGCATTCCATGTAATTCCGTGACATCCGAATAGGCCTTCAAAGGTCTGACATGGTGAGGAAATCCTGCATTTAGAGTTGTATATAGAATAACCAAACTGTTTGAGGTGGCTGAGTATGGATTAAATCAGTTAAGGTGAATTCCAGCATTTGGGCAAATGCAATTAAAAAACGAATTCATATCACCTAAGGTATTTCATTTTTTGAGTTTAAATCTGGTCCATTCATTATATAATAACGTGAATCTTAGAGGATCTCGTATATTAGAGGTTTGAACCAGACTGGTCCGGATTATGATCGGTCCGGATTGAAACTCAAACGGTGATTACCTCAGAGGATCCGGACTTCAAAAGAAACACCGCCACTCTTGCAATATTAACAAAGACAAATTAATATCAATAAATCAAATATGAAATATCCTGAACCATGAATGTTTATAATTGATATGAAACTATATTGTACATGTTTCTTTTCTTTTCTTTTGGTGTTCATGACTAGTTACTAGAACTTGTGTATGCGATTTTACTTCAGGCATGTCAATAATGGGTATTAAAATTATTGATATAGCCAATGATTTTTGTGACTAGTTGGGCCGGGCCGGAAGGATTAATTAATTAATTTGGAGCTTTTCAACAAACCAAAAACTTAAAAAAAATATTATAAACACTTAATGATGTTACCCAATTCAACATTAATTAATTAATTAATTTCTTATTAATCTACACAAATAGAAGTTTTCAACGTCAAAGATAGAAGAAGTCACGGAGCCTGTAGGCCCCCACATGGGACCGGGTCCGGATTCCCTAAAGTAACTCAATTTTTGGGTTTTGGATCGGGACCGTCCGAATCAAATCCGTCGCTCAAGATCGCCTCAGAATTTGAACCTGTCTCTTGGAATGCATGTGCTCCACTTTAGTTGGATGATCATGAATTCGAATTGGACGGTTCCGATCCAAAATCCAATTTTTAAGTTACTTCAAGTCAACTCCCGTCCCATGTAAATCAATCGTGCACCCATCTTACAAATTAAGTAAATGTATATCTTTCCCTTCTGTCCATTCCTTATCTAATTAAGAATTACATTTATTTCTCCACTGTTTTTTTAACAGTATTATAAGTATAATATTGAAATTATTCCGTTGGCAAGACTCCAAGAATCCTCCTATAATTTCGTTACAGAGAAGAGAGAACTTAGTTTGTGTATAATATTCATACAAAATTAATTAAAATTAAATGAAATGACTCATTTTGCCCGTGATTTACTAATGGAGAGGGTATAATTAAGGGTATATGTTTGCAACGTGGGTTCCACCTACATTAAAAATCAACCACTTACATTGAATAATATAAAATATAAAAATACCAAACCGAGAAAACTAATCCTATCCGCCTGTTAGAACCAAGGTTCTAAATAGCGTTTATAGGGTCGTAGCGGGAAGGCTAAAAAAAAACTATAGCGAATAGCGTCGCTATAGCGGAAGCTATTTCAAATAGCGTTTTTTTTTTACATTTCGTATATTCAATATTTGTACTAAATATCAACATTATCTAAGGTCTCATAGAACAATAAATAACACCAAAGTAATTAAGAAATTATAATATTCATATTGAACCCGTACAAAGTCCAAATTGCGATTCAAAATATCCATAGTAATACATAAACTATCGATTTTTCCTATTAAAAATATCTTAAGTATCATGATTCATGATATAATATATTTTTTTTTTCTATTCAAATTTTAATTCCGGTTTGGACTTTTTTTCTATTCAAATTTCAATTTCTATTCCCAATTTCAAATTGATTTATTTGTAGCAAGTAGCAACAAATTCAATTTCTGTTTGAGATTTTTTTTATCTTTATTTAAAACCCATATAAATTGCTTAAAAAAAAAAAAAAAAAAAAAAAACCCATATTGTATAGCGCAAATTGCGTTGTAGCGGACCGCTATAGCGCTGTAGCGGCCGCTATAGCGGCCGTAGCGCAAATAGCGCATTTTGATGTCGTAGCGTAGCGTTTGGGGTCCAAAAACGCTATAGCGCGCTATAGCGCGCTACTTAGAACAATAGAAAATGCCCCAACCCCAACCAATTTAACTCTTATTTTTTTTATTTTTTAAAAGAGGCATAAATGCCCATTTGCATTAGCAAAATGATTGTCTTAATTTTTTTGAAAGGTAAGGATTGTACATAGTCTATAACATAATCAAAAGATTGTCAATTCATAAAAACATCCTGGAAAGATTACACCCAGAACCAAATAGTTTTCACAAAAGCACATTGAACAAATAAATGCTTTACCGATTTGGCCGCACCACAAAAATGACACTGATTAGATCCTATCCAACCCTTTTTAATCAATATTTGTTTAGTAAGAAATCTTTTATTGGACAAGAGCCACATAAAACCTCTATTTTTTGGCGGAATTGGTATTTTCCACCATATAGCATACCTATCAGATTGAACCCTTCTAAACGCAAGAAAAGTATATAAAGAATGTACAGTAAACTTATGAGAAGAATCTCATTTCCAAGATATTCGATATTGTGCATGAGTAAAGGCTATGATACTAATTAATCTCAAAATTTCATTCCATTCAGCTGCCAAAACCCCTGACAAGTGTCTTCTAAATTGTACTACATCACTGTGGGAGTTAAGTACATACAAAAATATGAGGTTGTAGGTATAAGGCATAAAGTTGATGATAACTAATAGCTAGAGTACACTGGTCCACCCAAATATTATTTCAAAATCAAACGTGACTATCTAACCCAACTTGGTACCATATACTTATTTGACCAATATAATCTAATTTATGTATTTCCTTCCACCATGGTGACCATCGAAGTATATTAGGACCAGTATAGTACTTATATAAAATTACTGTTTTTCAAATATTAGAGTAAGAGTTGTCTTTAATCTTCCACCACCATTTCAACAAAAGTGAGATATTCATAAGTTCTAAATATAAGATGCTCAATTCCCCATTCTGTTTAGGTAAACAGGCAAGCGCCCAATTAACCAAGTGATATTTTTTCCTATGGGATTTAGCCCCTTGCCATAAAAATGCTCTTTAAATTTATCGATTTGTACTAAAACTGTTTTAGGAATCCTATATAGAGATAAAGTATAAAGAGGCACGGTAGATAATACTGAATTTAACAAGGTAAGTCTACTCTCTAATGATAACAATCGACCCTTCCAATTTTGTAATTTTTTAGAGATCTTATCTACTAAAATCCCCAATCCGCAACTGATAACTTTGAGGCTAATAGTGGTATACCTAAGTACTTAAGTGAGAATTTCCCCAATGAACATTGAAATAAGGAAGCTAATTCCCTGGCATTATTAGTATTGATCGGTATTAATTCAGTCTTCTGCATATTAATTATAATCCCTGACACAACTTCAAAAGATTGCATAGCCCACCAAGTATGAATGATGTTTAAAGAAGTAGCCTCTAAAATAAAATAGTATCATCGGTATAATGAGCATTAGTCATTGCAGAACCTTGAAAACAAGGGAGACCCAACCCTTTGATCAGTTCTGAATGTCGAGCCTTATTGAAAATTTTGCATAAACAATCTGAAGCTAGGATAAACATAAATAGAGATAAAGGGTCACCTTGTCGTACCCTCGTTTACAAGGGAAAAAAGGTGTAAGGGAGCCATTTATGTTTATGCAAGTTTGAGAGCTGAGTAACCATTGTCTAATCCACTGTACCCAAACATTACTAAAACCTCTACTAATTAACATTTCATTAAGAAATTCCCAATTAACTTTATCATACGCTTTCTCGAAATCAACTTTGATAATGACCCCTTTTTGTTTGACAACTTGAAAGTAATGAATTATTTCATGTCCTAAAACGACATTAACTAAAATATAGCGACCTTTGATAAAAGCAGCTTGTGTAACATCAATAAGTCTATCTATGATCAATTCTAACCTATTGGTTAATAATTTGGAGATGATTTTAAAACTACAGTTAACTAGACTTATAGGTCTAAATTTTGTAATATCAATAGCATCCTCCTCAGGAATTAAACAAACTAAGGCCTCATTCAATTTAGCCAAATCTACTTGATTAAGGAAAAACAACTCAACCAATGTAAATAAGTCATTTTTAACTAAATCCCAAAAATGTTGATAGAATTTAAAAATACATGCCCTTTCTGATGAAATCAAACCATCTGTGTAACACCGCTCGGAATTTTGTTGTTGTCTTGTGGTGTGTCGTCATTGCTAGAATCCCATCCATGTTTTGTAGAATCATACTTCTCTCCATCTCCCCACAAAGCATAGGCCTCCTCACCGTGCACCGCATCATCACCAATCGCCAAATCCTCCTCAGACATCCTAAGCGGAATCACCAATCGAATCAATACACATATAATACTTGTCGCCACCAAGTTCCATCCGATGACGAATAACGCACCGACTATCTGCCTCGCAAACTGATACCCACCAACACCTCCGTAGAATCCGCCACGGGAATTGGTGACGGGCAAGAACAAGCTGGCAAGAGTGGGTTCTGTTAGAAGACCGGTGGTGGCCCCACCCAAGAAACCCGCAACCGCGTGCGTGTGAAAAACACCGAGTGTGTCGTCTACTTGTTGTAGAATACGAGAGCGCTTGTGAACTATCATCATGGTGAACCAGGGGATGCTGCCTGAGAGCACACCCATCACAATTGCTGCCCAGCCTTGAACCAGCCCTGTAAACAAAATATTAAAAAGATTATTTATTTGCTTCTCATTGTCATGTAGCTATGATTATACGAGTCAGGCTATCAAACTGTGCATAGTATAAATGTAGTCTGCGAGTATATTTTCATAAGACAGTCATGTTGAACAATAGAAAATAAATTATGCAAAATATGAATCCGACAAGATTTTGAGTTGGTTGAACCATTTAAGAAGGGCTGGAAATTGACAGCCTAAATGTACTTGTTCTTCTTTTACTTTTAACGGACAGGCCTAAAATTCATAGATTAAGACAATCTTTAATAGTCTCCTTATCTTGATTTTTGCCAGGATTTTAAATATTTTGTAGCCTCTAATTGATGTCTAACATTTACTAAAAAAAAACATCTTCCGTGAATCATTTAGGCGGATTCTTTTCTTCTAGTAATCAAGGGAACAAAACAAATGGCAGTCAACCAAACTTCCGATCGAGTCAAATCAGTAGTGATCTCTTTAAATAGGTGCGTAGCCTTTTTTCGAGGAAGTCAAGATTGGCGACTTGCACTAAATATGCAAAGCATGGTGATTGATTTGAGATATCTCTTTAATGGTATGGCCAGCAAATTAAAGACTCCTTAATCTCCCTTTTCATTCCACCAAGTCTACTTTCCTTCACTTTCACCTTTGCTTTCCTTTTTGCTTTTCAAAATATCTTTCTAGTTCCACACTGACCGACTTTGCTATGTCGTCAAAATGTTGATTTTGTTAAGCATTTATTAATATCACTCGTGCATATGGTTCTTTTATAAAAAATAAAAAAAAATCACCGGCCCCATGATTTTAGTTGCTTTTCTGCCTTCATTTATATGGTTCTTTTATCCCCTAAAGTAACCCAATCTCCGGGTTTTGGATCGAGACCATCCGATTTGAATTCGTCGCAACTCACCATAACCCATCTCTATATATGTATATCTTGTTGAGCGGTTCGAATCGACTATTTGATTTTTAAAAATAAAAATATGAGCGTTTAGTAAAACAAAATTCTTACTTTGCAACTCACCGCAGCCCATCTCTATGTATAAGATTACTTGTTAAATTACAGCACTAGAACAGATTTATCTTATCAAGGACCATGTTAATTTCATGTGGTTAATAGGCAAAATTATTGAATAAGACAATAGTCAATAGATCCCTAGATTCAATGCTATTTGGAATCATTAGAAGACTTGTATTTTAGATTCGATGTCGACTTGTACACACGGTGACACTTGGCTTCATTTATGACAAATACATAACTAGGTTTATTCTAGGTTTCAATCAATATTATTTGGAGTCATTAGAATACTATATTTCACGACTTAGAAGTCATTGACGTCGACATTTACACGCAATGACAGTTGGATTCATTTATTACAAAAACATAAAGCATAGTTTAAATCTTTATAAAATGTTTTTACGAAACCAACGTGATTATTATTTTTATTTTTTTTACAAAAATTACAAGAACTGAAATGTCATTTCGGTCCGAAATTTTTTTTATTCCGGACCGAAATGCCATTTCGATCCGGTTTTCTTTTTGGATTTTCTGCGGCGGCTCATATGAAAACTTATGAAACCAGTATCACAGAAAATTCAAAAAGGGAACCGGACCAAAATGTCATTTCGGTTCTTATGGTTTTTCTAAAAAAAAGATAATCATGTTGATTTCGTAAAAAATAAAATTTTAATTATGATTTATAAAAAAATTCCATATTATATGTGCGTACTTTCAGAAAATATAATTTTTTTTCACTTTTTTTATTTATTTTTATAGAAAGTTTACATATGTAATAGGTGTCGATAAGTTGGAAGTGATTTTGATTAGTGGATTTAATTGGAAGTATGATATTTAGAGGCATGTTTAAAATATGAGATATTTAAAAGATTATGAGAGAGTCAAAAGAGTGACGATTGAAGATTCTAGTCAATTTTTCCGGCCAAGGGTCATTACGGTCTCCAAGTTACACCACCTAGATACCAAAGCTAATTAATAAAGTTATTACCCTTCGTTCTCTTCTATTTAAAGTTAAAACCATATGATTATAGCGCACTCTGTTTTCAACTACGAAATAGTTACTCATTTTTATGTGAATTTACTAGTACATCAATTTTATACGCAGCTTCTTTGGAAAAGGATGTAATAAATGGTGGAAGGAATGAAAATTGCTCTGTTTTTTTCTCTGTTTGAATGTGAACTTGAATGACAAATGTTGTCTATAGATGTATGAATTGAAATATTTGTTGGACATTAATTGCAAGCGACAACATAATTGAACTAAACCTAACCTAAAATCCTTTTAAACGGTCAAACATGGGACCGGAGACAAGTCAGTCAACTGACAACACATTAGATTTGAAATTCTTCAAAATAAATAAAATTATGTACGTACGTACCAGCCCCAGGTGTGATGCAAACAAGGCCGGTGATCATGCCTTGAACGGCTCCGATTACCGACGGCTTCTTGAAGTAGATCACGTCGAGGCACGTCCATACCAACAAACTCGTCGCCGCGCAGATGTTCGTATTGAGCACCGCCATCGATGAGTCAATGTTGGCCGAGTACGGGTCTCCTCCGTTGAACCCGGCCCAGCCCATCCACAGCAATCCCGCACCCGTTAACATCAGTAGAACGTTGTTAGGAGGAAACCTCTCTCTGTCCTTGCTCGATCTCGGCCCCACCTAATTAATTGCCCACCAAATTATATTTAATTAATTATTATGTTATAACATTAACATGATATGTTATAGACGATCGAGTTGTGTAATTAACTATGTACGTACATAGTACATACCCAATAAGCGGCAGTGAAACCGGCGATTCCGGATGACAAGTGAATGACGTAGCCACCGGAGTAGTCGATGACACCCCATTGGAAGAGGAAACCACCGCCCCAGAGAGAGAATGCGCCGATGGTGTAAGAGAAGGTTAACCAGAGAGGGACAAAGAGCATCCACGCCTTGATGTTCATCCGACCCAATAGCGAACCCGCTATGAGAATGAGTGTTATGGCAGCGAAATTGCATTGGAAGTACACCATCGAAGCCATCGGGTAGTAAGGTCCAATCATGGCCGTCTCAACGGTTCCATTCTTGTAGTGGTGTGTGGAGGCCGGTAAAGCGGCTTGTTTGATGAGGAACTTTTGGCCGAGGGCAGGTTTGGGCTTGCCCCAGAAAGGGAGGAGCTCTTCGCCGAAGGACATGTTGTATGCCCAAGTGACCCAACATATCCACACGGCGGCGAAGGCGTATAAAGCCATGAAGGCTGAGTTAACGGCCCATTTCTTTTTGACTATGCTGCCGTAGAGAATGACGAGGCCGGGGACACTTTGAAGGCCAACAAGTGTGGCCGAGATCATCTGCCATGCGTTGTCTCCTTTGTTCAGCCAGTCGGCCACGGCCAGTGACGTGTTGCCCTGGTAGGCCACCGGCACCGACATGCTTGGTTTTCCGGTGAGACCAGAGAGAGATTATTTTTGGTGGGTGGGGGGTTGTAGTGTTATGTACTTGTGCTGCAGCAGGAGAAGTGGAGAACTCACTCGTATATATAGAGTTGGTTGTTGGAAAGTGTGAATGTTGTTTCCTTTTTCTTTACAGCTACAGGGTTTGATCTTAAAGAAAGAATTGCTCTATGCTCTACCTCAACCTGGCCGACATTTTTAAAAATACCCCAAGTTAATTACAGATTAATAAAAATGCCCACGGTTCCCGAAAAATTTTAAAAATACCCAAACCGGCCATTTAATGGCCGGTCCCGCAATTTTTTTTTTTTTTGTTATTAAAGAGGGGAACCGGCCATTTAATGGCCGGTCCCCCATTTAATTTATTTTTTTTTTATTTTTTTTTAGATAAATAGATAAAATGCTGAAATCTAAGACTAAAAAATCGAATTATTTTTTTCAATATTTGTTAGATTATTTTTTTTATAGCATATTTATACTAAAATACGCTAAATTACTTGAAATTATGTTAATTTATACTGATTGACACTAAATTACTTTAAATTATGTTAAATTTTTTTAAGAGACAAATAGCTAAAATACTGAAATCTAAAAAATCGAATTGTTTTGTTAAATATTTGTTAGAAAATATGTTACGAATAGAGCCGATTTTGTGCTAAAATACGGTAAATTACAATAATTATGCTAAAATACAGTAAATTTACTAAAATGCTGAAATTACAATAATTATGTAGAATTATGCTAAAATACGGTAATTTACTGAGCTACGTAGATTGAAGAATAGAAATGAAAATCTTAATCGGAAATGATGCAATATGGGCCTGTGCATGCTTCATGAAAAGGAGCGTAACTTTTGATCCGTCCGTCGGATCGGGCTGAAATTTTGACAGGAACTCCACAGCCCAAAACTGGATCTGAAACTGATCTATGATCAGTTTCGCCCATTTTGCGGGCTCAGATTCGCGATCCGAGTCTTCCTTCATGGACTTTTGGACCTTTCTTTATAATTTTAAAGTTTTTAGGGTCTTTGATGTATCTTTTATATATATTTTCTGTATCTTTTATATATATTTTCTATTTTATATATATTTTCTGTTTTGGGTAAAAATAAAAATCTCGGATTTTGCATATTTTAGCACAAAATCGGTCCTATTCATAGTGTATTTTAGTATAAATATGCTATGAAAAAAGTAATCTAACAAATATTTAACAAAACAATTCGATTTTTTAGTCAGTATTTTAGCTATTTTTCTATAAAAAAAAATTAAAATTAAAATTAAAATAAAAATAAAAATATCAGTACCGGCCATTTAATGGCCAGTTGGGAGATTTATTCGGTACCGGCCATTAAATGGCCGGTTTGGGCATTTTTAAAAAATTTCGGGAACCGTGGGCATATTTATTAATCTGTAATTAACTTGGGGTATTTTTAAAAATGTCGGTCAACCTGGGGTACCAAGTCATAAACCCGACATTTTTAAAAATACCCCAAGTTAATTACAGATTAATAAATATACCCACGGTTCCCGAAAAATTTTAAAAATGCCCAAACCGGCCATTTAATGGCCGGTACCGAATAAATCTCCCAACCGGCCATTAAATGGCCGGTACTGAATTTTTTTTTTTTTTTTTTAGAAAAATAGCTAAAATACTGAAATCTAACACTAAAAAATCGAATTGTTTTGTTAAATATTTGTTAGATTACTTTTTTCATAGCATATTTATACTAAAATACACTATGAATAGGGCCGATTTTGTGCTAAAATATGCAAAATCCGAGATTTTTATTTTTACCCAAAACAGAAAATATATATAAAATAGAAAATATATATAAAAGATACATCAAAGACCCTAAAAACTTTAAAATTATAAAGAAAGGTCCAAAAGTCCATGAAGGAAGACTCGGATCGCGAATCTGAGCCCGCAAAATGGACAAAACGGATCGTAGATGGGTTTCGGATCCGGTTTTGGGCTGTGGAGTTCCTGTCAAAATTTCAGCCCGATCCGACGGACGGATCAAAAGTTACGCTCCTTTTCATGAAGTATGCACATGCCCATATTGCATCATTTCCGATTAAGATTTTCATTTCTATTATTCAATCTACGTAGCTCAGTAAATTACCGTATTTTAGCATAATTCTACATAATTATTGTAATTTCAGCATTTTAGTAAATTTACTGTATTTTAGCATAATTATTGTAATTTACCGTATTTTAGTACAAAATCGGCTCTATTCGTAACGTATTTTCTAACAAATATTTAACAAAACAATTCGATTTTTTAGATTTCAGTATTTTAGCTATCTTTCTAAAAAAAAAAAAAAAATTCAGTACCGGCCATTTAATGGCCGGTTGGGAGATTTATTCGGTACCGGCCATTAAATGGCCGGTTTGGGCATTTTTAAAATTTTTCGGGAACCGTGGGCATATTTATTAATCTGTAATTAACTTGGGGTATTTTTAAAAATGTCGGGTCATAAACCAAATAATGTCTCGTTTATTTACATTAATGCAGATTAACCCTCCATGCTTTCCATAATATGTCCGGACCGTTCCCCAAAATTTAGTTTTTTGAATAGGGGTGATCATCATCCGACGCCAGATCAAAACGGTCAATTAGCATCAATTTTCTTACCAACAGTTTTTGGAAATAAATTTGCTGTTATTCCTTGCGAATAACATGAACTATGTTATTCCGATTCCAACGGTTGGTTAATTTGTTGAGATTCGTGCAAAAAAGTTTGAACGGTTGGATCACAATAACAGATTCTTGCTATTCTCAAGCAATAACAACAGATTTATTTATGTTTTAAGATTCATACAAATTAAATGCACGTTAATTATAAAACGGATTCGATCGATCATCGGACAAGATTTAGTGTGATGCTCATCAAAACTAGACCAAATTTTGGTTATCACAGGAAAGCTAAAAAGTACGATTGTGAAATTTACTTTTCTAGAAGTTTACCATTTTTAAAATCTCTTATTTAATTAGTTGGTTCTTAAATTTTTTTTATCACTAACAATATGCTGCACTTTGGGTAATAACATTTTGAAGAATAGAGGAGATAATAAGTAACATCCATTAACCTTAATTTGTTGGAGACAAAAAGGATTAATGAATTATGTTCCTTTCATTCCTTCCACTATCATCGGATGTAAAGTGTTATAAACTACCTAGTAACTAGCTGTGAACATGCAAGATGCAATTACCAAATAATTAATAGCAGATGTATAAGACTTTTAATTAAGGTCACATCATCAACATTAATTATCAACTATCATATTCAAGAGAAGGGTTCAAATGCCTCCATTTTTTGTGCCTCCACTATATCTCTATTTTTAAAAACTTTAATAACTCAAAATTTTAAAACTTAAAAGTCAAAATAAAATCGTTAGATATGATCTACATCATTTTATCTATGTGCTCATAAAAAATTATCACATTTTGATTTTGTTTTTATGTGAATCAATAAGTTGAAAAATCAACGTTTAGAAATTATCCACATTAGTACGTTTTTTACAAGCTCTTGATGGCAATCAAAACAAAATTGAAATGTCATAATTTTTTACACGTGCATAGATAAAATGATGTATCATATCCAACAGTTTTATTTCGACTTTTAACTTTTAAATTTTGAGTCATTAAAGTTTTAAAAAATGGAGGCATGATGGAGGTATGAAAAATGGAGGCATTTGAACCCTCCTCCATATTCAATTACCACTTTGCATTATGATCGAAATATTAATATTTTGAGTAGAACTAGGGTGTTCTTAAGCTCACTAAGTTTATTGGTGAGCTTAACTCTAGTAAAATCTATTAAATTGACTTCAAACGACGAATTCAAACGTTAAAACTGATTTACTTTATCAAATTACTTTAGTATAAATCAAGTAGTTGGAAAAAAAATATAAGTTAATTCTAATGCATTCATTTTTCCTTATTTTTTTACTACTTGACTTTATACTAAATTATAAGCGATTTCTTGTTTAGATCGGTTTTAACAGTTTGGATTTATCGTTTGAAGTCAATTCAATATGTTTTGAAGTTAAACTGACCAAGAGGCTTGGTGAGATTAAGAACATCATAATTCTAATCTCATATTTTTTTTTTTCATTTGAATGAGAGAAAACGTATGTTTGTGTTTGTCTATAGGAACGGTTAGCCGTGTTTTTTGTAATTATATAAGTTTGTAGAAGATTAAAACAATAATTTATTTACACCAAAATTTACTTGACTGCAAGATTCTTTTATGAAAATTATTGTTCAAATTTTTTTTTTCTGAAATAGATATTATTATTTTCAATCCGAGGGATAATCCTTGTCAAGATATATTTTATGTTAGTCATTTAACTCCGTGATTTTTATTTTTACCCAAAAACAAAATTATTTTAATATAAATAACCAAGATTTTGTAAAAATTTTATTTCTGCCCAAGCCGTAAATATTCTGTACGGTTTGAATTAAGAATTCAAACCGTAAATAATATTTGTTAGATTACTTTTTTTGATAGCATATTTATACTAAAATACGCTAAATTACTTGAAATAATGTTAACTTTTTTTTAAGAGACAAATAGCTAAAATGCTGAAATATAACACTAAAAAATTGAATTTATTTTTAAATATTTGCTAGATTACATTTTTTATATATAATTAGCATATTTATACTAAAACACGCTAAATTACTTGATTTATGCTGAATTACACTAAATTACTTGAAATTACAATAATTATGTAGAATTATGCTATAATACACTAAATTACGCAAAATTACGTATGAATAGGGATGATATCTTCACTGAGAAAGCGAAAAAACGACAACGAAATTTCAAATGGTCATAAAACGGCACTCGAGTGTCCGATTTCAGCAAATGACCACTTTTCGAAAAGTTTGTGAAAATGCGCATGCGTCCGAACTCGCTTTGCCAAATTTTCAAATTCAGAATCGCCAAAAAACAAAGGGAAGAGCCTCAAAACTTCAGTTGAAGTTTCCGATTAAGATTTTCATTTCTATTCTCCAATCTACGTAGCTCAGTAAATTAGTTATATAATGAACTTGTAGAATACCAATTTTTATTATTTTTTGGAATTTTTTTACTATTTTTTATGATTTATGAAAGATGACACAAAATCGGCCCTATTCATACGTAATTTAGCGTAATTTACCGTATTTTAGCATAATTCTACATAATTATTGTAATTTCAGCATTTTAGTAAATTTACCGTATTTTAGCATAATTATTGTAATTTACCGTATTTTAGCACAAAATCGACCCTATTCGTAGCGTATTTTCTAACAAATATTTAAAAAAACAATTCGATTTTTTTGTGTTATATTTCATTTCAGCATTTTAGCTATTTTTCTCTAAAAAAAAAACAAATATACGGCTTGAATTCTTAATTCAAACCGTACAGAATATTTACGGTTTGAATTAAGAATTCAAACCGTAAATAATATATACGGCTTGGGCAGAAATAAATTTTTTCCAGAAACTTGGTTATTTATATTAAAATAATTTTGTTTTTGGGTAAAAATAAAAATCACGGCATTTAACTATCTGTTAATTTTTTATTACAATAAAGTACAACAACCTTTTTTTTATAAAATTTTATCATTTATCATTCTATTTCATCTGTTACAGGAAAAACTATATAGCTTTTGCTCTTGATATGTTCAACTTAATAAAAGAAAAAAAAAAAAACTTGAACGTTTGATTGGTGTTATATGCCCATCTGGTGTAAATAAAATGACAGAGAACAATAATGGTGTATGAGTGATAAAAAGGCTTGATTTTCAAGCAATTTTATAGAGTGTAAATTACGCCTGCTCATGTTTCTCACAGTTACTAGTAATATTGGTTAAAACATTATTTTTTTAAACAGATTCATAGATTCGAAATTAGTACATGTTTATAATAATTTGAGAATTTTAACTCCCATCTCAAATAAAAAAAATATATCATATATTTTCATTTTGAAAAAACGATATTTTCGATTCTTAGAGATTCCTGAGAATCAATGAAAGAAAATTCGATCAGAATGTTTATCAAATTCTTCCAAGAACCGAGGCTCACGTGATAAGGTTTAACGACCACACGACACGTCGACACTAAATCCATGGCTATAATTAAGCAGTTTACTTCGCAGGTTGAAAGGAAAGGAAAGGAAAGCATAAAAATATAACAAAAGGTACTGAGGCTCTAATGATAAGGCTTAACTAATGACCGCACAGCACTCAAGGGATTGTGTCCGCTTAGTAAAATCCATGGCTATAATTAAGCAGTTTGCTCAACTAAGTCAAAGCTTGAAAGGAAAGTAGAAAAAAAAAAAAAAAAAATACAAAAGAGGCATTTCTTTTTTATGTACTTGCTTGTATGTACCAAATGTAATTTTTCTGGTAAAGGTCTCTCAACAGACTAGTACATTCATGTTAGTTCAAAAAGTCTCCAAAACTTTTGGCTCTTGTTGGGGTCTTAATTGGGGTGATGCCAAATTATACTAACAGAGTTGTTCTCAAGCTCCCGATTTTCTTGCTTATGAACGGTTGGGGTTGATTTGATTTTACAACAACAAATAAAAGAAGAAGAAATCAAGGTGTATATTCTTATGAGATATTTTTTGGAAAGATAGATACTTGATTTCTGACCAAGTTACAGTCTAGATAATTAACTAATACCAAAAAGATTCAATAAGTAAATACATATACATATATAAAAGAATAGAATAGAAGGAAACTAAAGAGGGAGTGGAAGATACATTAGATGTAACTAATAGCTAATCATATAGTATTTTAAAATATGAAATAGATTAATGGGTCCGACTAATTGTACCCAAAGAGTTGTACCTAGTTTTTACCCAAAAAAACTGTCATTTGACTTGTGCGAATACTGTAAAATACTATAATAAATACTGTAACTTCAACAACAAATCATGCATAATACCTAGTTAAAAATTCTAACAACCCAGTTTTTACCCAAGTTAGTTAAAAACTGTTTGGAACTAGAAAAATAACTGTACTTCCAACTGTACTTTCAGCTTCTAGAAGACTTAACACAAACCACTTCCAACTGTACTTTCAACTTGTACGGCTGTACTTCAAGCTTCTAGAAGATTTGAAAAACACACTTCTAAAACTTGTTGTTATTTACAAATTACACTTAAAATGATGCAAAATTAATTTTTTTGCATCAAAATTAAATTTTTTTTTTCGAAATTAAAATTTTAAATTTTTTTTGAATTTTTTTTTTTGAATTCATCATTTTTTCTTCAATTATTAATATTTATATATGGATATATATCATGTAAAATAAGATTTCAATACTATAAAATTAGCAGATGCAAACTATAAATCTAACAGATCTAACAGATGTTAACTACAAGATTTCAATACTGTAAATTTGACACATTAAACTATAAAAACATCATATACAAACTATAAAATGACACCAGTCACAAAAAATTCATATACTGTACCATTTCACCACAAAAAGTTCATTAAAATCAACTGTACCATTTAACCATTTCATTTCACCATTTCACTATTCACAAATATTTTCAACTGTATCTAACATCAAACACAAACAAAAAGCTGTTCAATCATTGCAATATTTGGATGGTTACTTCATACACCGCTGATGCGAATTATTTGGATGCGTGAGGAGTTTCATTGCTAGAACGACACGTTCTTTAGAAATGTCATCCTACAAAAAAAAGATTTGTAAGGAATTTAGATTTATGCACATCAGTAGAGAGGAAAATGATAGGGCGCATAGGTTAGCACAATTAGCCAGAACTGTGAAATTAATGATAAATAAAACAAATACTGTAAAACAACTATGTGAATACTGTAAAATTGTATGTCAATACTTTGAAATTACATATGAAGTATGTAAAGTACTGAAATTAATGATGAATGATGAATGATGAATGAAACAAATACTGTAAAACAACTATGTGAATACTGTAAAATTGTATGTCAATACTGTGAAATTACTTATGAAGTATGTAAAGTACTGAAATTAATGATTAATGATGAATAAAACAAATACTGCAAAACAACGCTGTGAATACTGTACAATTGTATGTCAATACTGTGAAATTACTTATGAAGTATGTAAAATACTAAAATTAATGATGAATGATGAATAAAACAAATACTGCAAAACAACACTGTGAATACTGTAAAATTGTATGTCAATACTGTGAAATTACTTATGAAGTATGTAAAATACTGTGAAATTAATGATGAATGATGAATGAAACAATACTGTAAAAGAACTCTGTTAATACTGTAAAATTATATGTCAATACTGTGAAATTACTGATGAAGTATGTAAAATACTATGAAATTAATGATGAATGATGAATATGTAATATCAGTTATCAGGGGTATACACTACCCTCTTTATACAATATGTAATATCAGGAAATATGTAATGTTACTGTTGGTGAAATGGAAGCCTACGGGTATTTGAAAGTAAAATATATACATCATAAAATTACTTGTGTAAAGTTCATAGGCATCTCAGTGATCATATTGTACACATAGCGCAGCAAAAAAATAGCACAGTCCATCGATTTTGGTGCCTGCTTTGAGCAGTTCTGATCAATAATGCCAACATCTTTCCAAGAAGCGTTAGCTGAAAGAAAAAAAATGATTTCAACATTTTTAATGTATAATAACTTCAAGTATGGCATGAATCCTGTAAAATAACTCATATATTCTATAAAACTATTATATGAATCCTGTAAAATAACTCATATATCCTACAAAACTGGTAAGTATATATGTATGAGTTTAATGCATTTCAACACCAAATCCTATAAATCATTGGCAGAATCATGAAACACTGGTTGAAGAATACTGTAAAAGGTTGCATAGATAATTTTTAAAGAAAACACTCACAAGTCCTCCAGCAAAGAAAATCTTGAACCCATTTCATTGTGTGCCAGTGATACTGCATGTATTCAATATTGTCAGCTGAGGTGTAAAAATGCATCTCCTCATTAGGAACATCCACTGCAAAAAATACCCAATAATTTTTCTTGCAAATTGGAATAAACAGTCATCTGATGCTGTTAAATTGAGGCCCAAACAATTGCGAAAGGGCCTGCAATGCTGCTTTTTCATCATATTGATGCATCAGAATCTGCAATAGACAAAAAATCAAACATTAAAATATTGATTGAAGTATTTCAAAATTTGAAGTCTGAAAATTTAATTCATAATATACAAAAGTACATAATAACTTACGGATATATAAGGGGTGATGAAAAACCATGGATGTTTCACAGGAGTCTCATATTGCATTAATGATAGGACTGTGTTAACGAGCTGCAAAATCAATCAATAATATGTAAACTAAATTTAACTGTTGTATCCTATAAAACTAAGGAATGAATTCTGTAAAATAACTCATACATCTTATAAAACTATGATTTTTAAAGAAAACACTCACAAAGTCATAATCCTGTAAAATAACTCATACATCTTATAAAACTAAGGCATGAATCCTGTAAAATAACTCATACATCTTATAAAACTAAGACATGAATCATGTAAAATAACTCATACATCTTATAAAACTAAGGCATGAATCCTGTAAAATAACTCATACATCTTATAAAACTATGATTTTTAAAGAAAACACTCACAAAGTCCTAATCCTGTAAAATAACTCATACATCTTATAAAACTAAGACATGATGCATATTTAAAGACCAACCACTTCAAATAATATATATACATCATGCATATTTAAAGACCAACCAGAAGCACATAATTCATCTCACTATACAGAATTCCAATAACAAAGTGTTTTCACAAAATTTACCACACTTAAAAGCTCAGCACATTACCAACTAGCTGCAGCACAGTATGGCCAATGAATCTTGGTTATCTTAATCTATTACAGAATTTCACGTGTAACCCTGCAAAAATTGAAAATTGCATGTATCTTAATCTATCTTAATCTTCTGCAGAATTGAAAGGTTAATACTAATTACCACTTTACCAGACTAAGACATGCACAGATGAGGGTCAAGTCAGGCTTGACTTCATAGAGCTTCAATTGTACAAGTGATGTAATTGAGCATCTCCGACACTGGATTTTAAGAGGAAATCAAGAGGAAATCAGTGAGGAATAAGCATCTTTGGATACTACAACAAATACAAAGCATAAGAAGTTAGCTCAATAAACTGTGTTACTGGTACACAATGATCAGAAGTAGGTGGGAAGATCTCACAGAGGCATTTCACCGAACAATTGGTAGGCATCTTCAAGTAGATAATGGAATAATGTCACACTACAATGAAAGAGATGAATAAGCTTTAGAAGAAATAAATCAGCAATATTTAATCTACATATCTCTTTCTACCGCTTTACATTGAGAAAACCTAAACAGAAACAAAAGCAGTACGAACCTCGCTACCACTGGTGCGATATGAACTGTTACAACCGGTGTTGTTCTTGCTTGAATCCATGTGTTTTGCAATTTCTCGTTGCAGACTCCAGCTTAGTGGTAATAAGTTTGATCTGATCATGTGTGGTGAATGCTTCATGAAGTCATAATACTGGATTTAAACTTAAAAAGCTTCATCGATCGTATGGCAGGAACAGGAAAGAAGATCTGACAAAGGAATAACAAATATTAAGACAAGTCCCTAAAACATCTTGTATTTACAAATATCATCAAATGCAGCTTACAGTATATACATATTTTGCACAAAATTATCACTTAAACAATTCATCGAACACCTTGTGCACACTACTCGAGCCAGCTTGACTCGGTGACAGTACAAGTTGAACACTAGTAGAGCCTAGCTCACTTGAACTTAATATATTTGTAGACGTAGCTAGCACTGCCACACCAGGCTAGAAGAACTATACTCCCGATATTTACAATTAATCCTTAATTTCCCAATTAAATTGCTAACCATGAGAAATTAAACTTTACTGTTATAGAAAAAACAAGCCAGCACAAAACACATAACCTTCAAAGCAATATTTAAAAGCAGCACAAATAAGAAGAAAATTACTGGATCTGCCAGCTTTATACGTGTACTTGATGCAAAATTTATGAAATTATGACATTGATAGATCTAGACTGTTTAAATGGATTTTATAGATTATCTGAAATTTATGAAATCAGTTTAATCAAGGGAAATTTAATCGGTACTTCATTTATTTACTGAAATTTCTGAAATTATGACAAAATTAACACAAATATAGTACTTGGGAGATCACCGGTGCTATTAGTCTAGGATTTTCACACGTCAAAGGAAGTAATTCAACGAAGGAGGAGAGAGAGACCAACCTAGTACAGGGATCTAGTCTAATCCTTACTTATCCGGGGAGCCTTGTAAATGAAGCAACTATCCCTTTCTCCTCTGGCGCCAATGCCTCACGGATCTAGTCTAATCCTTCCTCCATACGATTAAGGTCACAGGAATAAGAGAAATTTAACACTGATTGATCAACGCCAAAGTGTTATAGATCGTGAAGTAGAGAAAGGGAATCAGCAAGATTCGGTGAGTTGAGAGGCGTTCTGGTCGTCTGACAAGGGATAACCTCGAGGCTTGGAAGGAAGGTCCAGAGGTGGTGCCAAGAGTAAGAGAGAGAGGATGTACGGATGGCTTCACCATACCGGAGAGGATAGTGATTTTAGTTTTCAGGAGAAAGAGATCGGAAAAGAGGATAGTGATTTTAGTTTTCAGGAGAAAGAGATCAGAAAAGAGTTTGGGTAAAAGTTGAAGGGAGAAAGAGATCGGAGAGATGAGGAATGGTGGTTTTAGAAGGTGGGGACCGCGCAGACGGTTAAAACCTGTTGAAAGTACATGAAAACCGTTGCGGGGATAATCCGGGGATGAAGAGCTGGGTACCAAAACCTTTTCTCTAGATTAATAGAATAGTATATCGATCGATCGAGAACGAATCATATATATAGCATTTTGATATATAAAATCAAAGCTCAACGTCCATGATTTTCTTTTTTAATACCGGACCGATTATTCATGCACCAACAAATGCCACCTCATATCAGTATACTATTAGTATTGAATTATAAAAAATGTATTAATAAATCTTTTTTATAGCTCGAGTTTTTCTATATCTTACCACCATACCATTCTGATTTTGAACGCATTGAAAGCTATTTAGAACACTGTTTCAGGGTTTCTACGTTTGGTACCACCTCTTGTTTTTTCGTACCATCATCCTGCTATGGCTATCAAGGGGTCACACATGCTCGTGTTATGCACTCCATTCAGAAGCTAAATGTAAAATGTATAAACTTAAACTCAAATCTCTACTACCATGAAGGTGAACTCTAACCACTAAGTTACAACTACACATTTAGTATTTTACGAGAAAAACTAAATCATATAAAACTTTTAAATATTATAATATATAAAAGATAAAGTGCTACTTTATATTTGGCCAAGGTGTGAGGATGCATAAGAAAATTGTTCCAAGCAAATAAGGACAAAACAGAATGAGCAAACATGACACCAGAATGATGAAAACATTATGCCATTTAGTGTCACTGACGCAATCATACTTTCCAAATGATTTTGATTGTTTAGGTATATTGAGCTTTTGAATTGAGAGGATGAAAATCCAGTTGAACTACTAAACTGTCACACTCCTTGATTTTGGAATGTTTAAATTTTCTAGAAGCTAAAGAGCCGGTTCCAACTTTATTTCTACAAAATGATTCGAGTTCACACAAGTTCTTGTTTTAGTGCGCTCATATTAATGGCATCATGCTATATAAAATGAGTCAGAGATAGATTCTAACAAAAATACCAATTCTTCAGTGAAGAACAGTCAGCAAACATAGCTAACATAAATTTTACAGGATGAATACAATACTTTTCTGAAACTTCTCCATCCACTATAAATAAATCTAAATCAAAGAAGCTGCTATTAAAGAAGAAAAATGATCCAATTCACTTGTTTATGGTGAGATCACATGACCATGTCCTTTCTTTCCATTTAAATTCCAAATGAAATTGTAAACCACTGACCTTGTTCTATTTCAAGAGTAATACAATACACAAAAAATCGTAAAATTCATAGTTCATTTTATACAAGATTAAGAACCCCGACTATCAACAGTCCGTTGTTAATACTTTGATGCAATCATTTTTCTATCTAATTAATCATGTAGATCCCTCAATCATGAAAGAAATTAAAAAGGTAAAATTGCGAGCCAGCTAACCTGAAAAGGACTAACAGCAAGTACCTCTATTATTCTAGCGGTTTGACTTAGTGAGGTTGACATATGCAGATTCTCGCGCCTCTCCCTTCACTGCTCTATCATTCACACACAGGCACAGTCATCAACTATGTCAAGAAGATTCCATCCTAAAAATTGGGGAGACACATAAAAAATTATATTTTCAAGTCAATCCATTGATGAAAATTTTATTATTTTCTTCTTTAATTTAAAGAGAGGGGAGGGGGTGGCCCTTACATCTTTGATCATAAATCTGTCTTTCATATTTACTGGAGGCTGCAGCCACTCTGATGTATAACTGGATATGGGTTCAGACCCGTTTAATAAACACTCATCTGTGTGTAAATCAGCAAAGGAGAAACTATTAAAACATGACTAAGGCTACAGTACTTTGCAAAGCGCGGAAAGGTCTGTGCTATGGATTAATATCTCCATTTACAAAGTTCAAACGATCAATCCGATCCATTCAACACGATCTCCACATAAAAATGTCCTTGGAGGCTAAATTTTCCATTTTTAGGGAACTTTTTATTATTTTTTTAGATAGGTAGAAAATCACCTGATCTAAAGAATTTATCCATACGAATGTAGTGATTATCTACCTATTCGAAAAAATAGAAAAAAATTCTAAAAATTGTAAAATTTGGTGTCCAAGTACATTTTCATATGGAGATCATGTTGAGTGGCTCAAATCGACTGTTTGGACTTTAGAAACGGAGATATGGATCCATACCATGGACCACGGACCGATCCACACTTTGCAAAGTATCGTAGCCTCACTCATTAAAACATTTTGAATAGAGAGAAATTGGGTACATCAAGATAAAATCCAAATCCTTATTTTTACCCAAAATAAAATTGCTTCAATGAAACGGAACTCTGGCCATAAAAGAAAAAAAGAATTGGATATATTTGAAAATACTAAATAAGTAGCAAACCTGGAGAGTGCAGTTGTATCCTGTGAGTAACAAAAGACTGAAATTTGAGAAAAAATAATAAAAAAATATGTAGGTGAAGTAACATTATAATAACAAAAAAAAAAGTAAATTATATCAAGTAATTCATATGCCGTCTTTTGTAAGAACATGAAACAATTCTCAAAAAGCATGCTCAATGGATTACCTGCCATACTGCAGGCATATATTCACGAAAAAAGAGGTTTCTCTCTCCACTGATGTTGGAAATGGAGCTCCTATTATAATAATGCAATCACAAGTGAATTAATTTTAAAATCATTCTCATAAAGAATTAACATAACCATAATTGAGGAATATTTTTTCATGAAAAATCATTTGATTGAATGTCCTTGTTGCATAGAATTTAGACGGCTTCTATCCAGGAACAAAAGAAGAGTTCACCTTTGAAATTCATTTGGAGTTTCGGTTCGAAAAAGAGATGCTTTTGTGGCCAGCACCAGCAATGGTTGCAATAGTAAGAGTTCGTGTAATTCATGCACAATTGCTTCTTGAAAGCTTTGCGGGGAAATGTTCTTCCTGCACAAAACATTTTTTCATGAATTAAAACAGGAAACCAAACAAAATAACATGAGAGAGAGGAACAACCAAGCAAATATATCTCATATTAATAACGCTAAAATTACACAGAATATTTGGTAATAAAGCTACACTGTAGCATAATGTTTACAGTCATGACCGAAGTTACATATTAAAAGAATCAGTCCCTGAGTAAGATTAAAATGACCATAAATAAATAGAAAAATACAAGGCACAACTAAATTATATATTTTTACCCTTTACAAACTCCACGGAGTTGATTAGAACGATCAATCCAATGAAATGCGCCAATGCTAGAAATGTTTCAGAGAAATAGATTTCCAATCAAGTATTTAGCAAGTACTACATTGAAACTAATAACTTTAAATAAATGAAAAAAAAAAGATGGAAATAAATCACCTGTCAATCAAAAGTAAATGAACACCGCTACCAACAGCTTCGTCTTTCCTTTGAATTTGGTAACACAGTTCCTTTAGAAAGAGAAAATGTCACATCAAGAATTTGATAGGTTATATGAGAAATTTTGAATGGAAAGAAACATGATGAAAGCTTAAATAGAAAGTAGATACCTGCCTTTAGTGAAGATAAGAATTCATAGCTACTGTAGCAGCGTACATATAGAAAACGGTTCATGCAGCTGTGAAACAGTTTATCAAATGCTGCTTTACTGATTGAACCTAAACAAAATATGGTTAATTTTATAATGACTATGAAAAAAATAACAAAGGAAGTTCCATCAAAGAAAGTACTCACCACATGTTTCGTTGATCCTATTTGTCAAGAATTGGGATAGCCGTAACACATCAAATCGGCAATCAAGGTCAAAGAACACTGCTTTCCTCTCTAGTCCTCCAAATTGGATTCCTCCCCACTCCTTGGGCAAGATAAAATGCACAACAGCCTGATAAAACTAGCAAATAGCTGATTACATAATCTGATTGAAACATCATGCTGTTTTTTTTTTTTCACTAAATGCCATCTTACTGAACATACCTGGAGAAGGACCTGGGATTTGGCCGAGTTGGAAGGACCGGAGATCTCGACTATGTTACCGAGGCGGAGCGGTACGCGATGAAGAGGGGGTACCGGTACGATAAAAGGTCTCCCCGACAGGACTCTGGAAACCATCTCCCTCCCGCTTTCATCGCATCGGATCCACTCTATTGGCTTTCCCGCTCCCATCTCTGATCTCCCTCCGCTCATCTGACACTCTCCCTTTTCCTCTTCCCTCTCATTTTCGCGCGCATACGAGGGAGACTGCTACAAATTTTCGATCCAGTGGGCCGGGATGTTAATGGACTAATGGGCCGGGCCGGTTGATGGGTCGGATTGGCTTAGGGGTCTAAAAGATTGCTTTGGATTGGAGTTTTCTGGAATTTGTACAAGAATATAATTTAGTTAACGGATTGGAATTATGGCTAACGGATCACAGCGCTCCGGATTTGTACAAGAATATAATTTAGTTTTTAAAATTTTCAGGCGTATAAAAATTTATGATATTAAACTTTTATTTGATAGATTTAAGATTATATTAGTATATTATATATTGTATTTACTTAATTTTTATTATTTTTTTCTTAAATATTATTTTTGATTTGTAAGTTTTGAATAACATTTATTTTATTACACATCCGCATACTCTTGTTCAGGGGCAGACTCAGTGGAGTTCGGATCCAGTGAAGTAACTCAACTTTTGGGTTTTAGATCAGGACCGTCCGATTCGAATCTGTGAAAATTCATCCGCGAAGTGAGTGCACACATCCCGATGACGAATTCGAATTGGACAGTCCCGATCCAAAATCCAAAGATTGGGTTACTTTAGGGGATACGGACCCGACTCAATGTGTGTGTGGGGGGGGGGGGGGGGGGGGGACTCAAAGGTCCGGATCAATTTTGCTCCTTTCTAGAATTTTTTTATCTCCTCTGAAATTCTGATCTGTAATTATATTATGTGTTGGACACACTAAACACATATCTTTAATTTTTTATGTAAAAAAATAGAGACATGATAAACAGTCATCCAATAAATAAAATAAAGAGAGAAAAATTGAATCAGAAGAACGAGAATACATATGATATAACATAACTAGAAAAAGTTAAAGCTTAACCTTTTTTATGTGAAGTACCAAATTATTAAAATTAAGGAGTTATGAACGAACTTAATTAATTCTTATAATCGGAGTAGGAATTTTGTGGACAGCAATTGAAATATCTCCATAATAAGACATTAGTATAAATTATCTGTTTTAAATTGTATGGTCATATATTATTTTTTTCAAAATGCAGATTTTATATATCATCATATGTTGTTTCCCGAGTTTTCCTTCGGAAAGAAATATCTATTTCGGAAAATTAGTTTTTAAAATAAGACAATTTATATAGAAAATTATTATACGATCAATTTGTTTTACAACAATAAATATTTTTTTTGAAAAATTAATAATTGAATAATTATTTGAGTACCCTCACTCCAGTACTTCTAAAATTCCCGCACCACATTTAGAGAAATTATGTACTATGGTCCCTACTAATTATTATTCTAAAAATATATTATACAGTCCCCACTAATTATATGGTTCCTACTAATTATTATTCTAAAAACCATGTAGCACTCTTCCTCTATGGTCACCACTAATTATATGGTCCATCTTTCTCAGTCCCCGCATCAACTTTCCTTTAATGAAGTAGTGGGGACCCCGCATCACTGCATCAACTTTCTCCAATCGTCCCCGCATCAATCTTCCTCTAACAAAAAATAGTTGACCACGTAGGAATAAATATCTACAGTACTTGATATTAATACTTTCAAACATCATCTAGTATCATATGTAAAATATACTTGCAAGTATAGATATAAATACATGCACGACGAATAAATATTTGTGTGATGACGAGTCCAAAAGTACGTCATCATGGATCTCATTTGAAAGAAAAAATTGCGTAGAAGACGTTCGTGGTTTCAAATTCACAAAATTCTTCACAAATCGTCAGAAATATGGACGAGATTGAACAGAGAAAAAAACCACCTCTAAAAACGTGTATGCCCCTCCATATAATTTGAGTTGTCCCCCATGGGTATGTTTGGTTGATTGAGAATATGTTATTCTTGAGGTTAGGGCGTTAGGCTATTCGGAGTAGCCTATTCGGTGTTTGGTTGGGTTAGAATAGCTAGAACAGTGAATCCAAACTTTTTGTTTTATTAGAATAGGCTATTCCGAAGGATTTTGAGATTTGGCTATTCTAATAAGACAAACAATAGTTATTCTTGATTTGGCTATTCTAGTTATTCTTGTTTTACAACCAAACATATTCCACATGTATTTATGGTGAGGGTACGTTTGGGAGATAATTATTTACGTAAATATTGTCCACCTCATAGGTATAAATACTTCTTTGCATAGGTATTAATACTTTAGAAAAATTTTGCGCCTCCAGATAGTTATGGTAGTTATGATACAAGTACAGTGCAGATATTATAGTGCGGGTAATGTTATTAGCTCCCTTAATAATTCAACGGAGGATTGTAAAAAGTTATAATATTGTTTTGGATCACTTTAAGAGTTACATTGTATTTTAGACACATTGAAGACATATTTTTTAAATAAGGATAGAAAAATATGATATAATAGTCACCCAATAGAAACGTTGAGGAAAAAATTAAATCGAATGAGTAAAAAAAAAAAATGGTGATATGATATAATTACTAAAATATTATCAATATTGACGTGGGGTTTCAGCCTTGTACAAGTAATAAAAGAGAATTAAAGAGGTTCAAGGAGTTTGTTTCGAAACTACTAATTATATATTGTAAGATTAAGTGTATTAAATGTGTGCCTGGGCGGCTAAAGAATCGTCACAGCTCGAGCTCTGGAGGGTAATATTAACCGATTTGATGGTAGTTATTTCCAGATCATTGGCATTTCTTAGACACATTAACTAACAACAAGATCTCTTGGAGCCACGTGGAAGTTGGCACTGTGAACTCACATGGCCGAGGCCTCGTGCTTCCCACTGTTCCTCTTCTTTCTTTATTCACAATATCTCTTCGCAAATATGTCTCACTAAAAGAGCGAAATCACCATTTCGCTATTGAGCATCTCCATCTCCTGGAGGTTTATCATGCTTCATGTGATGGAAGAATCAGTAGAATAAGTATCTCTCTCTCATTTTTAAGTTGCTCCTTTTTGCTAGAAATATTAGAAGTTGAGTTTGCCACATTTTTAATCAGTTAAATCACCTTTTGTTTCTTGGGGTTGGGGGTGGCTTTCCTATTATCTTTACTTGAGGAGGCGAATTGAAAATTTATTTGCCCACCAAAAAGAGTGGAATCAAGTGGCCATATGCGCGAATTCTTACAAGTTACAACCCAATAAGGCAATAAATTACATTACTTTCCGTACCCTTTTGTATTATTCTGTGCATTAATGCAGATTCCACCTAGACGGCACGCGATCCTTCTATATCCATCAACACGTTTTATGGACGGTCTCGATTTCACAAAAGCAGCATCCCAAAAGGCATGTGCTTTAACCACCGTCCTGACATCTCTTTTCAAACTAAGATGTTTGGACCAGGTGTACAATTTAAACCTACATACGGTAAAACAAAAAGAGAGAAGTGTACAATTGAAGATGGTGGAATTTGAAGTTTTATATAACAAATATTAAAGCTATCAAGTACAATTTTTTAATAGCATTGATAAATTAATTTTATGATATCAGAATTTTATTTATGATACTAATATAACTATCGTAGAAGAAGATTTTGTAGACTATAGTGTCGATTATAACACAATAATTTGCGAATTATATGGAGCTTATTTAGGACTCAACTTGCTCTTCATTCTTGAGCTACTTGACGTGGTGAATGGACCGTCTACATCCAAATTTCAACGACCATCTAATAAGTAGGCTTTGTACTAAATCGATACAATAATTTCAAACCAAATTTTTAGAACAATGTAGTTTCGAGTAGCTTGGATTCAATATTTTTTAATTCTTCACGAGCGAATGCATAATTTTCTGTACTTTTTAAGTAAACACTAAAAGCAATAAATAAATGATTTGATAAGAAAAACATATCGGTCATTAACTAGATTGAGTAGCCTAGCATGCGTTACTCTCTCTCTCATATAGATGTCTATGCATTCACCAAAATATGGGATCATTGAGGGGCTGTGTCATCTGCCAAGCTCCGGCAGCTCAGTAGTCTAGTCGGATAGGCTGAACTGGAGAGGGTGGACTCCACTTTGTTTCTATCTCTGCAACAGTTTCTTCTCTTCTTACTAGCTTGCCTTACAGAGCAAATATCAAGAAACCAAGAACGTTATGATTTAATTCATTCATTTCTTAGTTAGCAGTTAACACTTATTTTCAAAGTCCTTAACCCAGCTTGATCTCAACTGTACAAAAAAAATCAGAGGGAGAGAGATGATAATGCTACTACTACTAATCCTAACTCTGGTCCTAGACCTAGATTGCCTGAGCTGACGAGGTCACTAACAATCGCCACATACTTGCCTCGGTCGACCAATAGAGGTACAGAGAGTGACAGGTGTGATCGAGATTGGTACTGTCCATCTGTTGTTGGATCACACCCGGCAAGAGTTAAGCTGCATAGAGTGCCACCAGAGGTGAAGAAGGCTACAGATAGCTTAGTGCCATTTGGAAAGCCAATGGAGCAGGTTAGAGATGAGGAGAAGCTAGAGGGGAAAATAGAGAAGAAAGGAGCTGTTCCGGGCATGCCTTTTCAGGCTAGGAAGTGTGGGGGCCAATTTGATCATTCTTTGATTATTGTGGTTGTAAGTCTGAGTATCTCATCTTTAGTACATTGTTTTAAGCTTACATAGGTACTCAATTCAATTCAGTTATTGATCTGAAGTAATTATAATATAGCTGCGTCCCAATACAAGGGCACAAGTATACCAGCTACATACTAATATGAGGTTCAATTGGGATGAATTGAGACTGTCATGTGAAAATTTACTCTGTAACAATTAGGATGGAAAAACCAGACAGAGCCTTACCTGTTCATAACAGTACTCATACTGGTATCAGTACCGGTATAATATCTTGTAACAGTACTCAATGATCTACGCCAAACCAGCTGGTGGTGCTGGAGTATTTTAATATTCCTTTCCATTTATGATATCTGGAATTACAATATTTTTTATTTTAACCACAGGAACTGAAAACTAACACTAGACTGCTTCTTTTAGGAGGTCATGCATGCAGTCTCAAGTCTAATACTTTTGTTAATTAACTTATTAGCTACAAGCTAGTGCATTAAAAAGTTTAGAATTATTTTTCAGTTCCAAATAATGTTTCTGATCTTTATATTTGTATTATTTCAGCTACTTATCTTCTCAATCTCAACTGCTTCTTTCGCAATTTCTCAGAGGAAGAAAGTTCTAGATCTTAAGGTAACCCTGCATATCAGGTTTGACCTCCACTGTGTTCTTTGAAATTTGTATCATCTGATTTTTTTTTTCTTTCTTTCCAGGAAGAGTTGAAGAATTTACATAATTGCTGCATCGCTATAAACGCCTCTGTCAGTAGCAAAATCTCCAAAATGTCAAGTTTCTCTGACAAACCAGAAAACAAAAATATCCCTCTCTACACAATAGCTCTATCTTTCCTCTCCCCATATTTCATCCTCAAATTACTTGACCAACTAACCAGAACCAGACAAACCTCCGATAACCCAAACTCAAACGCTGCCTCCACTGAAGAAGGGGTGCCGCTAAAAAAGCGGATTGCATACCGGGTCGACATTTTTTTCTCAATTCACCCATATGCAAAGCTCCTAGCCCTTCTAGTTGCTACCGTTCTTCTTATCTGTTTTGGTGGAGTTGCCTTGTACACAGTCAATAACGGGTCAGGTAGCTTTGTGGAGGCACTGTGGCTATCATGGACCTTTGTGGCAGATTCAGGTCACCATGCAGATCAGATTGGGCTGGGCCCACGAATTGTATCTGTTTCAATTAGCTCAGGTGGCATGCTGGTTTTTGCGACTATGCTGGGGCTTGTGTCAGATGCAATTTCAGAGAAGGTTGATTCTTGGAGAAAGGGGAAGAGCGAGGTGATAGAGAGTAATCATATTCTTATTCTTGGATGGAGCGATAAATTGGTAACTTTTCTCTACTTAAAGATTTGATTGTTTATATGTTGGTATTTGGTACAGGAAATTGTTTTTACTGCCAACCGAACTATTCTAGTAGACCTAGTCTTGTTCCCACATAACTTTTACTTTGGCTAATTATAAGTTCTCTGATCCAATATACTGCTTCACCCATTGTACCTTTCCCCACCAGTTAAGAGTTGGTGATGTTATCTTTAGCTAGCTATCTGGTACCAGTACTTATTAGTACCATGCTATCATTGCTGTCAAGTTTACCGCCATAAAAAAGTCATTGCAATGTGGTGATGTAAATCTTATAAACCCCTTTAGTATTAACATCCACATTCCCTAGTTGAAATAAAAGGCCCTGTCAAACAAATGCAACAATTAGTTAAACGAGGAAGCAACTCCAATTATAGAACCAGTTTGCTGAACTTGGAAGGTACAGACTACTTAGTAATTAATGCTCTTTCGATATTGCTGTTTTTTTATAATTTATTAACTCTATTTTGGGTAAAAATAGGGATCTCTTCTGAAGCAGTTAGCGATAGCTAATAAGAGCATAGGTGGTGGTGTGATAGTAGTTCTTGCTGAAAGAGACAAAGAGGAGATGGAAATGGATATAGCCAAATTAGAGTTTGACTTCATGGGTACTTCTGTGATTTGTCGAAGTGGCAGCCCTCTAATTTTAGCCGACTTAAAAAAGGTACATAACCATTACCTTTTTTCTTTTTTTAAAAGAAGCAGTACATAAAGATTATCCGGAGATAATATTGTTTTCCTTTTAAGGCTTCTCATTTGTTATTTTTTTCAACCAAAACTGACAGGTTTCTGTTTCAAAGGCACGGGCCATTATAGTTTTAGCTGCTGATGAGAATGCAGATCAGGTCAGTAAATCTTTGTGGTAAGATATATTTACATCTATACCCTCATTTGGTCATTTCTCTGTTGCAAACTTCCTGCACATCTATGGATATGATATTATGACTTGAAAAACATAAGAAAGAATAGGCACTAAAATGCCAGACTAAACTCGGAACAATTTTTGCTTGGTTACTTTTGTCTTTTTTTTTTTTCTTTCCTTTTCTTTTACATTCTTTTTAGAACTCTTTCTGAACCTAGGATTAAAGTTATTTTTTTGTATTGTCCTTATCAGCAGAGCGATGCACGTGCTTTGCGAGTTGTGCTGAGTTTGACAGGGGTAAAAGAGGGCCTAAGAGGTCATGTAGTAGTAGAAATGAGCGATTTAGATAATGAACCACTTGTAAAGCTGGTTGGTGGTGAACTAATAGAGACGGTGGTTGCTCATGATGTTATCGGTCGGCTAATGATACAATGTGCATTGCAACCCGGTCTTGCCCAGGTACTAAAGTCATTTGGTAAAGATCCCGCAGAGCATGCCAGACATGTGGAAGGCTCTCTCTGTATTAAAAATAGAGTGAGGCTATGGTACTATGCATAGCACAGATTGGTCTGTGCTACGGATCGATTATCTTCGTTTTTAAACTCCAAACAATCTATCTGAACTGTTCACATGATCTTCATATGAAAAATGAACTGTTCACATGATCTTCATATGAAAATGTACTTGTAGATCAAATTTTATATTTTTAAGAACTTTTTTACTATTTTTTAAGATAGGTAGAAATAATTTGATCTAAAGATTCTAGGCCATTCAAAAGTAGTGGTTTTCTACCTATCTAAAAGAATAGTAAAAAATTTCTAAAAAATGTAATATTTAGTCTGCAAGTACAATTTCATCTGAAAATCATGTTGAACGGTTCACATTGACTATTTGAAGTTTTAAAACGAAAATATTGTTCCGTAGTATGGACCAATCCGCACTATGCATAGTACCATAGCCTCACTCTTAAAAGTATTATGTTTAGTTATAAAGAAAGGAGGCTTATACTAAGAAAGACAATGTCTATTCTAACTAAGTATTCAAATTGTTGAAACGTTTGTTTATTGTAAAAAAGATAGTTAATTTACCAACAAAAAAGCTTCATCCAGATTTGGGAATCTTTTAGGGATCCAGTAACTTCCCCGCTACCTTCTTTTGGGGCAACTTGCAAAAAGAAAAAAAAAAATGCCCATTTGCTAACTGGAAATTATGACTTGATTCTCAGATTCATTTCAATCTAGTTAACCACAGTAAATTATTTGTTGAAGCTCTCTTATTTGTTGGTTGGTGCATATTGGATGATTAATGCCCATGATATGCTGACTGCTGCGTTACAGTTGATTTCCTTTATATAATGGTTATTAAAGTATCTGTTTGTTGTATTGGGCCGCATTACAGATATGGGAGGACATACTAGGTTTTGAGAATGCCGAGTTCTACATAAAGAGGTGGCCGCAGCTGGATGGGATGAGATTTGATGAGGTGTTAGTCTCTTTTCCTGATGCAGTGCCTTGTGGGGTCAAGGTTGCCTCGAAATCAGGAAAAATTATTATTAACCCGGACGATAATTATATTATTAGAGAAGGTGATGAAATTCTAGTTATAGCCGAAGACGATGATACATATTCCCCAGCTCCTTTACCTGTGGTACGTGCAATTCCATTTATGTTTAATTGTTATACAAAACTGGAAAGGTCCCATGTTTCCCTGTAAAGCATGAAAAATATCACCCATAATACATAATTCTTTAATTTGGAATACCCAAATATAAGTACCTTTTTCTATTGATGTGACGGTTCATAGGAAGAGGTGTAGTTCTGGCATATTTTACATTGAATTGGAAGGGGAGGGGTACATAGGTTATCATAATGGATTGCACGGGACATTTGTGTTATTTGCTGTTTTGCATGGGTTATGGTTTGATATTTTCACAGTTTGCAGATGTGTACACAAATTTGTGGTTCTTAAAGATAATGAATGCCTGATTTTATCTGTTATATTTGTATTGGCATTTGACAAGGATCTGGTTTTATTGATCAGTACTTTTTGGGTATCAGTGCTTGTTGCCTACCACTGAGACAGTTTGGTAGCATGGTAATTTGTTCCTTGGCTTAAAGACTGGTAAAAGTTTCACATGTTATTAAAATATAATAAAAATCTCTTAAATAAGTAAATAAATAAAATCTAATAAAAATGACAACCTTTGAAGTGTATGATACAGTTTTGTCCGGACTCCTAAATATTTTCCTCATTGCAGATGCGGAAGGGATTTGTGCCAAATAAACCAAGCCCCCCGAAATATCCTGAAAAAATATTATTTTGTGGCTGGCGCCGTGACATCCATGATATGATAAAGGTATTTTCCTTTTGGTTTATCCATTTATTTGTTTTTTACAGACAGACATCGCATTCATTGAAAATTGGAAAAAAAAAAAAAATCCAAAGTCAGCATAGCATAATCAGATTTTCATAAAATACTATTTTTACATAATCAGGTATTGGAGGCATTTCTTGCTCCTGGATCAGAGCTATGGATGTTTAATGAGGTGCCAGAGAAGGAAAGAGAGAGAAAACTAACAGATGGTGGTTTGATCCTCTCTGGATTAAAAAATATTAGACTTGTGCACAACGAGGGAAATGCTGTTATTAGACGACATCTGGAGAGCTTGCCTCTAGAAACCTTTGATTCTGTGAGTATTTACAATAAATTTCATATATGACCGCAAAAATTCTTTTTGTAGATACCCCTTATATTCTTGAAAACCTCAAGGAAGTTGTGAAAACCAAGGGTATGATGGGATGTGAGAGTGAACCTCATAGAAAGAAAAATTGATTTTCAAGAGATTGAACAAACTTAACATTTATCTTTTCAAATTACAGATTTTGATTCTAGCTGATGAATCGGTTGAGGATTCAGTTGTACAGTCTGATTCTCGCTCACTTGCTACTCTTCTACTTATTCGTGATATTCAAGTACCTCTCTCTCTCTCCCCCCCCCCCCCCCCCCCCCTCCAACACACACACACACACTCCCCCTGCGTTCCAATGAAACACAAAAATCAAACCCTCAAAAAGCACAAACCAGTCATCTGAAGCAAACAAAAATGATATGTAGTTGGAAAGAAAACGATTACCGCGCCACAGTATGTTTTTTCTATAGTACCATATATTAAACCTCTTACTATTATTATAATTATAAAAATTTCAGTCAAAAAGGCTTCCTTCAAAAGAGGCGAGGTCTCCATGCCGGTTCGCTGGCTACGCACATCGGTCGTGGATCAGAGAGATGCAACATGCATCTGACAAGTCGATCATCATAAGTGAAATTCTCGATTCCAGAACCAGAAATCTCGTTTCTGTTTCCAAAATCAGTGATTACATTTTGTCTAACGAGTTGGTTAGCATGGCATTGGCTATGGTGGCTGAAGATAAACAAATTAATCGCGTCTTAGAAGAATTATTTGCTGAACAGGTATGAACACTTGATTAATTGTGCTAAAACATGCACACAAAAATACATGAAAGTCAATTTTTAAAATATATAAGAAATAGTTTCTGCTGGTAGATACTAGTACAGTACTGTGCTATTCAGAATATGAAGAAAGAGACTTTTTTAAGATTATACTTTCTGGTAGTGTCTTTACCTTCACTGGTACCAAACTGTCTGACAAAACAAGCGTGATAAATGTAAATCCCAGAAATAGAGATGAGAATGCCCCAATTGAAAAATGGTAATTTGGTTCTAAATGGTAAAAAAAAAGACCTGGTCTATATGAAAATTACATCATTGCTTAATAATAGCTCATCAACTTTTGGTGCTTTTCAGGGTAATGAAATGTGCACAAGGTCTGCTGAATATTATTTATATGAACAAGAGGAGTTGAGCTTTTATGATATAATGGTACGGGCTCGGGGTAGGGAAGAAATTGTAATTGGATACCGCCTGGCTCACACGGACCATGCTATAATAAATCCCAGTTTAAAAACTGAGGTTAGAAAGTGGTCACTTGATGATGTATTTGTTGTAATTTACAAAGGCAAATGATACTAATCCAAAAGAAAAGAGAATAAAACTTGCATATTGTAGCATAGGTGTGGCACTAATTTATGCTAACTGATAGGGTATTACAGTGTATTTACATTACAAACAACATTGATTTTTGAACATTTTTTTTTGTAATTTCAATTGCTTTTCAAAACCCCTCTCGTTCTCACTGTCATCCTAGCAATGCTTGTGATATGAATTCTAAAATAATAACATTTTATTGCAAAAATGTATTAATTGAGATATAAAATCAATTATGATAGTTTTAGTAGGAGTCAGATCAGGCTAGTTCTATATTTCTTTTTTCCCAGATAGTAACTGACATTAATGAATTAATGCTGATGCGCAACAGGACCAAATGCTATGGTCGTCAAGTTGGGCAATTGGAACATTTTCACAAACAGGCCCAAAAAGAAAGCCCAGAGTGTTCTGCGGAAAAACAAAAAAGAACAAGTCATTAGCTGGAAAGAAAATGAGTTAGACAAGAAAGAAACATCCGACTTCAACAGAAGTATTCAAAATTATTCATCAGAAATAACCATAAAATCATGAGCTAAATATGTATCCCTTCGTATTACCTGAGTATATAATTAGAAAATTCAGACCATTTTTTAACTCTAGCACGAATCTCAATACAATCACTCCATATCTACAATAGGTATCAATTTTTTTTTTATTCGACTGAGACTAAATCCAGACCGTTCTCTATGAAGTATACTAAGTACCTGAGGGACTACGGATCCTAAATTTATTTGGATCCGCCCATAAAGAGCCACTGCCTAAGTTTTTGAAAAAAAAGAGGTAAGAGTCTTGGCAGCCTTTGCCAAAGTGAGAGAGCAACTTGGCAGCGGTGCCAAGATTATCCAAAATATATTTTCAGAAAAAAGATTATCGAAGATGGAGAGAGACTTCAAATACGCAAACCTAATGAAAATTTTTATGGAGGTTTTCATCAACAGGGTTTCTAAGTATCGATGGCAGCTTGGATCTGTTGTTAAGTTAATTAGAGGCTGCTCATTGACCTCAGACTCGTTTACCAGTTCTGTCGTTTTAAGTAATTTCTACATTTTCGTTCGTAACTGCAAACATCTTACAAATTTAAATTTGTGCTTAGCATAATAATTCACACATGACATGATTGAATTGGTTGCGAGCGATTATAATTTTTTCGGGATGAGCCAAATCTTTTCTCTGCAAAATTGCTCTTGTTTATATTTAATTTTGGGTTATTTTTTAAGTTTTCAATGTGACCAACTAATGAAACGAATATTTTCCGTAATTGAGAGTTCATTAAGGTCATGTTTGATTCTGGAGTAAAGTTGATGAAAAATTAAATTGCTTGCTGCATCCTACTTCTCATATTTACATGTATTTGAAGTCATGAAATAAATTAACTCAAATGAAAGAGTAAGATGTTAAGAAATGAATCATGTCTATTAAGTTCTACAGGTGAAGCAAGTTAATTCACCTGAAAAGGTGGAGTAGTTTACTTCAGATTAACTCGCATCTTATTTCTATTTTACTCTTCATTTGACTCCTTGAGCGCTTATTCCACCTCTTACTCCACAACCAAACATTATCACGGTGATATTTCTTGTGGAGAGACAACTAAAGGGGTTTATTAAAAGGAATATAATTACATTAGAAACAACTAAACAAGCTCACAGAGTTGCATGAAAACTTCCTACAAACACCTCCAAGTCATAAACCGTTCAAATACCAAATAAGACCCCCAACCAAAAAAGAAAGAAGCAGAACACTCATTTACAAGTCACCTCAGGCTCAGAGTAACCCCTGGATTTTATTAATCTTACAAATCATATATGCAAGGAACTCATATTAAGTTCTCCGCTTGCATGAACCTCTTTCACCTGCCTATCATACTCATCCTCTTCTTCCTCCTCTTCTTCTTTCTCTTCTTTCTCTTTCTCTTTCTCTTTCTCCTCCTCTTCATCAGAATCAACATCACCCCAGCCATAACCTAGAGGGCTTTGGGATTCTTTCGGTTTAGTCCTCCCTTCTTGCACTATTTTCATTATCTCTTCTATGCTTTGAAAAGAGTATATGGGGGCACTATTGTCCCGTCTATAGTACGCGGCCTGTGCAGTCTCGGTGAGTTCTCTAGGGAGATTCTTCACGAACCATGGATGAGTCTTAATTTCTTTTATAGTAATTCTCTATTAAAAAAATCAAAATATGTTTTTGTTAGATCTTAGAATTTTCATGACCCTTGCAAATTTATTCATACCATGCATGCCTGAGAAAAGGATACAAATTATCATAACAAACCCAATAACATACAACAATATCATCATAGTCCATGATATTTGTAAGGTATCATCCAATTGGTAATTTTGCAAGAGGCATTTGGCATTACATAATAGTCGATGATATTTGCAGGGTATGCATTTTTTTTTTTTTGGTAATTTGCAAGGTCCTCATAAGCATGAAGAATCTAAAATTGGAATTAATGAAAAGTCTCCTTATGACTTGTAGCATCATCAACAAGTACCTGATATTTAAAGTATTACAAAAATTCCATTCACTACCTTTGCAGGGTTGGGAACAAAGATCCGCGCAATAAGTTGTTTGCATTCCTGTGAAATGTGCACATAATCCGGCATTTTGTACTGGACTTGCATTATTTTCTGCATACATGGTAACAGGTTAATTTAATCCCTCATCCGCAATAAATCAATTTTTTGGATTTGGATTAATAAAGGTAATAATGCTAGTTTAGGAAGTACTACAGGAAACAGAAGGTATCAAAATTCAAAAGGACAATAAGATAAATATACCCCTATCGTTTTGCGAATATTTTTTGGGTCATCGGGATCTTCAAATGGGTATGCTCCGACAAGCATCACATAAAGGGTTACACCACATGACCACACATCTGCAAGCTGTATTACCAGTTCAAGGATTTCAGAGAGTTAAAAAAATGCAACAATAGACTAGAGAAAAGCAAACATTTTTAGATAGTTATGAAATCAGTTTTTGGAGAAAAAATTGAATCTTTCTTGGTCACTTTACACGACTTTGCAGTACATTACTATCGAAGTATGTAACCCTCCACGCATCTACTCTACTAAACAATTCAAGTAAAGAAATCTAGAAGTATTTGAGAACAACTAGGAAAAGCAACAAATTGTTAAGATAAACAATTCACTAGGTTAGTGTGTTATATTTTGGGATTTCGTACTTTAAATATTTTCCAAACATATGGTTATAATAGAGAAACGGAGATTGGGGTATGAACTAGTGACTTGTACCAAGTCCATTATATCAATTGCTCCTGAACTCTGTTACCAACTGCAACTGATGAAGAAAAATATTAAAAAGTAATAGATGATGTCCAGCTTTACACTGACAAATCAACTGGTATGTTTGCTTTTTCAGTCAACCTAGTGATGTTGATTTTTTGAGGGAACTAATACAGATGCATAAAGCATGAATAGATACTTTTCTCAAACAGGTCCTTGTCAAATACATCATATATCAAACGGACCTTGCATATGTTTTCTTCTTATTTATTCATGAAATACCAGGTATCTTCTGTTTAAAAGTAAGCACTTGACTAGATATAAAAAAATAAATGAAATAATGTCATGTACTTTGAGTTAATTTTAGCTTGAACTTGACATTTGCTCCAGTACAGATGGAGCATATGTGCTAAAACCTGCTACTTATATTTTAATTACTGCTTTGTCCTTACTAAAATAATGAATATCAAAATATGATAAATTCAGGTGAAAGAAATTATGTTTGCACCAAATTTAGGTATCTTTTAAAAGCATCCAAAGTTTGGATATAATGTTGTCGTGAATCAAGAGCCGCAAAATTAATCTACGACCTATGAAAGGAATACTACATAAGAAACAACACATAAATAGCTACAAAAAATTCAATGCCCCTCACAAGTTAGTTAGCTGTCCTGATAGTGACAATTCGTAGACTTAAAGCCAAGTACCACTAGAAACTTCTTGTTATCTCTTTCTTTCATTTTTTGTTGAGTTCTACTACCACCTTGAATGGATTGGTGGAAAGAGAATCTAATAAAGTGTAATCAGTTGGTGAATAATTGGCCCACTACAAATGCACCAAATAGGCTCAAACAACTCATAATAAATGCTTGTGCTGAAAGATAATTTTTTAAATTAACTTGCGTGCAAACATGTCCCATTATTTTCCAAGGATTAAGACCCAAAAAAAAAGGAGATTCCCTCTAAAATGACCCCTAAGCACCTTTCATGTTGGTCTCCTGGAGTTGACTCCTCAAAGAGTGCATTAGAATTATCCTTGAACATCCACATTTGTTCACTAATGTAATTAAAACTGGGAATTCAAAATGTTGAATAAAAATCATTTAAAAAGTTAAATAGATTGCCTATCACTGAAGCTATCAAATTTATGGAATCAAGGAAGGGGTTATACTATTTACAAAAGTTTTGGCCCTAATAACAAGAAATTTTAAATTTTAAAATTGTAATAATCTTGAGTGATATTATTAAACTTAAAAATTAGTTAGTACTTAAATTTCTTGTTTCAAGCTATTTGACTAGAGGAATGAGAAATTCTGACTTGGAATTTATTGAGAGGATTTTATATATGTCTAAGCCTTTCTCATGTGATATTAGTTGGATCATAACCCACCCAACTTATTTTACTTCACAATAGAAAGAGATTCCTGACAAGGACTCCATATCCAACTTTAGCTGCACATCTCCTATCAAGCAAGCCTCCAACAAAGACAATGCCATATCCTATGGCAGTCTTGTTGAGTTATGTATAGTGGGTCACTTTAATAAAAACACCCATGCCAAATGTGTAAACAACTATGCAGTCACTATATACTTGTTTCCCATTTTGATTAATATGTACAGTCAAAGTCTGTATGGTCCTAAGGTCCTTATTTTTACCTAAAGGTGCATTGGCAAACAACACCAATTGCAAGATCAGAAGTGCTACAGAAAAATTAAATAAACAAGGACATTATGACAATCATTTGGAGAATTTCAAAGGATTGGAAAAGTTGGTGAGAAAAAGCTAAAAAAGAAATGGATCCATTTTCAAGCATTAATTAGTAACTGTATGAATCACCTATAGAATATAAAGACTTTCATGGAACTAAATGACAAATCTCTTGTCATGTGCTGTGCTTTGGAGAAATTACTGCTGTCAAGGTGCAGGACTTTGTACTGGCATGAGAGGAAGGGTCAAGGTACATGGGGGAAAGAATAGCATTTAATGCCGTAAAAAATGGAACACAGGGATCATTTATGAGCATCTATAATAGTAAGATCCTCTTCTCTCTTTAACTTTTAAAGGAAAAGAAAGCATGAACAAGATGTGTAGCAATAGTTCAACACCCACTTTTATGGTAAAGATTCCTTGTTGAATAAGAAAAATTGAATACAAAAAGATGCCAAATTATTAAAATGGGTTCTACTTCTCAAGGCAAATATACTAGAAGAATACTCCATAAATGGTAATTAATTACCATAATCTTGCAAATTATTTTTACCAATGTAAATATAGATAAAGCATGTCAAAAATTAATAAAAATCAACCAAACAATCCAATACCTAAAAGTCTTCTAAATGTGGCAAAATTAACCAAAAGTCGTCATTCTCAAGCTCGGTTTATTTTGTTTCTACTTTTTTGTGGTAGGTGCATCGAAGGAACTTCATAAAAAAAAAAAATACATATATATATATATATATATATGCAATGACTAACCTTGCCGTCATACTCGCGTCGAGAAAGTACTTCAGGAGCAATATATGCAGGAGTCCCAACTGTTGATTTCGGCCGTGAATGAAGAATTGACGACTGAAATTAATTGGTAGGCCTTTCTTAGTATTATACTTATGACAACTTGAATTTTCATGAAACTATAACCAAACTATAACCAAGTTGTGCATGTTGGGAAAAAGAACCTTGGAATAACCAAAGTCGCAAATTTTAAGTCTAGGAGCCGGGCTTCCATCTAGTAACACGTTCTCCAGTTTAAGATCTCTATGGCATATTTGCTGGGGAGGATGAAAACATTTGTTAAATGAAATGAAGATAGAAAGGGAAGATATTTTCTTAACCAATTCCCCTTCCCCCCACATAATACACAAAAAGTATTGCTTCCCCAAGATGTTAATTAAACTCACCATGTAATGGCAGTAGCTAACTCCTGATATCAGCTGCTGAAAGAAATACCTCGCCTGTACCAAACTAAGAAAACAAGTTAGAGATGCAGAGTTCATTCAAATAGCACAATATTTTATATTCAGAAAATATTCAAGCTACTAAAATTTCAACCTCATCTTCACTAAATCGACCCCTATCACAAATTCTTTCAAAAAGCTCTCCACCAGCAGCATACTCCATCACAATTGCAAGATGAGTTGGTGTCAGAACAACCTTCACAAAATAAAGATCATCACAAATCAATACTTATTTTCAAATTTTCCTTAGTGAAACCTGACAATCTCATAATTATTTATCTATTTTGATACAAGTACATACTTCTTTGAATCTGATGATGTTCGGGTGACGAAGCGATCTATGATTCATGATTTCTCGATATACATTCTCATCAACCTGCATTAAAGAAAAAAAAAATAAAAGAATGAAAAACTTGCACAAAATGACCCAAATAGATTATTGCCATTTTCCCAAATAATTAACCCAAACAAATAGATAAAAGAATTTAACCAGAGAACAAAGCATAGATGAGACAATTGTCTAAAGCACCAGCAAAACTTTTTTTTAAAAGCCTTTAATCGACAATCCAAAAAAGTTAGCTTCAATATTAGATTGTTTAACTAACATTTGTTAGATCCCCTTCTCCTAATGGTCCTAATTGTTATAAGAATAACTAACCCCCCTCCCCCAACCTCTATATTTCAAATATAATATATTCCTTTTAAAAATCATAGAAGTTGTGGTCTTACGCTTGGAAGGAAAAAGAAAAAAGTAACCCTACGTGCTCTTCAAAAGCATACCTTTTATTACATATAATACTTCCGATTGACATTATCTCAATCGCACAGAGAAGGACAAGGACCTCAACAAAATCCCAATTAACCTAGTTACGAGATATTCTAAAACTAAATTAAGCTCAATTCTGAAATCAGACAAAAGTACTATCTCATAAACCGATCAGAGATGAGATAGAGAAAGTTCGTACAATTTATTTCTACAAACCCCTAATTGACAATTTTAGTCTGATTAATTTCTTCTTAAAATACAACAATCGTTTATAAAAAATAAAAATAAACAAAATTCTATGGTCAATCCAACAACACGGAATTCAATGTCAAATTGATCAAAAAGAGCGTGATGAATACTAAATCAGAATTCTGAGGAAACAGCTCAGGTTCCGTGTTGCGCTTGTGGTACGGCCATCTATGTAAGAGGTGTTATACTAGGTCCAACTCCAATGCAACACTATCTCAAGTGCATTAACTCATTGCACGTACAACCACACACAAGAGCCAAAGATAATTTAGATTCCTTCAGAACAGAGCTGATAGCATCCCCAATCCAACGAAAACAGCAAAAACAAAGGGCAAACAAAGGTACGAAAATTGAAGATGAAAACGAGGATCGACAAAACAAATAAAACTATAGAAATTAGAAGACGAGAGAAATTAATTACCCTGTGACCACGCTCGATGTATTTCATGGCAACGAGTTCTTTAGTTTCTCTATTTCGCATCAATTTGGCCACCCCGAAATTACCCGACCCAATATCTCTCACCATTTCGTACTTCTCCATGATCGCCTCTTTTTTTTTTCTTCCTCTCCTATTTCTTCGTTAAATTCTATAAATATTCCCGTCTCTATCTGATCCTCGCAAGTATCTCTCAACGATAACGAGCCCGAATTTCCAGATTAAAGATGCGGGAGGATAGGCAAATCGAATTTGTTCCGAATTTGGGGAGAGTCAGGTATAGAGAGAGAGAGAGAGAGAGAGAGAGAGAGAGAGTTGGGAGAGATGCGAGGAGGGTAAATGAAATCCGACAAATAATAAAAAGCTGCGCCAAAATCTTACGGGTGGCGCTGGCGGTAATATTTGTTTCCCAAGACCCCTTCTCTCTCTTTCTCTGATTTATAGAACTTAAGTGTAAATATTCTTCCGTGCTTAATTATTAGTATAAAAATATATTGCAGGTTAGAAAATTCATTAAACGACCCGTTTTATTATATTTTACAGAATTTCCGCCTGAGGAAGACTCTTTCGACAGTCCTTGCTGATTTGGGGGGATATTGGGTGCTTTCGGAACACTCAAAGTCTCAAAGACCATAGAGATAGCATGCTGCTTTGACGGTTTCGGTATAAAAAGAGGCCCGTACTGGGCCCCGCAAAGCAGTGATTCTTATTCATTTTTATTCATAGACCGGATCCACATGTACAGTCCCCTTCCAATACGGTGGGGTCCACTAAACAGTGGAGTGAAACTTTCTGCAGTCATGGTCCAAGAGCACCTGGATTGTTAGTGCGGGATTGGGTCGAAATAATAGGTTGCTCCGAGAGTATCGCCTGATGAAACGGCTAGTGATTTGTTGGTGAATTGAATGGACCTTTCTGGGGTAAGGCGTTGGTGCGACTTAACATTCCTTGTTACGGTTTTGCCAGGGAAGGCATTTCATTTTACTAATAATAAATATGAAAATATACTTTTATAGCTTTACTAAAGATACAAGTACCATAATAAGAATTTTTTATATAATAAGTTTTGATTTGCGTATTTAGGTTCTTCTATTTTTAAATAAACTTGAGAAATAATTTGAATAGTCTGTGTAGATTCTAGACTCCTTCATTAATAAACTTGCCTTGCATTATCTATAAATAATCATCTGTTATATTATATTCGATGCCGTTTTCTAATAAAGTAACAATTTCACGTGGACAGTGACACGGCAGCACTATTGTAACAGTAACACCACAATTTCCTCGAAAAAAAAAAAGCATTTAATATGAATTGTTTTTGTTGGAGGTAAAAATATGTCTGGCAATCGAAATACAGGGACAAATCTGAAGCGGTGAGAAGGGAGCCTTTTAGATTAAAATATAAATATACAGCTAGCGCATATTAAATTAGGAAGAGAAAGAAGCACATTTGGTTTTGCATAAGATTCAGGCCACGTCAACTTCCAAAATTATCGTCGAGGTGCTATTTATTTTCATATCATTCCAACTTTAATTTATATCCGACATATTTGTTTTATCATGGCGAATATTTTAACAGAAAATATATGGAGTGAGGTTATGATAATATGTATGTTACGGATTGCTTCCTGTTATAAATTCATATTTTAAGTTTTAAAATTCAAACAGTTGATATAAACTGTTAAATATGCATGACCCTTATTGTTTCTCAAAAAAAAAAACTGTTAAATATGATTTCTATAAGAAAATGTACATTAAAAACAAATTTTATTCTTTTTTCAGATATTCTTTTATTATATTTTTAGAGAGCTAGATTTTTATTTTTGGTGAAAATACTCTAGGTTATTATTTTTTAGTAAAAGTTGGTGGTCAAGCCACTCAACTATTTAATATCTACAATAAATTTTTTCATTCAAGTTTTGAAGGTCAAGCCACCTAACTATTTAATATCCACAAAGAATTCTCTCATTCGGGTTTCAAACCTGCGACCTCCTCATAAGCTATTATAGAGCTATATTCAGTCTATATCTCGTACTATAAACTTTGAACTTAAATAAAATATTAGTTAATTAGCTTTATATCCCATGGTTCCAGATCATGATTTTATTTATCTTTAATTATTTTGAAAATAATAAAGATTTTATTTCACGATCAAAATTATAGGATTACAAATTTGAATAATTATGATGTACGTCCAATTATTATTGTACACCCACTTACAACATCTTACAACAATATTTTCCAAAAAAAAAAAACATCTTACAACAATTTTAAATAGTAATCATGGACCACTGAAAAACATCAATTTTGTAAAATACTTAATAAATAGTAAAAAAAATTCAAAAAAATGTAAAATTTAATCTCCAAGCACATTTTAATATTGATATCATATTTAACGGTTTGGATCGACTGTTTGGACTTTGAAAATCACAAAACCGAATTGTTGTAAAATGTTGGAGTGGATCCATTCTCTTTTTATAGTAGTACAATCAATAATGTGGAAATCACATGATGACAGTTTATACAAACTTTCCATTCTAATTTTGTATATCCTTTTAATAGTGAAGATTTGACACATGAAGAAAATAGTTTTGGAAATAGTTCGTAATTCTGAAGGAGAAAACCTATTTAATTCAAGATTAATAGAGTCATTAACTTCTAAGCTGTAGCAAAATAAAGTAGCATAATCACAGATGGCTTCTCTCTGAGAAGAATAAACAAAACAGACCTGCACAAAGGAAATATGCAAATAGCACCCTTGTTTTGCTTATATTTTTCAATTTTGTTTTTTGGTTCCTTGGTCCTGTTTCATGCTATAGCCATGAAAACCAGCCGTGCAAAATTATAAATATTACTAATTAAATCAAGCAATATATTATATATGTTTGTTTGCTGCAAATTACTCCAGTACAAAACAACATATCTAACAAAAAGTTATATTATTTAATCCGAAAGTATTGCATTATACACGGCGTACGCCATCTCAAAAAACTAGAGGCCCAGGCAATTAATTTTAGAATATGTGTATTTCATCTACAATTTAAATTTTAATTAAGATTGTTTTAATCAGTTCTTAGATGATGAACTAAAAAATCACCGCAACAAGTACAAAACTTACCGATAATTATTTTTTAGTGAGTCTATGGTACTATGCATATCACGGGTTGGTCCATAATACAGATCAATATTTCTGTTGTCAAAATTCTAACAGTCGATCCGAACCGTTCAACATGATCCCCATTTGAATATGTACTTGAAGATCGAATTTTATATTTTTTTAGAATTTTTTACTATTTTTTAAGATAGGTACAATGATTTTCTACCTTGAAAATGAAATTATCGATCCGTATTACGGACCAAATCGTGATATGCGTTGTATCATAGACTCACTCAATATTTTTATATGTAAGTGTATTTTATTTGTTTTATCAGCAAGGTTATATAACTTATATTAGTTCAATGGAAGCTTAAATATGTGGCTAAACGAGCAAAGTTAGGGTGTGATGTGCTCATCAAGAGGGGTTGGTGAGCATAACTTTAAAAGTCTATTGGATTGGCTTCAAATGACGAATCCAAACCGTTGAAATCCATCTACTTCATGAGTAATGCATTTATATGCAAAATTTTAAAAATTTGGAATTCATTTAGTACAAGGTCAAGCGGTCAAAACATGTTGAAAAATGAATACATTTATAAAATAACTTATAAAAGGTTCATTGGTTTGACCGCTTGACTTTGTACTAAATGAATTGAAAACTTCCAATTAAAAAAATAGTTACTGGAGAATGGGAAGGTTGTGATTACTGGAGAAGGAGAAAGGATTAGGATTAGGATTAATTAGAGAGATTTACATTTACATGATCTTTTTCTTAATTCTTTCCCCATTCTCCCCGTTATAAATAGTTAGTTAGTTAGTTGTGTAGGACGGACAACGAGACAATATTTCAGTCACTTAATTTCTTTGTTCCGTCATTATCAATCCTCCTTCAATTCCTTGGATTTCTTTCTTTCCTAATTGACAAGTCGATCTCCAATCAATCTTTGTTTTAATGCAATGAGTTATAGCTAGTAAAATTATATATTGTGGGAATTAATTTAAGAAGCTTAGCGTCTATTACGCAAGAAGAAGAAAAGAAAAAACCAACATTGACCATACTCGAAAGGGGGCACCAAATGGTGACTACAAGTCGATCATATTTTGGATGTGTTATAGACATTCAAAATTTCAAACAGATGGTGCCTTGCCTTAGTTGCCTAGTCATTTCTCAAATTTCAAATCTCTGTCAGTGTGGACCCCACGCAAGATCTTGCAATCCTTCTCTTTCTTTCCAAGACTCCAAGACTCCCAAGTTCAAACACAAAAAGAGTACCAAATTTAAACGGCCTTTTGCTTTTTCTACCGATATTTTTATTAATGAATTTTGAATTATTGGACTGCTCACTGAAATTTCAGCTTTTCTGAATTCTAACCTCTGTCAATTAATTGCTAAAACTGTACCAATCTGTTATATTTTTTTATAGAGAAATTATATTATCTAGAACTAGACTTTCATACCTTTATTTTGATATAAAGAACACAAAAATCCATGTAGCCATGTTCTCTAAATTGAATTTTGAATCTGGTCAAAATTATAGAACTGCTCATTGGAATTTCAGCTTTTCTGAATTCTGACCTCTGTCAATTAATCGCTAAAACTGTACCAATCTGTAATATTTTTGTATAAAGAAATTCTATTATCTGGAAACTAGACTTTAGTACCTTTATTTTGATATAAAAAACACAAAAATCCATGTAGCTATTTTCTCTAAATTGAATTTTGAATCTGGTCAAAATTATAGGACTGCTCACTGGAATTTCAGCTTTTCTGAATTCTGACCTCTGTCAATTAATCACTAAAACTGTACCAATCTGTAATATTTTTGTATAAAGAAATTCTATTATCCGAAAACTAGACTTTCATACCTTTATTTTGATATAAAGAACACAAAAATTCATGTAGTCATTTTCTCAAAATTGTATTTTGAATCTGGTCAAAATTATAGGACTGCTCCCTCTCAAAATCTAAAAAAAAAAAAAAAAAAAAATTTAGTGGACCGCCCCCACAGTGGGGCGGTTTGGTGATTTTTTTTTTTGGGTAGTGGACCGCCCCATGGGCGGGGTTCGTTGGAAAAGCTGACCGCCCCACCCTGGGTGATTAGGTTAGATTTAAAAATAATTTGAGATCGGTATTATATTTGATATTTGTTTCTTTTTTAGGTTATTAATAAAAATATCGGCTTTTCTACGTGTTTTAGTCAGAGTCGTATACTATTATTGTACTATTAATTTGTTTTTTCAATACTGATTGGATATCTACCGGATACGTACAGATATACAGATCGGATTGGATATTTATTAAAATAATATTAAACAAATTCATTTATATGGTTTCATCAATTCGTTGAAAATGAAAAACAAATTACATGATAATATGGACATATATCATTTTCTTAGCTTGACAAATTTTATGCTCGTAAAACGATGTTTTATAGATGACAGCATCGTCATCTTGTTTGTTTCTGGCTCAAGGATCCGACAACATCATTTGAATTCAAATACATCCTGAATTTAGCAGCCAAATTATGATCAATTATATTAACAGTTCTAGCTTCTCGGTAATTTTATAGTTTTTGAAACTTTTTTACTATTTATTTAGATAAGTACAAAATCATTTTTTTGAATGGTTCATTGGACCCGGCCTACGGGCATTCTACCAAAAAAAAAAAATGCTAACCAGTCCCCTACAAGCATCCATTTCCAATTTTCAGGTTTTAACATCTCATTTTAATTTTTTTTAAAAGAGTACGGTAGAGTAACGGCTATTTTTATTAATAACTCAAGAAAAAATAAAAATATAAAATATAACATCTATTCGAATTTATTTTTAAATCTAACGTAACCGCCTCCTGGGGGGCGGTCCACTTTCCAACCAAACTGCTCCATAGGGGTGCGGTCCAGTATTTTTTTTTTTTTAAAAGATTTGAGAGACAATATGAATAAAATTTAACAATAAAAATTCAAATTTTGTTTTTAATATTTGTTAGATTAATTCTTTTGATGTATAGACCGACATTTTTAAAAGTACTCAAAGTTAATTAAAATTAATAAAAATGTCCAGACCAATCAACTTATATTAGAGACAAATAACTAAAATGCTGAAATATAACACTAAAAAATTGATTTTTTTTTAAATATTTGTCAAATTACTTTTTTGATAGCATATTTATACTAAAATACGCTAAATTACTTAAGAATTACTTGAAATTATGTTTTTTTTAAGAGACAAATAGCTAAAATGCTAAAATATAACACTAAAAAATCGAATTGTTTTTTTTTTAAATATTTGCTAGATTACTTTTTTTTAATATATAATTAGCATATTTATACTAAAACACGCTAAATTACTTGAAATTATGTCAATTTCTGCTGAATTACACTAAATTATTAATAATTATGTAGAATTATGTTAGAATACACTAAATTACGTATGAATAGAGATGATATTTTCATTGCGAAGGCGAAAAACGACGACGAAACTTCAAACGGTCATAAAACGGCGCTCGAGTGTCCGATTTCAGCAAATGACCACTTTTCGGAAAGCTTGCGAAAATGCGTATGTGTCCAAATTAGCAAAGTCAGATTTCCAAATTCAGAATTGCCAAAAAATAAAGGGAAGGGTCTCAAAACTTCAGTTGAAGTTTCCGATTAAGATTTTCATTTCTATTGTTCAATCTACGTACTCAGTAAATTAGTTATATAATGAACTTGTAGAATACCAATTTTTATTATTTTTATTATTTTTTACTATTTTTTATGATTTATGAAAAATGACACAAAATTGGTTCTATTCATACATAATTTAGCGTAATTTACCGTGTTTTAGCACAATTCTACATAATTATTGTAATTTCAGTATAAATTAGCATATGTTGATGGGTCTGGGCATTTTTATTAATCTTTAATTAACTTTGGGTATTTTTAAAAATGTCGGTTTATACATCAAAAGAAGTAATCTAACAAATATTAAAAACAAAATTCGAACTTTTATTGTTAAATTTCATTCATATTGTCTCTCAAATCTTAAAAATAAAAATAAAAAATACTGGACCGCCCCCCTGTGGGGCGGTTAGGTTGGAAAGTGGACCGACCCCCCAGGGGGCGGTTATGTTAGATTTAAAAATAAATTCGAACAGAGGTTATATTTGATATTTTTCTTTTTTCTGGAGTTATTAATAAAAATATCGGGTAGAGTAATGTGGAATGGAATTTCTTGATTATATCTATCGCGAAAATTAGAACCAATGTTTTTGTTGGTCTGATTTTTTTTTAATAAACGATAATAATAATCTCTTCGTTTCTCTATATATGACAATTTTATGTTTATTTTTAATACATATATGTTCACAAATATATTCATAAATCGTAAGAGGTGGGCTACGGTGCTTTGAGAAGTAAAGAGGTTGTTTTTTACTTTTCATATTATTATATTTAAAGTTTAAACAGCCGATTCGAACCGTTCAATATGATCTCAATATTGAAATGTGCTTGAGATCAAATTTTGTATTTTATGAAAAAAATACTATATTTTTAGAATAAAAAACAATTGTTTTTAGAAAAGCAATGGTTTTCAAAAATTCAAAAATCTAAAAAAATGGTAAAAAAAAAAAAAATGGTTTCCAAGCACATCTTAATATGAAATCATATTAAACAGTTCACAGTGACTGTCTATATTTTGAAATTACAAAATTCGAGCAAAAAATAAGATATGGATTTTACTTTTCAAAGTACGATAGCTCAGATGCAATATCACTGCAATAGACAATAATATTATAAATACTTAAATACAAAAAAATTTATTCCTATTTATTTTGGAAAGGCCGGATGAGAAAAACAAAACAAATTGGAAATGAAGACCAACAAGTAGGGGTGAAAACGGAGTGAATACGGAGCGGATAGTGGTAAAATCATCTTCATATTTCTTTTTTGTTTTTGGAATACAGATTGAATATCAACTGGGAATTTAGAGTAGGTCTGATGCTCATCGGACCTACTTTGGTTCAATGGGTGTGATGATCATCCGATCAGCATCAAGATTCATGCACTTCACATCAAAATTCGTGTGAGTTTGTATCAATTTCCGTGCACACAGATTTAATACTAATCGTACGGTGCTAGAGTTAATTGAACCTAAATGTAGGTCCGATGCCCATCAGACCTACTCCTATCTCATTAACCGGATACATATATGGATATGAATCGGATCGGATATTTATTAAAATAATATTAAAAAATATCAAAGTTGATAATAGTTATAAAATTAGTGAATAACAATATTTTTTTTATAATATATATTAAAATATATAATATATATCTACTATTTGAATGCATATAATTGAAACATAAAATCATATCAGTATTTCATATCCTCATGTAATTTTTCGTACACGGATCAAATACGAATCGGATATTGGTAGGCAAAAGTTGACAATAGTTATATAATAAAAACTGTACCTAGTCAAATAAAAGGGAACATGATGATACATGAATAGGACTACACCCTTGTGCCGCCTAGTCATTTTCCTAGTGGATGCGAAGGGCTCAAGGACACATATTCCCAGAAAATGGGACCCGCATTTGATATTCGCTCTTCATGTGATAAGTGGGCCCCACCAATCATACAGTACTGGCTCTTGTGCGCGTGTGGGCCATATTTCTGCTCTCTTCCAAAATTCTGCCCATACCAGTCTCAGTCTGAATTCAGATCCAGTGCAACACCTGACCGTGTAGAATGAGATCTTAATCGTCCTTTTCTTTATTTGGCACGCATTTCAAAGCAGACAACCATATATTATAAGAGAAGAGATTCGATTACATCACTTTTGAGTTACTACAAAGTTACCCTTCTCACTTTCTACATTTTCAAAGTCCAAATCATCATACTTATCTTGTATTTAGATTAAGCCATAACATTAATTATAACATATTAATAATTGGTGGCTTATGTGATGCATCAAAATTTGATGACCGATGTATTACAAAGCACACAATAAAATTACCTCTAAAAGATATGTGTATCAAACTTTGCCTTCTTTTTAATTAAAAATCAAAACTTTGTACTTTTTTTTTTCCAAATAAAGATGGGTCATGTTTGTTAATTTTATATATCTATGAGCAATTCTCCAACCGAATTCTAATCATGAACCACTCACCAGAGAATATCTTATCTTAGTGACTAGATTAAGAACTAGTTTCTCTTGTTTTATTTTTAAATATAAATTGATCTTTGAAATTTGCTGCTATTCATAAGTTCGTGAATTTTTAAGTAGTTTTAATTTTAGCGAGGTTGGCTAAGATCAAAGTGATATGACTACGGTCTTGGAACTACCAATTTATTTTTGTGATTTTCAAAGTTTATATAGTCGATTTGAAGTGCCCAACATATTCTCCATATTAAAATGTACTTAAAGACTAAATTTTATAATTTTTTGGAATTTTTTACCATTTTTTATGGACTTTTAAAAATCACTGTTTTTCATTTTTTATTATTATGAAAAATAGAGATTTAAAAAAAATCATATAAAATAGTTATAAAAAAATGCAAAATTTGATCTCCGAGCATATTTTAATATGGAGAACACATTGATTACTTCAGATCAACTGTTTGAACTTTAAAATCGTAAAATAAATTGATAGTACTAAGATTTTGGTCATACTACTCTGATCTTTGCCAACTTCAATTATAACCCTAAAGAATAACAAATAAATTACGTGCGGGCATGGATGTAGCCTGATAATATGAATATTTTTTTTTGCTGATGTGAATAATCTTTAGTTGAAATGGCCATACCTTTTTGTTGATATACAACATGCTTTTGGGTAGATGTCAATGTTGATATTAACCCTCCATTAGCTTTTGAAAGGAAGTACAGAAAATATATTTAAAATTCTGTCTAAAAAAAAAACAAATTAAATACAATGACTAATCAACCTTGTATTAAATATTGAAGCCCTACCAAGCAGTCCAAGCAGCTTTTTTTTCTTTTTTTTTTTCTGATTTTGAACCCACTATTATTCAGATCTTCTGCAATAATAAACATACAGATAATTAATGTAGCGAGTAGTAAGTACAGTTTGACATGATGGGTTGGAACAAATTACATCGTGTTCTATAGGAAAACCATGCCGCAGAAAATCAACAAAGAAGAAGAGCATGGCCCCACACTCTCTGGAGCCAACCAACAGTAGACAGCTCACAAAATCTTTCATTTTACTCTTTTGAATTTTTCTGCTACCATAGTTTGTGTTTCTTATGGGTAAAAGTGCGTATTTGATAACTTTTATCTATGCAACACAATAGTTACATTGACATTGCCACTTATAACTTATTAGATCTGACGGGAGCTTTGCTTCATTACTTGCATTGCCTCTCCGTTTTTTAAATGAACCCTATGAAAATAAATAAGTACAAAGAAGTGCTGACATTGACAATGGGTGGTCTGCCTCTGATATTTACCAGGTCAGATACTTGACTGGATCTGAATTCAGAAAATTCTCCAATAAGTTTATTATAAAGAAAAGTATAGAGCTGAAAGAAAAAAGAGGGGTGGTGCCTAAGGAGGAGTACATTATGATGAAAATAAAAAATAAAGCTGTACTAATTGCTTATGCGCGGAATCATTTTTCTTTCTTTTTACAACCAAAAATAAAAAATATTCTTCCTAGAGCCAGAAGGCATGATAATGATAATGTCTGCTTCAAATAGAAGATTAGTACAAATTAAACCCACGCCAAAGCACATTGACAACGCATCTTATATATGAATGTGTATCAAGATTAGAAACAATACAACCAAAGCAATGAAAAGAAAAATAAATTTGCTGAGTTTAGGAATATATATATCAGGCCTGTTAACTATCTATTAACAGGTATTATATGTCAAAACAGAATAATGAATCCAAAGACAAAGAACAGTTTAATTTAATTCCAACAAGCGGCCTTGATTGTATATTTGTATTTGATCATCTTTTTCACTTTGTGAGGCATGCACACGGTGTCAAATTTAATTTAGAATAAACTGATAGTACAAGCATTTGTTTAAGGCGCAAAAGCAAAAAAAAAAAAAAACATATATAACAGGATATGGATGGACACCTACAGTACTTAAGAACGAAGCTTTAATTGCAGTATTACATGTGATGATATGTGTACGTACTCTGATTATATGTTATCTTAGTTAGTTTAACGCAAGGCAAAAGGAGAAAAAGAGCGTGGCACCTACGACCTACCAGCTAAGCACAACAGGATATAAAGACCACTTTGTCCTTGCATGACACCTTTTCCAACATGTAATTAATTAATCATAAAATTGCACGTCTACCTTCCTATGCATACACAACTCAGATGCCTTCCTTTGGCTTTTGAGCTAATCCATGCTGTCATCAGCTCACAGTCTGACACATACGTATAGAGTTGGAAAAATTGGCACGCCGGAGCCAGCTCCGTCACGGAACGGCACAGCACGCGTGTCGGTTACGTGCCGTGACTCGCGTGTCCCGTGCCGTGACTAATTGTTGGCAAAAAAGACACGGCACGGCACGGAACACGAAACGGCACGGCACGGGACACGCGAGTCACGGAACGGTAGACACGGAAGACACTCCAGTCACGAGACAATACACTAACATACCTTCCTACAAGGTATAATTTTATTTTAATTAAAATATTTATATTTAAATTTCAATTAAAACATTGAGTAGAACTAAGGTGCTCTTAAGCTCACCAAGCCCTTTGTGAGCTTAACTCAAAAGCCTATCAGATTGACTTCAAACGACATTTTCAAACCGTTAGATGTTCAATCTATATTAAAATGTGCTTGGAGACCAAATTTTTCATTTTTTGGAATTTTTTTACTATTTATTAAAATGGTTTGAAAATCGCTGTTTTTCAATGGTGCAGAATTTTAATAAAAATATCGGTTTTCAAACCAGCTTAATAAATAGTAAAAAAATTCCAAAAAATGAAAAATTTGGTCTCCAAGAACATTTTAATATAGATTGAACATCTAATGGTTTGAAAATGTCGTTTGAAGTCAATCCGATAGGTTTTTGAGTTAAGCTCACAAAGGGCTTGGTGAGCTTAAGAGCACCTTAGTTCTACTCTAAAACATTTGAATTTTAAAGAATCGTTTCATATTTTTTTTTAAACGTTAAATCCGATCAAACGTGACTAACGCATGTTTGGTCACGGCACGACTTAGTCACGACACGACTTAGTCACGGCACGCGAGTCACGTCATGACTCGCTTGCCGTGACCACACCTCGTAATTTTTGTCACAGCACGGCACGTGAAAAATTTACTTGATAACGGCACGGCACAGCACGGCACGTTTTTCCAACTCTACCTACGTACCTTTTTAATTGTAACTAACTTGCTATCAAAATAAATAAATTCAAACTGATTAATTTAATTCATACATAAAAAACGCCGAAAATCAAAATCGTAACTTTCTTATTTGAACAGAAAGATGACACGCTCATAAATTATGCCTGTGAACAACATTTTTTTTTCTTGACCTCCTAATTACTCTTTAGAAAAAAAGGAAAATTTTTAGTGTACTCATACAAATTTTCAAAATAGCCAATTTCTCCATAAAACCATCATAATATCCAATATCCCCATAAAAACTTAAAGTTCTTTTTTCTATACCCTTTTAATTATGTAACATTTTATTTAATTATTTTAAAACTAAAATTAACATGTCTATAAGATACACAATAAGATAAAACGTAACATTAGATCACTGAGAAAAATAGAGTTGCAGACTTAGCACAATGGCGCAAGATATGTCTCTTTACGGAAAGACGCATGCTCAATTTTAAGAAAGGCCTTTGAAAGATGTCGGGAACCGGACCCTTTAATAATAAAAAATAAATAAAAACCAAAGAGGAAAATACATATTCCAATAAAAAAAGATATACTATTAAAGACAGAGTTAAGCAGGAGGAATGGGGTCAATTGACTATTCTTTTTTTTTTCAATTGTTTTGTGTTTATATATGATTTTATATATAATTTAGAGTAAAATGTTATAGTGTTGTAAAATTGATCATTATTCTGCAGAAAAATTGTACATTTTTGCATCCACAAGATTTTCCAAACAGTGGTGTTGCATCGGAAAACCTCTTCAATTAAAGAATAATGAATGCAAATATACCTTTCATAGTTTCGTACTAGCTATACAGCTCAAACAGCATGGCGTCATAATGGACAATGTGATTGCCTCTAAGCAAGGTTTTATGTAGTGTAATGGTGTCAGGCTGACAGGTGTAGAGCGTGTAGTGCGATATATGTGTGTATGATATCTACGGTTGGTAACTAAAGTAGTTGAAGGAATTAAAGATAACGATATTGACATGCATCAAAGATATTTATACTTTATATGATATGGAATTATGGATGGGATGGATGGGAATGACAAAAAATAGATTGATCTGAATCTGAGAGAGCGAGATTTTTGTATTGTAATTAAAGAAACACAAGATGTCATTATGGAATCTGTTATAAGTTCATAACAAAACGCGACTCCTAGTCCTAGATCTATTCTTTCATAACTACTTGGACCACATAAACCTCAAAAATAATATAATAAAGAGGCGTATTAGCCTGTAATAGATAAAATAAATTGATATGGAGTCAAGTTTTGTTCTTATTTTCATCTAACTCTTCGATTCAGTCTTGATCTGCATCAAGTATTGGGATGTAGCCTTTTTCATGTTAATAGGCCAGTTAGGCCCATTCACACCTCCCCAATTTTAAAAGGCCCATCAAGTATAGTTAGTGTTTCACTGTTTGGGCTTGTCGGAAATGAATATAACACATCTGCATCTCAGCTCTCAAGTACTATTTTTTTGGTGCCGAAATGCCTATTCAAGGCGTGCCGTTCTCGCACTGGAATTCCAAAATCTTGTCGCTAGGGTTTTCGAGAAAGTGTTTCCATCGACGTCATCGGCGGTCTCTGTTCTCCGACTGAGGTTCACTCTCCCTCCCCTTCCCTCCTCACTCGCCTTTCCGGTACCTTACTTGGCCTGGATGCATCTAGCCCTGATTTAGATCAATTTGTTCCAATTAGGCCTTGACGTTAATTTAGTACTTGACGGCCTGAATGATTTAGTTGTGTCAGTGAGCCTGATCTCAACAAAATTTTCAATTTAATGTCAAATGAACCTCAATAATGGAAGCAGACTACTAATTGGGCAATGCAATATAGTATGTGCCAAAGTTTAGTCCTTGGTTTAAATTGCTCCTCGCAAGCTGTAAATTTTTTGTTCTTTTCTTGTTATAACTAGGATAGAAATATGAAAAAGGGGATACACCCACAAATGCAATGGGTCTCTTATGTTACCCAAAGTGGCCGGTTGATAAATTTCATGATGACAAAGATTCATGATGTGGGGAAAGTTTACCATTTGCGGGCCAAGCGTCAGATGGCTCAGAACGTTGGCCAAATTGCCAAATTCAACCGCCGGTATGGACTAGAACAGGATGAAGAGGCAAAACCAAAATAAATTTTCTTTTGTGAGAGTTTTCCTCTTCATGGTTAGATCCTTTTTAAATAATGAGTTTTGTCTTTTAAGGGCTAAGCACTTCATTTGTTGTTGTTTTTTTTATTTTGTTTTATTTTTTTGTTGGTTGGATATAAGATAATTTGATGGATGAGAGCTTGATGTTGCTCATGTTTGCATTTCTGATATAGAGTTTTGTACTATCTAGCTTGCTCGAATCTGGTTATCTTGCCAATTTTTTTGGCTAAGACTTGGTTCTCATAAGTAGTTAATCAGAAAAATTGCACTCTGAAAAGTTATGCATAGTACCATAGCCTCACACCTGGAAAGTTATATCATATACAGAATTCAAATTTACTAAACTGCATCAATCTAAGGGTAAAACACATTGGGTCTATCAATTTTAGAACTTATCTTTTGCCTTGTTGAATTCTCTGAACCAAAATTCTGACATGGAATCACCTCAACTTGATATTATTGGTGCCATAACCAAAATTATACTGAGATGGTACACACGCACCTTAATTATTCTTTACATTTTGGTGAAGGTTTCTCCAATCTGTACTCTTTCTTTCCTTTATCTATATAGACATGAAAAAATCACCATGTTATGTGTAGTTCATGTCACATGCATGTTGGTTGTTTGTATTATTGTTAGTTGAAAGGGGTATTCTTTTGTTCCTATACCTAATTTTGGGGCCAAATGTTGAGATTTCATATCTGGTGCAAGTATTATTATTACATCACATATGCTAACACACTTTTTATTAGTACACAGTGTTTTATTTACCAGTATTTATTTGATTGTGAAAAAAAGCAGTGCAATATTAGCCGTGCCTATTTATGAATTGAAAAATATCAACCCCTCTTGCTTTTCGGAGAATAATAAAATAATCAAATTATTTGGGGTAGTTATTTCAAGAAAAATCCATCTTTTTTTTTAAATCCTTCTGTCTATTTTTTTCTCTCTTTTGTTTAAACAAGAAACAAAACAGTAAACAAAAACAACCAGAAAGTCATAAATACCAGTAAACTGGTACATAATACCTCTCAAGAGTCGTAAGACTACCACAAATTCATCACCAAGAGCCATTAGGCCAACAAGCTGTCAGACGGTTTGGGGGTTTGCTGCTGGTTTCTGGTACGCTGTTTCTGGTATTTGCTGATATGACCAATTTTTTGCTGCTAGTTTTTTGTTTTGTTTTTTGACTGTTTCTGAGAAACTTGTTCTGGTATTTGCTGACCTGAGAGGTGCAGATTTTGGAGGCTCAGCCTTTGCTGATACTTTTTTTTTTTTTGTTTCTGGTATTGATTAGAGCAAATACCAGTATGGGGTTAGTATAAATATCAGTTTTAACAATATAAACGCAAGATTTAATTACTTGCGAAAATAAGAGTCTTATTAATGAACACTAGTTCAATTACTTAAGAGACTTTTTGGTATTTCAGTTTGTATAAACTTGTGTTTATCCTTGAACTGTCAGTTAACTTGAATTATTTGATATTTCAACTTATAGAGACTTGTTTATATTTATATTCTCTGATGTGTAAAATTAAATTTGTTTGATATCTCAACTTGTGTAGTTATGTATTTATTATAGTTTACGACCATATTTGCATGATAAATCCAGTAAAAAAAAAGGGAACCAATGGCGAAATGCAGCCATCAAATATGAGAACGCACAAATACTGCCGAGAAGAAGATCATAAGATTTTTGCATAATGAAATTAAAGTATATATTTTAACAAAAATAGTATCTTAATTTTGGCCTCATCTATTCGTATGTCTATCTACCAGACAACCAAAATATAGCAAAAAAATCCGTTTCGTATCGGGCATCACATGTTATCCATTTATGTGTCTCGTAACACATGCAATAATTTATTTGGGTTTTAATATTTTTTATTTTATTTGTATAATTAAAATTGTAAAAAGAAAATTATTGTCAAGGAGTAGGGGTGAAAACGGTATGGATAACATCCGATTCGTATTCGAAAAATTAGATGTGGATAATTGATATCCGAATATCCGTGTGGATTTGGATACTGATATGATTTTTACGTTTCAATTATCCGTATTTGAATAGTAGATATATATCATATAGTTTAATATATATTATGAAAAATGTTGTTATTCACCGTTAAAATTAGATAAATATTATGATATTTTGGTATTTTTTAATATTATTTTAATAAATATCCGATCGGATTCCTATTCGAAAAATAAAATAAAAAATATGAATATGGTTTTACTGCTGTCCGCTCCGTTTTCACCTCTATGAAGGAAGGGGTCTTGAATGTACTATATTTGAATTAAAAATTTAGACTTTCCAGTTGTCATCCAAATGCTAAAATAATAGCATAATTGACTAGATCTAACACTTTTCTAATAGCACCCCTGTTTATTGATGAGTTGATAAAGTTATCATTTTGGAAACGAAGAAAGAACTTGGTTTTTTTTTTTTTTTATTTTGAAATAAAATATTTTTTCCGGCCGTAAAGATAGAATCAGGTGGGTTTTATTTCGAAAAGTAGCTATGGCGTACTCTTGGAGATACTACTTACACCGGAAAGTTTCTACGGTAAAAACAATTTCTTGATTATTTTTTTGTACTGGATTTTTCTTGCACCGGAATTTTTTTACATTATGTAAGGTGCTGGGCTTAGCTACTTCATGAAGTAAAACGACTTGGTGCTCCACGCCTCATTATTTTCATTTTGAAAATTCAAATGACCGATCCGAACCGCTCAAGTTGTTCTCCATATTGATATGTGATTGGAGACCAAATTTTACATTTTTTGGAATTTTTTTACTATTTATTAAGCCACTTTGAAAATCACTGATCCGGCGGTCCAGAAATTTTTACTGTTTTTTACTGTTCATAAGGATTTTCAGATTTTCAAAGTGGCTTAATAAATAGTAAAAAAATTCCAAAAAATGTAAAATTTGGTCTCCAAGTACATTTCAATATGAAGAACATGTTGGAAGGTTCGAATCGACTATTTGAACTTTGAAAATGAAGATATGGCGTGAAGTACAAAGTCGTTTTACTCCATGAAGTAGCTAAGTCCATCTCTATATATATATATATATATAGAGATAGGCTACCATGCTTTGCAAATTAAAGGGCCTCTTGTGCTTTGGACTTCTTTTCGGATTTTCAAAATTCAAAATGTCGATCCGACCGTTCAAGTTGTTCTCCATATTGAAATGTGCTTGGAGACCAAATTTTATATTTTTTGGAATTTTTTTACTATTTATTAAGACACTTTGAAAATCGCTGATCCAATGGTCACAGTAGCAAAACATTAAAAAATTCTAGACCAATACTATATGTATATGTATATGCAGAGCCATGAAATTAAGTAGGCCATCCCTACAACTCAGCGGGCACGAAATAAGGTGGGGGTAAGTAGAAGAATGGTTCATGGTCCCATGACATGAGGTCTCGAGGGTTTTTCCTCTGACACGGTGCCATGTTTCTTTGCACTAGGTATCATCAGAAACTGCTGTACTCACGTGGCACACAATTTTTGTAGCAAATGTAGATGCAAGTTAATGTGAAATAAGAGAGAAAATGCTGTTTATTACTGCGATTTTATGATTTATAGAATTATGTTAATGTATCAGTGTTATTTTACTGAACATTTGATCCGATATGCTACCACTAATACATTAGCAAAACTCAAGCCTATAATATAAATCTAAAGAGAATTAATATGAACCAGGTTGTCAACAAAACATAATGGAGAAAACAATTCTTCAAAAAATAAATATTTTAAGGAAGACTTAAATATTTTCATTTTTTTTTAAACTACATTATGTTTTAATATTGAAATTTTTAATAATTCTATATTTGAAATACAAATATAAGAAATTAACCGTTAAATATAATATAAATACAAAGAGGTTAAAAATCAAGTTGTGAAGAAAACATTATGCAGAAAACAATTCTCACTAATAAATTTTGTGAGGTAGATTTAAATATTTTTATTTTATTTTATTAACCTCCATTGCGTCTTTCTTTTTAGAATTATATAAAAAAAAAATTAGATTCGATTATCAAAATTAAACAGCTCCGCTTGTGTAGTTTCTACACAGCTTGTCCCAAAGTAGGATAAAGGAGGAGGGTCGTAATAGGCGTGGCGAATCAATGATAGACTAATGGTCAAAAAGCAATTATTCTCTCATGAAATGAAACCAATAGATATATTATGATTGAGTTTCATTTCTAGTCTACCCTAACTTATTTGAGACTAAAGCTTAGTTGTTGTTGTTGTTGTATCAAAATTAAACCATTAAGTAGATGTGAGATAGATTACTTTTTATATGAACACAACAAAAAGTTACGATTATTTTTATTAGAATATGAAGAGTTTACAAAAGTTCATTGATAAGGGCACTTTTTTAAATATTTTTTTTATTTGTTAATTTTTTCTCTCTCTATGGTATATAAGTTATTTTTTCATTCAAAGTCGATATATAAAAATCATTAATCTTTCATCGTTAGAGTATCTACATTCATAAAATTAGACTAAAATTAGACCGCACGCTGGTTATCATCCAACACTGATGAGATCCCGCTTCGTACTTGGCATCCGGATGATGAGTATTCACTGGTGAAGTATATTGGAGACAATCATGTTGAGTGATTGGCTTAACTTTGTTTTCTGTTTTTGGATAACTCACGTTTACATTACAACTTAGTGATGGTTTAGTGATTACAGTCCTTGTGTGTGGCTTAGATATAGTTTCAGCTTCTTAGCTTGCTTACTTCCTATTCAGCTAGCTGTTATGTGGCTTAGTTTCAAGTCTATTCGGGTATCATTTTGATGTGAGATATCCCTTATAGCACCCTAGTTTGTAAGTTAACTTGGTTTCTGCAATGAAACGGGCTTCGGCCTTTTATCAAAAAAAATAAAAATAATAATAATAATAATATGCAATGGTCTTGAATCGGTTAACACATAATACTTGACTGTTCAGTTAATGGACTTAAATATTCATGATAGCACAATTAATCAGAGCAAACATAAAAGAAAAGGTTGAAAAGACTAAAAATGTGAGAGAAAATAAGAATCTGAATGAGTGGATAAAAGACAGAGAGAACATGGCATGTATGGTTTATAAAGAGTTGCGAAGACTTCATCCAAAAGTGCATGTGAAACAAATCAAGCTACAGCCTACAGGTGGATGGATCATGAATGGATATCTGATATCTGAGATGACTGATATCCCTTCACTTGTTGGGGAATATAATTGAGGAGGGACCTTTTAGGCTTTATCTTCTTCTGCGATATCCTACCAGTACCAGTACCAGCCCAGGTAGTCCAATTCAAACAAGTACGATCTCTATTTCAATTATATAAGGGCGTATGTTCTAAGATTCGTCTCAGCTTCAAACAGACACAGTAAGGTACTGCATTGGATCTCAATTCCCCTTTTAGTTTCCAATTTTAATTTTTAGGTCGCACCACCTCTGCAAATAAATCACCTGTTATTCCAACACAATAACACGAAACCTCTTGTTCTGATGCTAATTGTTCAAATTTTTCAAAGCGAGAATTTTAACAAATAAACTTTTTATGTGCGGATCTCCACCCAGGTGTATCCAGGACCCCTTGATTTTGAGTTTTAGTGAAGATTTATCAGTTCCGACCGACTTTGCCTTCTTCTGAAATTTTTTTTGCCCCTCTCTGGACGTTTGATTTGTAATTCGGATTAAATTTAGGGTTAAAATTGAAATAAATTTGTTAAATTTTGATTGTTAATTAGAATTATAAGTCAAAACATTAGAAGGTTAAGTTAAAGCATTGTTTTTTGCCCCCCCCGACGAAAATCCTGGATCCATCCGGGATCTCAACAAAAATATATTTATTTCTCACGACCTCTATATCGAATTTCTATAGGAATTGGAGACAGTTTGATTAGCATTGGAATAAATTTAGTCTGATGGCCGGTCCTAGTCGTCCGATTCATATTAAAATTCCTTGATACAGATTGAACATGTGTTGTTATGCTTTCGTTTGTTTCTTAGATATTCCCTTGTCGCTTGACACCTTATGCAATTTAAATCATTAGTATAGTGACTTTGTTCACTTTTGTATGAACTGGTTCTAATGTTTCTAGTGAAACTGTGGATACTCTTCATTTTTGTTAAAAAAAAAAAAAAAAAAAAAAATTTGAGCAGGGGCTGATCTAGGATTTTCGTGGAGAGACAAAAAAAATATCGAGTCAGATTTAAATACCTAATTGGGTTTAAATCTATTAACCAATTGAGTACTCGATAAAAAACAATACTGTAACTTATATTTTTCAATGCTTTGACTTGTAATTTCTAATGCTTTGACTTATAATTCTAATTACCAATCAAAATTCAACAAATTTATTTCAATTTTAACCCTAAATTTAACCCGAATTACAAATCAAACGTCCAGAGAGAAGGCAAAAAAAATTCCAAGTGGGACAAAATCGGTCAAAACTACTAAATCTCTACTAAAACTCAAAATCCAGGGAGGCCAGCTGCCTCTCCTAAATACACTTGGTCCTCCGCTGATTTTGAGAATGGGAAAAAACAAAAACAAAAAAAACTAAGAAGAAAAATTTGAACGACTGGGCAATGATATCATAATCAGATCAAATATACGAATACGATCCATGAGATATGTTGAAAAAGAAATGGTTTGAAATCGATAACACTTGATAGAGACATGCCAAGGGTAATTTATTTTAGTTTATTTCGCATGCCAAATTGCCAAAACGAAAGTAGCATTCAATTCAAGTTTCAGCCGTTTGGTTGAAATGAGCATTCCTACGCTGCTATGCATATGCCTAAGTGCCTAACCATTTTCAATTTGTGTAGCCTAGGCTAGGTTCTCTTGCGGATATAACAATTGTAACTACTTGTGCAGCCTACTGTCGTTCAAATTAGGGGGGAATTTCATGTGTACCCTTAAAAGTTTCAATATTATGTATGAGTGAGGCTATGGTACTTCGGCTAGTGTACTACGGCTCAATATGGTATTTTTTTAAATCCTAACGGTCAATCTGAACCGTTCAATGTGATATCCATATGAATATGTACTTGCAAACTAAATTTTATATTTTTTCGAATTTTTTTACTATTTTTTTAGATAAGTAGAATTTTGATGGTCCAAAATTTGTATAAAACACTGAAAATTCTACCTATCTAAAAAAATAGTAAAAAAATTCGAAAAAATGTAAAATTTAGTTTGCAAGTACATATTCATATGGATATCACATTGAACGGTTCGGATCGACCGTTAGGATTTTAAAAAGTACCATATTGAGCCGTAGTACACTAGCCGAAGTACCATAGCCTCACTCATTATGTATTTATCCCTCCAAAATCATTAACCACGTATTTATCTTTACCATTCTCCAATACGAATTTTTTTTAAAAACCATAATTAGAAAAATCCAAATTAGCGAACCAACATGATTAGTTCGGTATTTTCAAAAACCGTAAGAACCGAGATGCCAATTCGGTCCCCAATTTTTTTTTCCCTGGGACCGAATTGGCATTTCGGTCCCCCCCCTTTTCACACTTTTTCCGCGGAGCCGCCACAGAAAATCGAAATGGGATGGGACCGAATTGGGATTTCGGTCCCCCTTTTTTTTTTTTTATAATAGAAGATGAAATATAATACAAAAAAATCGAATTTTTTTTCCCTTTGTCAAATTACTTTTTTGATAGCATATTTATACTAAAAAGACGCTAAATTACTTGAAATTATATTAATTTACGCTGAATTACACTAAATACTTGAAATTACTTGAAATTACAATAATTATGTAGAATTATGCTAAAATACGGTAAATTACGCTAAATTACGTATGAATAGGGCCGATTTTGTGCCATCTTTCATAAATCATAAAAAATAGTAAAAAAATTCCAAAAAATAATAAAAATTGGTATTCTACAAGTTCATTATATAATTAATTTACTGAGCTACGTAGATTGGAGAATAGAAATGAAAATCTTAATCGAAAACTTCAACTGAAGTTTTGAGGCCCTTCTCTTTGTTTTTTGGCGATTCTGAATTTGGCAATTTGGCATCACAAGCACAAATGATGCGCATTTTCACAAGCTTTCCGAAAAGTGGTTATTTGCTGAAATCGGACACTCGAGCGCCGTTTTATGACCGTTTGAAGTTTCACCGTCGTTTTTCGCCTTCTCAGTGAAGATATCATCCCTATTCATACGTAATTTAGTGTAATTTACCGTATTCTAGCATAATTCTACATAATTATTGTAATTTCAAGTAATTTAGTGTAATTCAGCGTAAATTAATATAATTTCAAGTAATTTAGCGTATTTTAGTATAAATATGCTAATTATATATCAAAAAAAATAATCTAACAAATATTTAAAAAAAATTCGATTTTTTAGTGTTATATTTCAGCATTTTAGCTATTTGTCTCTTAACAAAAATTAACATAATTTCAAGTAATTTAGCGTATTTTAATATAAATATGCCATAAAAAAATAATTTGACAAAGGGAAAAAAAAAATCCGATTTTTTAGCTATTTTTCTCTAAAAAAAAAGAAAAAAGAAAAAAAGGAGGGGACCGAAATCCCAATTCGGTCCCCACTAAAAATACCCTGGACCGAATTGGGATTTCGGTCCCAGGGTGCTACACGGAAGGCAACACAGTTTTCTGTGGAAAAAATGTGAAAAGGGAGGGGACCGAAATGCCAATTCGGTCCCAGGGGAAAAAAAAATTGGAGACCGAATTGGCATCTCGGTTCTTACGGTTTTTGAAAATACTGAACTAATCATGTTGGTTCGTTAATTTGAATTTTTCTAATTATGGTTTTTAAAAAAAATTCCTCCAATGCAGTTGTTGGCTCTTGGCAGTTCAAATGTAGGAAAACAAATATAATCTTTTTGTGGCGGATATGGTCTGTCATAATGTGTGGCGGGTCAAAAATGATGGACACTTATGGAATTATGGATATGCATGATATCAACAATTATGCATGTATAAATTTATGTACCGACGCTCTTGGGGATTCATAGTTTTTTTTTAGAAACAAGAGTTTGACTCCAAATTAGTTATTATAAAAATGAAATGATGGTAGCTTAGCTCGCTACAATATATAATTGCATTCTGGTTGTCCTATCAAAATCGGACAATACATATGGTTTTAAAATATCGAAGGTATGTATAATTTAAAGAGAAGAAATCTAATACCAATGCCAAATGGTTTTAAAATATTTAACTTCTTATGATCTCATGTCTAGGTTGACCCATAATTCGTATAAATCTAATTTTCATGCTAATCTAATAAAGTTGTTAATGTAAGACAATAAGTTATGTAACATGGATATAGACACATATCTAGCATTTTAACATGATACGAGATGATTTAATCCATCTTTTTTAATATTTTAGATACAAGCCTATGCGTAGCCTTAACCATTAAATTTTTAATATTATTATTTTCACCATTACATAGGAAAATGTTGAAATCGATTTATAATAAATTATTTGATAATTTTCATAATCGTTCAAAATTAAATAATTTTTTTTTACCGTTCGTGAAATAATTTAAAACTTGTAAAGGTTCGTATTTGGTAATATTATAAAATGACATTAATAAAGCCCGTTTGATTTGTTGCAAGGAAAAATACGATAGAATGAAAGAAATATTCATATTGTTTATTGTTTGTTTTTTACATCTTGTTTGGATGGAGAGTAGAGGAAGGGAGGGGAGATGAAGAATAGAAGGAAATGGAATGGAATAGAAAGGGAGATTAACATATTTATTATCTTAGTGTTTGGATAATTAATGAGTGAAAAATAAATTTAACTTTCATTTTGGTCTTATTTATTGTTTGGTTAATTAAAATTTAGGAGATTAATGAAAAATTCGGTAGCTACTGTAGATTTGTGACAAAGAAATTTTAATGAAAATTATACAGGTAAAATATAAGATTGGACATTTGTGTCATTCTTTTTAAATATTTGTAACAATTTTTTTTCTCCATCCGTTACACCTCAAATCGGAAGGAAAATCGATTCTATTGATTACAATGATGCAAGGTTAAACATTTTATCTCATGTACCCTTCACCTCCGACATAATTTTGTCAACCAAACACGATTTGAGGAAAAAATTTCTTTACTTTTCATTCCATCTCTTCCTCTACTCTCCATCTAAACAAGGTGTTAGAGTGTGAAATGTAAACAAACCTGCTCTCTATGCTATATTATCACCTGATTATATTTCTTTTCCTTGATAATTTATTTTAAATGTATCATCGTACTTGAATTTCAGATTGCAAATTCACAAGAAACCAGGATGCGAGATTTATGGCGTGATGCACTCCAGGTTTGAATAATTTCCGTGATTTTTATTAATATTCAAAGTTAATTACAAAATATTAATTATGGGTATTTTTAAAAATATCCAAACCGACTATTAAATAACCGATCTATTTTTTTTCTCAACCGGTCATTAAATAGCCGGTTCGCAAATTTTTTTTTTTTTGCTGTTTAAATGATCATTATATGGTGTTTCGATCGCCGGTGAAATAAGACTATGAAAGAAGCAACAAATATTTGTGGCCTTTGATTTTTTCTTTTCTTGGGAATATGAATTGTTTGCAGTTATTTCTCACAGTTGGCAGGTTCATTTTTTAATGCATGAACTGTTTATTAATGCAGGTACACTACCGCTGCAAACGAATCAAACTAAATCAAACTTATTCTCAGGAACGGAACTAGAAAATTTAGTTAGAGAGGGCTGAAACTTAAAATGCACAAATATTAAATTGTGGTTTGTGAAACTTGAACCCAAGACCTCCCAAGAACAAAATAAAGTCTTAACCACTAAACTACAAGTACACATCTAACATTTTATGAGATGGGCTAAACTATATAAAAACTTCAAAGAAATAAAAAATTAATTTAATTTCAACATACGTGATTAAAAATATCAAAATCATGCAGTGGCTTAGTAACCCCTGGGCATAGTGTAGATCTGCCTCTGCTTACTCCAGTTTGAGTTTGAATAAGATTCGGACTGAACTGGTTTGATTTGTTTCGGAACGAACTAATTTCGAATCGAATTAATTACGAACTACGATTTTTTCAAATCGAATTCAATTGAATTACGAACTATGAAATTTTTTGGCAGCCCTAGGTATACCTTTAGTTTATGCATTAGTTTTCTTTATGTGAAACAAAATTCACACGGTTTCCTTTTACCTTTTACCTTTCACGAATTCACACTGATAGATTATGGGTCAGCGCAAAATTCTCTTACCTTTTATACTACTGGATTGATTAAAATCACAACATGGATCAAGTCGAATGAGACTTATTCCATTGTTAATTTGTTACGCTGCTGAAGCATTTTCCTATTATAAGTTAACCTTAAAGATTGATGGTTGAAACCATTAATTGCTTTATTTGAGATTCGAACCTAAATAGTTCGCGAACCTAATTCGAACGAACCAAGTGCAGTTTGAGTTTGATTTGAATTAATTTCTACTGAATTGGTTTGATTTGTTTCAGAACGAACTAATTTCAAATCGAATCACGAATTACGAATTTTTTGTGGAGGACTAATGTACACCGTCATTAATGCATACATTTCTTGGGAATATTGGTGGCCTTTAATTCATATTCACAATATAATGATCAGTTATCTTATCTTCCATCTATTACATTAATGTCGCCGCTTCATTTTTGGATCTACACACTAGACGTCCTTTTTTGTCTGAGAATAAAATTGAAACAGAGCCAAAGAATAATAGCGGATGCATGATGAAGAAGTGAAGAACAATAGCTTTATTTTTGTCACGGTATATCCTAGAGTCAACTAATGCAATCAAATGAAACATGCACATATATGTTCTCCACTCCAGTAACAACTAACAACACGGTTTGTACACCTAACTAGCTACATGATTAAACAGTACAATACCGGACATGTTACAGCGTTATTTCCTTTCCAAACGAGTACAAGTTTCAAATTTAGCATTAATTATTATATTATAAACGTGGTGTTCAACGTAGACCATATATAAACCCAACCTTTTTCTTCAACCGGCAATTTTTTTTTGTTTTTGTTGTTGTTGTTGTTGTGAGAAAAATAGAGGTTTAAGTATTTTAAATTCTAATGTTTTTCATTTGAATCTGCAATATTTCACAACGAGAAAATTGTCTTTTTGTCACTAACAGGACGGATTCATTCATATTGAATGGAGGCCAATTGACCTCCAATTATTTTTTAATTTTGATATTTATGTAATATTTTCTATATAATTCAAAAGAAAATATCATAGGTACTGTATAATTGACCCCATTTTCAGCATAAAATTTTATATGATTGATCTTTAATATATATTTGACTCTCATAATTCGAAAGTCTGACTTTGCTCCTAACCACTAGATTAAAGATTAGTTCTTTAAAACCGGCTAATAAACTCATTATTTTGGACCGTTGACATTTGTTTTTTTAAAGGCAATTAGTATTCAAATATTTGCATTACGTAATCAATATCACAAAAAAGGTTGTGGTATTGTAATAACTATGCTTTCCATGAGTACGTCCGACCAACACAAATTTTTTTGGCAACATAATTTAGGTTGTAATTTATTTTTAACAAACATTTAGGATGTAGCTGACACTTTACAAGTTGAGGATTGACATTATTATAATCAGTGTTGTAAATAAAAGTATACACTCGTCAGATGGACATAGTACAACCAAGCGATTAATTAGGATACGGCCGATTAATCGGAATTTTGCGGATAATTTTACGTTTTCATTAAAGTTATGTGTATATATTCATAATTTATTAAAAAATAATTAATTTAATTCTTCAAATTAACTTATCAAATAAATTTATAGTCTGGGTCAATATGATCCGAGGTGGAATGTACATGATATCTTTGATATTTGTGTCAAAGCAAATCGAACGGTCCAGATTTAAAGTCAAAATTTGAGCTCGATTGGGGAGACAAAGACTGTGTGAGAGCGAATTTTATCGGGTATTGTCGCCTGTGTGGAGAATGCAATCGGATTTGCAAGCTTTCAATCTTGAAAAGAGCTCCGCATCGATGAAAACAGAAATGAAATTGACACGTCGGACTTTGCAATTCAATTTTCAAGGTGATAGAGATGCTCTTATATCCATAAAAATATACAATATAATTTTATACTATTTTACCAAAAAAATAAATGACGACTTTGAAATACTTTTTTTAATTTGGTGGTTTTTACATGTGGCATTAGATGTGATCGTGCGTTGTTCTTTTGTACAGCTAATGGAATAATATGACGTACCTTAAAACTCTATCGTTTGTTATATTGGAACACAAGAATTTATTGTTTTTTTTTCCAAATATTTAATAGTTCTCTTGGAGCTATTATTGTCATCTCACATAAATTTCAATAAATTGTTTTTTTTTTATGAAAAATATAAGGGTTTAATTTCCGCAATATATATCCCACAAGAATTGAATGTTGGATTAAAAAGCTCCAATTTTACAGAAAATTCCAAAATGAAAATATGCTAAAAAATTTGACATGGGAAAGACGTGCATGGTGCATGCATGTAATGTAATGCATAATTTATTCATTCATGTGATAAATAATTAAAATTGTGAAAAGTCTAAGGACCGCTGCTTCCCTGAAATCATATCAAATTCTGATCCAACGGTCAAGATTCTAAATTCAAAATCTGAGGTAATGCAGAGGCGGCCCATAGCACCCTCGTGCCGTTTATGTTAATTTAATGTGGTAGGAAATAAATACACAATTGTAATTATGCACGATTGAAGTGAAGATATAGGATGAGGTTCTTTTTTAAGTTATAATTAATGCTTAATTATTGAATGTTATCGCTATGAATCATTAGGACCGAGATTATTGCTATCATCATTGAATCAAATTAGTACATGAAAATTATAAGGTAGGCTGGCTGTGCATGTCAGGTCGCACTCACCACTCACCACTCACCTGGGTGGCTGGGCAGCGAAAATGAAGGAGGAATTAAAATAATTAAATATACAACTAGCTAGCTTGTCAGTTACTTCAAATAAATGAAAATTGTTTCTTCTTATTTTCCTTCTAAAACTGTTAACTAATCCCCTCAATTTTGTAACACAATTTTTTCCAAATAAGCAGAAGCACAAAATGGGGATTAATTCAACTATATATACTGGGTAATTTTTGTAACAGAGTAGTTTTGGCTTCATACAACACACGGACTATAGAACCAAAACAACATTACATATAGATTGGCGCTGCATGAAGTAAAAACTTCTCTGTTAATATATTTACCCACTTGCAAGCGCAAGGGGCCAACAAATGAGGTAAAGGGTCTTATTTCTAAGAGCATTAATCTAATTAAACTATCTAATCACTCCCCTAATAGCGTATTATGCACAAAAAGTATAAGCTTCGCAACTAATTAAACCTAGATTTGAAATGTGATTTATGATTGCATGGTTTTTCGAACACTAGCACGCTTCTTTTAAAAAAAATCAAATAGCAGGGAAAGAGCTACCGCTACGGTTCCTTAAAAATTTATTACCGATCGAATGTGGAAGAATAGAAATTAAATGAACCATAATAATGCTAGATTTTTTTTTACAATAAATCTCCAAATAATATGTAATAACATTGCAATCGTACTATTTATATACAAATTAAAAAAAATACATCCGTTCTATGGGACAATTAGATCGTAATGGTTTAAATTTCGCAGGTATTAATTGTCTTTAACACAAAAATAACTTGATTACATGCCGATTTTTTTTGTTCCCATCTTCTAAAAGTTAATAAACAAAGTTAACAGTTTATTTTTTATTTTTTGAAAGTTATGAGGGGTGTTACGGGTGTAGACAGGGGTGTCAATGGCGATCTTCTATTCGTTTACCTGACCTGTACCGTATTCCATAAGACGGGTACAGGTAATAATTTTTTTTCGTAAACTTATCGGATACGGGTACAGATTTTTTTCGTTATCTAAGCGGGTAAGGGTACGGGTAATGCCTATTTCATACCCGTTATCCGATCGGATAATTAAAAAAATTATATATATTAATTAGAATTAAAAAGAGTAATTTAATTGGTTTGCTTGCGCTTAGCTTGATTAGATTTTTTTTCAATAAAGTATTATACATGTGTGAAATGAATGTATATGTTTTAATGTTTTATTCAATAAATAATAAAAATAATTATTATATTAGTATTACCCGTTATTTATCCCTACCGTTTCGTTATCCGACTACCATAACAAGTAAGGGTGGGGTACGGGTAAGATTTTTTTGTAGTGGGTAAGAGTAGGGTGCGGGTAAGAACAATTTATAATGGGTACGAATATGAAAATGCTTCCACCCGACTCTTATCGTACCCATTGACACCCCTAGGCGCAGATTAAATCAGTGCTCCAATAAAAACAACACAAAAAACTGCAGTTTCTGACTAATTCTTTCTAAAAAGCAGTGTAGATTTAATATGCGTCGTTCTCTGAATGAGGTGTATATTATATTATATATGTGTCTCTGATAAAAATATAATTTCTACAAAAATCTTATCAACTATGTTTATTGTTAAGAACTTGCCTTTGGTCTAGTGGCAAAGGCACATGGCTCCTATGTGAGAGGTCATGGATTCGAAACCCACAAAATAGCGAAATTCTCTATATTAATACATAAGAGTTTAAAATGTGTTGGATGGTTTGACCCAACCCATATTTCAAAAAACTGTTTATTGTTTTGAGAAAAGGGAGAATTTCATATATACCACTCAAAAACTGTGAAATTACGTATTTACCATCTAAAAATCTAATAACTCACATATTTACCCAATTAATCAAAATCTTAGATTAATTACAAATTAATTAAGTTTAATATTATAAAAAATATAATTAATACTTGAATTATTTCCTTCCCCTTCTACGTACATAATTCCTCTCTTTTTGATGCAACATTTATTTTCTACGCTAAAATTTATCGTTCTCTCTTGCCTCCTCCTCTCTTGCTCCGCTAAAACTTTCTCCTCATCAAAGAAATGCTGGCATCAATGGACAAAAATAAATAATAGTTTACACATTTAACACCATACCTTAACTTGCGGATGAAAATAAATAAACCAGTTGCATAATCAGCCTAAATAACATGAATTGAAAATTAGAAAGAAATACTAAAATTAGCGAAACAGTTTCACATTCCTAGTTATGTTGCTCATGAACCTGTTGGAAAATAGAAGTCAGCTGCTTGCGCTGGGCTAAGTTAATCCTTGATTAATTAGATAACGTATTTAAGGAGAGAAAGAGAGGCTGCTAAGTTAATCCTTGATTAATTATAGTTTTAAGAATATTAAACATAATTAATCTTAGTTCTGAGTATATTTGATATATACTAAAGTTATATTGGATAAATATGTGGGTTATTAGATTTTTATATGGTAAGTACGTAATTATAGAAATTTGGATGGTGAATACGTAATTTCACAGGTTTTGAGTGGTATATATGAAATTCTCCCGTGAGAAAATGACCGGAATTGTATGAACACCTATAAGATTGTGAATATCCCCAAGTTACCTGATCATGTAAAATACTTATGGCCGGACCAAAATTAATTTGATACTTATTTAAAATATAAAAAGATCGTGTCAGATCTCATTCTACACGGTCAGGTGTTGCACCGGAGCTGAATTCCACCGGTCAATGTCATAGGCTCCACGCCAACTGTCACATGCTTCTGCAACGTGGAAGGCAGATACCCGCCACAAAGAATCTACGACTATCAAAGCATTGAATTAAAAAAAAGAAAAGATGATTAAAAGCCAAGCAATCTCTAGTGGCAGTGAGAGAAGTCTCTCTCTCAATCAAAAGGAAGAATGGCGAGAGAACGACAGAGGGAGGCGCGGGAGCGCGAATAAAGCTAATCTCCATTTTGAAAAAAACAAAACAAAACAAAATTAACACAGTTTTCTGATTTCTCTCGCTATTAAGTATTAAATCAATATACCCATTTGGAAGTTTTATCTGGCCATCTCTTCTCCGAGTAATACCCATTTAATTTCTCTCAAACAGGTAACAACTTATTTCCTGGATTTGTAAAAGTAAACCTCGTTATTTATTATCTTTGGTTTGATCTAGTCATTCTTGTGTTTTACGCCATCTCTCTCTTTTACTGTTTCAAAGCCACCTTTCCTCAATTTTAATTTGGTGTTTGACTCAGAGAGGTGCCTCCTCTTGTCCCTCTTTTCTTTCTTCCAATTCACATTTAGTGGCTCCAGTTCAGATTTAGAGCGATCTTTCGTGCCTTTTATTGGTATTTCTTCATCTGAGTATTTCTCATCTTTGTTGTTTTTAGTTCTCATCTTTCGGTGGTATGAACTCGTCACATTTCGTTCGATTGTTGTACCCCTCTCGATTCATGTTCTTTTAGATTATCTAACAAAAACAAATCGATTTTCCTTTTTTTTTTTTTTTTTAGTGGAAGGTGGGAGAACTCTTATCAATGAATGGTGGAGAATCAGAAATGGTGAACTGGAAATCGTATTAGATCGCTAAAATGGAGAGGAGAAGCTGGCTATGGCGTAAGAAATCTTCAGAAAAAAGTAGTGGAGAAACCGAGAGCACTGGCTCAGCTTCGTCCCCTTCTATTTCTGAAAGATGTTCTGATGAACAGGTATTTCATTTCTGTAGTTCTTAATTGAAATCTTTCAGTTGTAGCTACAGTAGATTGCTTATTGTTTGTATATTTAGCTCTAGTAGAGAGTTGCCTTGCCTGATTTCTTTTTTGGGTGAAAAGATTTTGTTTGTTTGTTTTTTGAGATAACATTCCAACTTTAATGGACCAAAAGTTGGTTATGGAGAAGGTTTTGTTTGTTAAGCTTTAATGAAGATATTAATTAAAACTAGCAACAATTAGAAAGTCCTGTGACAGAATGTTTCTTTTGCAAGACATTTCAATTCTAATTTGAATAATGCATTTGCATTTTAGTTTAGAACTGTTCTTGATATATTTAATCAGTGTTTATAGTTTCAGTCTGGTGGTTAAAATTTTGCTGTAATCATTTGTTGTATTATAGTGTTGCATGACCAATTAATGAAGCATAGTTTTTGTGTAGTTTTTTAAATCTTTGTAAGTACTATCCTTGTATATCTCACTGTTATCATATAGGATGATTGTTATTGGTCCAGAACTGCAACTTATTGTATCGATATGGGTTAGGTTGTTTTGGTCCCTAGTTGCATGACAATACTATGTAGTTTCTCACACCAACCTGAAGAGTTGGTGTACCTCTCTTGCTCTCTATAAATTTCTCGGTACCTAAAGATTCTGATTTTTCCATGGTCTTAATTGATTTCCATTTTCTCCTTAACAATACATGATTGCTCTCTCCACCTATTTACCTTCTGTTAATAAGTGGTAGCAAACAAATTTAATTGGTAAAAGAAAAAAAAAATCTCCTTAATATTGGAATCCTTAATTAATCTGTCTTTTAAATGCATTACAAATGCACGCTTAGCTAATCTACTAGTCTAATAATAAGTTATCAATATTTAATTTTCTGATTACTGTACAGGAGGTACAAAGGGGTTCGCCAAATCATATCCAATCACCTGACATAACATCCAACATTGAATCCAAATTGCCTGAAATGTTGTCCAAAAGTAATTCTGAGGAAAACAAGGATGAAACTGTAAAAATTCTCAGTGAGAAGCTATCTGCTGCGATTCTTGACCTAAATGTGAAAGATGACATAGTGAAGCAGCATGCCAAAGTAGCCGAAGAAGCCGTTCTTGGTACACTTCCATCAAAAAATTAAAAAGACCATATTGTTACATGTTGTTTATTGCTGATAGTGCTACATTACTGGTAGTGACCACTGATACAATACTAAACTTAATTCATGTTTTGGTTCAATACTAAAGTACATGTATCAGTATAGTTACACAAATATGATGACTTATCCATTTCCAAATCAATTACTAAACTTACACAAAACCCAAAACTATTGTGGTTGTAATTTTTTAGGGGCAAAAATATGATATATGACTGGGTACGTTATTTCTTTTTAATGGAGTTTACCCTTACTTGTCAGTAAAAGGACCATCGAACAAATTTATTATTGGTTCCCACCAAAATCACATAATAAAAAATGACAAAACATCTAAACTGCACTTGTCATATAATCTTTTTACTGGAATACTAGATGAAATGCTTCAATTATGTGCTAGGTTGGGAAAGAGCAGAGGAAGAGATTGTAGGTTTGAAAGCACAGTTGGATTCTGCAAATCAGAGAAACTCTGAATTAGATGACAGAATACGTCACCTAGATGGTGCTTTAAAGGAGTGTGTAAGAGAGCTACGGCAAGTGAGGTCAGATCAAGAAAGGAAACTGGAAGAAGCCCTTTCCCAGCAATCCTGCAAGTGGGAATCAGACAAATCAGATCTTGAGTTACAGGTAGCTGACTATCTGTAGTTGTTTCAGTTAGTTGGAATGGGATTGCAGGTGTATGGGTTTTGTTTTTTTAGACCATACTGGCTGAGTTACAGGTAACTGATTATTAGACCATACTGGCTGAGTTGTTCTGCTATTCTTGGTCTCAATTCGACACAATTATAATTTATTAGTGAAACCTAATTGTTTCCTTTTTTATTTTTATTATTATTACTATGAAAAATAGGTCACTGAGCTCCGAGCAAAGCTTGAAGCTCAAGCTGAGAACACTTCTCCAAGAAATACCACTTCAACAAATCAAGAATCAAATTCAAAAATTGTTTCCCTTGAGAAGGAGATATCCAGTCTGAGGTCAGAACTCCACTCACGCACTCTAGAGAAAGAATTTAGCATAAAAGCAGCAGAAAAGGCTAGTAAACAGAGGCTAGAGAGCCTTAAAAAGGTTGCTAAATTAGAACACGAGTGTCGCAAGCTGCGTGTAAAAGCACATAAACCCCACTCACCTCTCCAGAGAGTGGCTTCACGTAACTCAACTTACGCAGAATCTATAGCTGACAGCCAATCAGACAATGAGACGAGCTGCTCTGACTCGTGGGCCACAGCTCTCTTGACAGAGCTCGATCAAGTTAAAATAAATGAGAAAGTTGGAGTTGTGAGAAGTATCAGCACTTCACTCGATGCATCCTTGTTGGATGATTTTTCTGAAATGGAGAGGATGGTTACTAGTGATGAATTCAGAAATAAAGGTGAGGAAATGGATAAGGTGGGGATGGAGAACGCATTCAATGAGGTGAAAAGGCAATTGGAGGACACACAAGTGAAGTTGAAAGCAATGGAGCAAAAATCAGCCGAGTTGCAGAAGACTCTGAATTCAGTAAATGGGGAGAAGTGTACTCTTGAGATGGAACTAGAGTCACTTGAGGTTAAGAAGGGGGAAGTGGAGTTACACCTCGAAAGGACAAAGTTGGAATTGAAAGATTTGAAAGCTGAAAGAAATGAGATGGAATCACAATTAAAATCAACTCGTGGTGAAAATTCCAAATTCAGAGAAAAGGTGAAAATTCTACAAAGGGAAATTGATCACGAGAAGGCATTATCTAAAGAAATGAAAGCCAAGTTACCGAAAATTGAGTTGATGGAAGTGGAGAAACGTAAACTTGAATCACAACTTCTCATGCTGCGGAAGGAGGTTGCCACCTGGCGAGAAAAGACACGGTTACTTGATGAAACATTAGAAAAGGAGAGGGGCTTGTCAGAAGAACTGAAACTCAAGTTGCAAGAAATGGAGGCGGCACAACTGGAGAAGCGGGATCTCCAGTTCCAGTTTTTGTCATCTAAAGAGGAGGTTGGAGTTTTAAGAGAGAATGTAAGCTCCTTGCAAAAGAGGAGCACTGAAAATGAGGCAAAACTGCAGGGAGAAGTTCAATTGCTTGAAGAAACCCTAGAAAAGGAGAGAGAATTGTATAAAGAACTCTTAACCAAGTACAAGAGCATGGAAATTGAAGAGAAAAAGAGAAATAAACTAATGGAAAAGGTTGCTTCATTAGAGAAAAAAATAGAAGAAGAGAAGAAGGTTTCTCTAGTATATGCTGAGGGCCTAGAAGCTTCAGAAACAAAGAGAAATAAATTGGCAGCACAATATGAGATCACTTGTAGAGAAATTGAAGAATTGCGTGTAAAACTTGGTACTCTAGAGAAAGAGGTAACCAACGAGAGAGGGGTTGCAATTGAACTTACTGTTAAGTGTAAGAAGCTGGAAAAAGAGTTGGATGGGATTAAGGAGGAAGGTCGTGTTAAAGAGCCTACCGATAGCAAAAAATTTAAGGTTAATCAGGTGAATTTTCTCTCTTTTTTCATGAAAACTGTTTAGTTCCATACTGATAGAAGTAGCTTCTGAATTCTGATGCAACTAAGCAACTTGTGATAATCAGAAAAGGGCAGTTCATTTTTAGCTTATGTGCATTTTATTTATGTTAAACTAAAATTTGTATCATCTCTTTCAGGAAAAGGAGCGTGTCTTGGCTGCAGGAAAACTAGCTGAATGTCAAAAAACAATTGATTCTATTAGCCAGCAATTGAAATCCTTGTCAAATTTGGATGATTTTGGTCTTGAAATCGAAAATGCTGGAATAGTAAAAGATGAAATTGATAAAGATACGAATTTGTTTCTTCATTCAGCCTACTCCCAAAAATTAGCCGTTTGACTTTTTACGTTAAAGAAATGAACATATACGGGTTGTTAATAATGTGAATCAAGGAATTATCAATTGTAATATAAACTTTTGTTACATCCTTTTTCACGTTTTTTATGTTATGCCTTGTGCATAGCCTCGGTTGGATCAAGTGCAAACTATGTTTTCAGGCTTAATATAAAGTTTTACATGAGTGCTTTTAGAAGGGATTAACCTTTGTAATTATTGAAGAACTGACTAGTATGATATTGGTGTCATTTCAGTCTAAATACCACCACATCATGACCTATATGATATGCTTTAATAATATAATAAAGCAATCACAATTTAAACAAGTACAAAGATTAAAATTAATTAAACAAACACAACATAATAATACAAGAAATTAATTGAACAAGCATAATTAAACTAGCAACACTTAAATTTAATAGATTAAGCTAATTTTAGTTAAGTTTAAATAGATCAAGCTAATTTTAGTTAAGTTTCTATTATGACGTTTAATTTTAGTATTAAATCTTCTATAAAAAGAAAAAAAGATTAACATTCTCATAAATTACTCCTGCATCTTCCGAACACTTATATTCTAACAATTTTATATAAAAAATTTCATGGGTTAAATGACTTTGCCATTACAGATTGAAAATCTCATTGCATCCTTCGCTGGTTCGTTCGCCTTCTTTCCTTTCCACCGCTTCTCTCCAAGTCCTTTCCCGCCTCCTCCGCGCTCCCTTCGTCTCTTCCCCTCCTCTTCTTCAAGGTTGCGCCTTGAGTTTTTATACTTGCCTAAAACTCTTTTAACTGTTGGTATTATTGACCTTTTAGAATTGATTCTAAATAATTTGCCTTTTCCATATACAAGTGGGACACATAAGTAGAAAAAAGGAGAGGAAAAGCTTTGGAAAATAAAGGTTTTGAGGATATAAACATTGTCACGGTCCAATTTCCCTAGTTCGTTGCTCTTCTCCAAACTGATACATCCCCTTCAATTAAATTAATTAGCTCACATTGGCTGTCTCAATTTCCTATTTGACCCACCTTGAGTGGGTAATATTAATATTAATTTTTTTACTTAATCAAAATCCTATATAACAAGAAAAGGATTTCTAGTGTAGACTGTATAGAGCTATAATCTGTAATCTCATATATATACACACTTACAGTGGAAGATATACCCAAATGGATTCATTCGCTCAAGCTATTAGTCATCAAAACCTTGAGACAACCTCAGCAATTCGAACAGTGACGATAACTGGAACACATCTGTTCAAGATTTACGATTATTCCCTGACTAAAGGGATTGGAATAGGAAAAAATATTGACTCTGATGTTTTTACTGTTGGCGGATATAGATGGAAAATTGAATTCTATCCTGATGGATACACTAAGAATGATCAACATTTTTTATCCATTTTGGTGCAACTTGTAAGTGCAGTTAATGATGTGAAGGCACGACTAACTTTCACCATTCTTCAACAAAATGGTGCCCCTTCTGACATGAGCCTTGCATCCCCAGTCAGGACTTTTGATTTTGTGAGAACTTGGGGTTTTACACAATTTGCAAAGAGAACTGAATTTGAGGCATCAGAATATTTGAAAGATGATGCTTTCACAGTGAAGTGTGAAGTTACTGTTATTAAAGGGACAAAGCTTGAAGTAACCAACCCCTATGGTGTTATTGTGCCGCCCTCGAATTTGAATCAAAATATGGCCAATCTACTTGAGAGTGGAAAGGGGGCTGACGTTACATTTATAGTGAAGGGAGAGAAATTTAAGGCTCATCGGTTGATGCTTGCAGCGAGGTCAGCTGTCTTCAATGCCGAGCTTTTTGGTTGTATGAAAGAGAAATGGGAAGACATCATACCAGTTGATGATATTGAAGCACCGGTTTTCAAATCCATGCTTTACTTCATTTATTCTGATTTAGTGCCTGAGTTTGAGAGCACTAGTGATGATGATGATAAAAATCAAGATCCGAGTTTGGTGGCTCAACATTTGCTCGTAGCTGCAGATCGGTATGTATCAAGTTTTTTATTTTTAGTTTATTTTATTTTCTTACTAATTTTGCAATAACGATCAAATACGTGAATGAATGATAGGTATCAGCTGCAGAGGTTGAGGTTGATGTGTGAAGATTTATTGTGCAAGCGTCTCTGTGTGAGCAACGCTGGAACTACATTACTTTTGGCAAATCAATACAATTGCAGTCAACTTAAAGCAGAGTGTCTCAAATTTATGAGCTCTCCTGAGGTTTTTAAAGCTGTTGCACGTACTGATGGATTTTACAATTTGATTAAGATTTTTCCATCAATTCTGAAAGATATCTAAAAGTACTTTCTTTGAAATGGATTATCCTTGAGTGTTTTTGATAATTACAGGATTAATTATGCTTTTAAGTTGTCTGTGTTTGTCACTTTTTATGAAATCTTTTAGTAGCTGGTTTCCTTCCTACTTGTTTATGTTACCTAGACATTCTCTGTTTGAATTGACTATATAGTATAATTACCTTTTTTCTGAAATTGCTTTCGGTATATATGCTCCTATCTCAGCTTTTTCACTGTATTATTGAGTCCCATATACTTATTTTTATGAAACTAAAGCAATACAAATTAAGCCCAAGGCTAATTCCAGTTAACGTAGGAAAAGAAAAATAGAACCCCTCTCTTCAACAGACCTCAGCCCATACTAAAACCCAACTAACTCAATTTTATATGTTATATTTGTATTATCCTCAGGGACTTGTATAAGTTGTAATAGAAACTGTGCTGAGGGACTTGTTAAATTGGAGGATACATACACAAGTCTTCTTATTCAAACGTAATACATATTATTCAGATAAAAGTTATGGGACTTCCTCGTTTACGAGCTAGTTTGCTAAACTCAGATTGATTTAGCAAATGACTCGCCAACAAACGCGCCCATGGACACAAATAACAATCACCAAACAAAATTTGAGCAAAGGCACATTATTTATCAAGTGAAACATCGACATTCTTGGAAGAACATAATTTATAATTAAGGCTCTCTTCTGATTTATCAAGTGAAACCGTGGCGTCCATTTTTTTTTTATGAGAACACATTATTTTTTGTGGACGCCATAAACTATGGTGTAAAAATCTTATTTTAAAAAAATTATTTATTTTATTTTCTACAAATAAAAAATTCGGCAAACAAAACTGGTCTTACAAGACCAAAAAGATGATTAAAAAAAGGACTAATTATATCATAATGCAAATAAATGAGTAGAACTATATAGTGTTCTTAAGTTCACCAAGAGGCTTAATGAACTTAACTTCAAAACCTATCGGATTGACTTCACACGGAGATTCTAAATTGTTGAAATCGATCAACTTCACGAATGATGCGTTTACATGTCAGATTTAATTAATTTAGTATTAAGTCAAGCGGTCAAGAAACAAGGTTTATAAATTAACTGTAATGAGCTCATTTTTCATCATTTTTTTACGCTCAACTTTAAACTAATAATTCTAAAAATTTATAAATTCCGCATGTAAACGGATTACTCGTGGAGTATATCAATTCCAACTGTTTGGATCCGTCATTTTAAGTCAATTCGATAGGTTTTGAAGTGAAGTTCATTAAGGGATTTGGTAAGTTTAAAAACACCCAAGTTCTACTCCAAATATATATGGTGAGCCGCTAATAAACAATAAGCACACTTAAAAGGTTTGATATAAAATGTATAGTCTAGTGACTACAAAAGTTCAATCAGAAGAGGAAAAGCAAAGGAACTAGTCTTGATACTTTTGTTGTTTCCACTCTCTTTTAAAAGCCTTGAACAAATCAAGACCCAAAAATACATTTAGAATGTTCATACCAGCCATGCCAAAGAGAGCTAATGGAAGCTCGATTACTCCATCAAATTTATGCGCATCTATAATCAGCTTGTAAGTTATTAATATGTGACATACAAGCCGAGTAGTGAAGAAGGTCGCCCAATTAAGAACCCATTCAAGTCGCACCAGTAGGTTTTTTACATCTCGTACCCCTGCCATTCGTCTCACTTTCCTTGTATGTAGAAATATCGAATGCAGCTGAAATAGAAGGAAATTGATTATTTTTTTATTAAAATTAATAAAAGAGTTAACTAAAGGAAATGGGAAAAGAGCAACTATCTCCGTCCCGCTCCTCTGCCTTATCCTTGTTATGGGTTCTCCTGGGGGTGTTGTACTATTGCTGTTCTTGCTTGTTTTATTTTGTTTTATTTTATTTGTAGGAGGGAGCCATGCTGTCTATATAGCGGTATAAACTACAAGGCATTGTTAAAAAGAACTATCAGCTAGAATAAACATTGCTAGAATGTGTAACCCTAAAGTGCAGAAAATTAAAAGATAATTGATTGTCAGAACTCAAAACGTACAAATTACCTCACATACAAGCGAAAGAATGAGATAGTTGATTGTAACATCCTTATAGAGAGCCAGTGTGAAACAAGCCAAAAGGATCAAATGGTGCAGAAGGATTGCGGGTATGAACCCGTTATACAACCTGTACAGAAGCATATCCAATTGGTCATATGCAAAATACCCACATGAAAAGCATAGTGCCCATTGCGCGCCATACCAAGTACCAGTCACTAGCTCCTCGTGTGTAAACATCTCTCTCGGGCCTTTCATTATCCATTGATTTACCAGTATATTTACAACTGCAATATGTAGATAGCTAAATTTCAGTAAGTAAACATCATAATTGATTATTTGGTTATAACACCTTGTAACTGTACCAAATACCAATTGGGAGAATTCATAAGATCTCATGCTTCTGATTAATCTTTTGTGGGGTTATGTTATGTTATGTTATGCTGTGCATGCATAATTTCACCAACAAGCCTTTTCTTTTCTTTAGAATTAGAATTTCAAATTTAAACTTTTACATGAGATATAAGCAAAAGAGTAACAGGAAATTGCTACAAAAAAAAAAAAAAAAAGAGTAATGAGGTGACTTGACCTACCTGAGGCGGAAATAAGAGAGGAATGGAGAAGAGAGACGGAGGTATTTACAAGAATGGGATCTTTGGAGATGAAGCGACGAATTACAAAATTGGCCGTTTGGAAGAAGAAGAAACCAACGGCGATGACCGTCAGCTCACGACGGCCGTTGAAGGTTATTACGAAGGCTACCGATGCCGCCCAGAGAAACAGCGTGGCGCTGAAGAAGAAAGCGGCGGCGTTACTGCCTCTGTCTCTACCTCCCTCTCCCTCTGCTCGCGCCATTTCTGGCTTGCCCTTGCAACTTGCAAGGACGGGTGAGCTTGAGAAATGAGAGAGTATCCCCTCCCCTTGGTGCCTTGCCTATTTACTTATTTAGAAATTAGAATATAGGAATCTGTTTCTAGAATATAGGAATCGACGACTCATATCTCATCCTACCAACCCAGTCAGCTATTCCACATTTGCACTGGATCTGAATTCTGTCGAGTAGCGGAGTATAGAGTATAGAGTATAGACCATCAAAGATTCGCATCAGGCATGATAAATTGATTTGAAAAATCAACCAGAAGTTTCCACCTGCGCAGCACGCGAATCGGACGGTGCGCGTTGCCAGAGATTTGAAAAAACCCTCCTAAAATGTCACAATGAATAAGAATATTAACGGCACTGATTTAACCTGATGCAGCGCACAACCATATACTTTCGGGAAAATTGATTATTTGCCACTTCAAAACCTTCAAATTGTAAAAATGTCATCCCGAAATTTCAAATTGTAAAAATGCCACTCTAAACTTCATTAATTCCTAATTTTGCCATTTATACTCTTTTCTTGTACTATTTTTATTAAAAATAACAAAGGTATCGATCCAAAGAAATACGTATACTGTATTCTTGTATTCTGTATTTCCGGAGGGTATGAATTTTTCAGTTAATTTTTAATAAAAATAGTACAAGAATAGAGTATAAATGGCAAAATTATGAATTAATGAAGTTTAGAGTGGTATTTTTACAATTTCAAATTTCGAGATGACATTTTTACAATTTGAAGGTTTTGGAGTGGCAAATAACTAATTTTTCCTATACTTTTTAATTTAACTCTATGATTTATACATGCTGCATGAAATCAAATTAGCATTATTTTTTTATCTTTACTCCTGTAAACCTCTGAGTTTGATGCTGAAATAATCAATCTAAGTATAAAATGTCACAATTGTCACTGGTCCTAAAAAAAAGTATAAAATGTCTTGAATTGTGATTTTTAATTATAAATGTGACAGTTCAGTACATCTACATAAAAAGTTTGCGAATATATAAACGGTGTATGAATTTGATACCTTGTACAAAATCTGGGTCATAAATTTGTTTTTAAAGATGCCAAACTATCTAATGTTGGATTTTGACTAGGTTTACACTCTACATAACCAACAAAAAAGAACTTTTCTTGTTTGTTTCGTTGTTTTTTAGAAAGAAATATGTTGTTATCAAGAGCGGAACCAGACTTCTGAATTATGAAAATCAAATATATATGAAAGTCAATCATATAAAATTTTTCTATAAAGAATAGAGGTTAATTTTACAATATTATGTCATTTCGTTATAAATTATATATATAAAATTATACTTAAATACAAAAAAAAAATACAAAAAATGAGAGTTATGCTTTTGAAATAACAAGAACTCACCTTCTCTCATCGAACAGTTAATTTTTATCGAGATTCGTGTATAAAAAAATTTGAATGAATAGATGAGAAAAGGTAAATTCTTGTTTTTCCAAAAGAATAACAGCAGATTCGTGCTCTGTTTTTCTCCGTCTCAAGCAAAATGTTGTCTTGAAGAATATTAGGCCGGATTTGTGCCAAGATCACGGCCCAATCCTCGTCATCGGGTCTGAAACAAGCTGATCTAGACTGGACCTGGCCGGCGTATACAGCCTTTTTTTTCCTCTTTCGCGATTCCTCTCTCTTCCCCTCCGCCTTGGCCTTCCCTTCCGCTCCGGGCCTGTCTGCAACGAGCCGAGCTAACGGGCAGTTCAAATTTGAAATCTTTTGTGGGTTGATTCTAAATAGTGACCTTCCGACGCCGACGGCCACTATTAGTAGTTATCCGGTCTAACGGGCAGGATCCTCCTCTCTACTCTGCGTACATGCCAAGTCCGGGCAGGGCCAAAATCCGACCAAATCTTCCTCCAAAGCGCTTTTGTCACCAGATCTAAACCAAAATACGGCCTCCTTCACTGGTGCTGTGCGTCGTCTCTGTTTTACACGGCCCGTTTCTCTCTCTCTCTCTCTCTCCTCCTAGCGCCACCTCTCAGCACCATCTTTACTGGTGCTCATCTCGGTAAGATGCCTCTCTTTTATTCTATTTCTCTACTATAAGTTAGTTCAGTTGTTTCTAGCAAAAATTGTTTCCGCAGTATGGTACAATTACAATTAGTTGAATTTTGAGAGTTAAATCGGGCATTTCTGAATTTTAACCAACTGTGAATCAATGTTGGAGGTAAAAGTCTCAACTTATCTATTGGGATAAAATTGTTTCAAGTCTTTCAGTGGTATATATAGTTTCCTTTCCAGGGATTTAGTTCAATCCAATCTCGAATTATTAGTGACACAGGTCCCAAATCTCAAATAGTTTGGTGGTGATCAAATCGGTAATAGAAAATAAAACATAAACAGCCTTTCACATGTCATTGCATGTATATCAGTTCATATATGTAATATTTAAATTTATATCTTCTTATAATGTCAGAGCTTAAACATGACTTAATAACAGTCGATGGCGAAAGCATCCATGACTCAATCATAAACACAGACAATGTTGTGTACATTATGTACTTTTATACTCAAATAGCATATTAGACCCAATAGTAGCTAATTAGAAACTAAGAACAATACATGTACCAAAATATTCTTTTACGTTAAGTCTACATGGCATGTAACTTAGTGATGAGAATTAATTATGTGATAAACTCCTACCATGGTAATACTGATTTTCATACTATTTCCCAACTCATGCTGAAACAAAATCTACCTTCGGTTCAAATATTCTTATTTTATTTGGTGTCTACAGATTTAAAGTACCAATTTAAATAGATTAAGTTCAGATCTTTAATGTATTAGTTAAATTAGGGTAATCTTGAGTAATTACTTACAGAGGATGTTTCCAGGTTAGAGAAAATCTCCTCATCCAGAAATGGCTTCAAAACAAATGGAGAAAATTCAAAGGAAACTGGCTTCACTGAACTATCCTAGAGCAGATGCTCCAGCTCAATCTCTTTTATTTGCTGGTATTGAACGCTACACACTTCTTGAGTGGCTTTTCTTCAGGTCTTTATCTATATTTCTCTCCTCTTTTTGTTATGGAATTGTATCGCTTCCTGTGAAATAAAAAACTTTTAGAATACTGAAGTTGGTATTAAAATATGAATAGGTTAATATAAGATGCAGCAGGTCTAGAGTCCAGATTTTATCACTTCAGTTACCACCCATGAGTATTTTAATTTGCAAATTAAACCAATTTCTGGTTGAGTGTCAAATACTCAAAAATTACATTTACTCTCAATTGAAACATGCTTCCTCATATTCATTTTTTTTTTTTTAAGATTTAGATAAATTTGTTGATGTTTGTGCTTTTATAGGTTGCTAGGAGACAGATCTCCATTCCAACAGCAAAATTGGCAAGGGGATGCACTAGACCGAGACGAAGAAAATAACAGAATACAACGTGAGTTTTAGTTTTAGTTTTATTTATTTATTATTTTATCTTTCTTTAAAATGCATGTCATTTCAATACCATCTAAATATTTTCAGACTTAGCTGAGATAGCAGAATTTTTAAGCATCACTCCTACAGCTGATATAGAAGCTATTCAGGTACAAAACATTTGTATTAATTAAGAACAGATAACAATTAATTTCTAGCTGTTGAAAGAAGTATTTGTAAAATTATAATTCATTTGGTGCGATATTTTTACAGGGAAAGGGTAGCATAGAAGATCGTGTGGAGATGCTTCGTAGGATTGTAGATCTTGTAGAGGCCTGCACCTTTGCTGACAACCCGCAATGGAGGTCAGAAACTAGGGTATTATTCGTGGGGGGAGTTTCATAAAGACCCAATTATGAAGAAATTTTTGAAATTCGGTTTGGTTGCAAAAAGAATTTGCTTTGGTGATTAGAAGGTCAACCCAACAAAATTGTATTTCTCACTAGGACGAATTATTCTTGAACATGGTTTATTAAGACTTGTTTTTTACTTTCAGAGGCTTTAGATGAATATTGGTTTTCTCAAGAGCTGAAAATACATGTTCTTCCAAAAGGACCATTTAATTACAAATATAAAAGTACAGCTCTTAAAAAACTATTTCAAGTTCCAATATATTTGGTGTATTGCAGTGTGGATGAACAACTAGCCAAGGATGTGCAGTTGGTAGATTTAATTGCAGAGAAGCAAGCTCAGATATTCTCTGAAGAGTTCAAACTTTTCCCGGCTGATGTACAGATCCAGTCAATTTATCCCTTGTAAGCTTTGTTATGTCTTAATTTATTTTTTTCGTTACAAATAGATGTATTCAGAAAGTTCATAGTTCTGATTTTTCCTAAGCATTCGCTTGTGTCATTCTTAACTGTTACTCATTAAACTCCTGCCAAGTAAAATATTGTTATTTCCAAATTTTTTTCTTTGATTTCTGGTTATAGCAGAAAAGTAATATGTTATGTTTTGCAGAACCTGGTAGAGGTCATACCAAATCTGTATGGTATCATACTGGAAATTTCTAGGTACTGGTATATCTTGTGATAATTGGGTAATAATAATATTTATTACACAATGTTTTATATTTTCCAGGCCAAATATCTCAGAACTGGAGTCTACACTTGCTGAATATACAAAGAAATTCTCAAGTGTGGAACAGGCAGTTAAAGACCTAGCCTCTAAGGTTCACTTTTGTTTTTGTTTGTTTGTTCTGTTCTTTAATTTATCTTTATTTCTTTTGGGGGGTCATTTTCCCTGACTTCCTTTGAATTCCTCCAGTGGGAACCAAACCTGCATCTCCTTGTAGATTTTAGTTGCCATGTTATTTGACCAACTTTGTAATTTCTGTGGTACAGTACAAGTACAATCCAAATGAAGACTATGCGGAAACTGAGATGAAGCTGAGAGGGCATCTTGAGACCTTTCTAGAAACTGTCAAAAACTTCAATTCCATTTATACCAAGGTACTTTCCCTTTTCCTTTTTTAAGGTTACTAAGAGAACATGTATTTTTAAAATCCTACTCATATAATCTAAATGTGGGGCTATATAGGAGATTCGACCATGGACACATATGATGGAGGTTCCACAATTGCATGGTTTTGGGCCAGCAGCCAATCGCTTATTGGAGGCATATAATACTCTCCAAAAGGTACGTGCATATACTGCTACATCCACCAGACATCGTTGGATAGATCATCAATTTTGTATGGCATTAATCTAATCAGAATAGTTGATAAATATTGCTCCAGTAATTGTGGTAATTTGAGTTTTGTACTGGACTCAGTTCCTCAATTTCTTAAATACGTGTTAAATGTTTTGTTTATGAGCAATCTCATGTTTACCATGAAACTGTTAAAAATATGCGTTGCCACTAGGTATTATTATCCTTCATTTTTTTTTTCAAGCCCCAAATTTATAGTTTTTCTCTGTATAGTTTAGAAAAGGAGGGATAATTTTTGTGTGAGGAGGACTTGTTAAGAAATAAAGCAGTTTTTGTGTTGTTTGGAGAGCCTTTTAGAAACTTTGCAAGAGAAACATTGCATTTTTTTATAATTTGTAATGGTGCATTGTAAAAATTGTTTGATTTGCCGGCGACTCATGAAATATTAATGTTCTCTTTGTTCTCTTTGACAGTTCTTAGGAGACTTGAGGGGATTGCGGGAATCGTACGCAACAATGGCTGCAGGATCTCAGGTGACATCAAACGAACCCTCATCAGTTGCAAAAATAATAATGGATTGTGAATCAGCACTCACTTTTCTTAACCGAAGCCTTACAATCCTCTCAACTTCTGTTGCCAGAGAGCAAGGAGAGAAACGGTGACTTGCTTTCATCTTTCTTATTGTGTCGTAGGTCCACTTTTGCAGGGAATAGTTTGCTTTGGCCCCCCAAAACACATTTTCTTTGTTTGTCTAGTCACAAGTGTGTTGATAGAGTGAGTATTTTTTTTGAGGAAAGATAAAGAGTATTTTTTGTGTGTAATGGTTTGTGATATTTTGTGCTTTGTGGGTCTATTGTTTGTTTCAATGTTTTTCATATATGGGGGATGTACATGCTTCCTTCTTCTGTAGTTTGAAAGAATCTCACCTTTCAGGTCTACTCTTCTGTCTCCATTAGTTCCCATTATATATTTCAGTTTCTAGTCAACAGCCGTTCGACTTCTATGTGAAAGAAGCAGCTCAGCTCCATTTGAATATACTCAACAAGTATTTATGTGTTATTCTCTTGTTTTGTATCCTAATTCGAACAAATTTGCACATTACTTGGATTCTAAATAAAAGAATTACAATATCAATCTTCAGCTTATATTGATTGCATCAAAAACCTCTTTGAAAAATGTTATTCTATGCCACAGCCCACAAGAGAGGAACTTGCACCTTTACAAATTACAAGTACAGCTATCAAATAAAAAGGGAACATAGGATTTGTTCATTGTTCCTCTCTAAACAAGAAAAACAGAAGAACCAAAAGCACCAAATCTCCTTTTACAGAGAGGAGCCGCAGTATGGGCAGAATCGGAATTTCGGATCGACTCCTCTCGCACAAGCGTGGCATGTGAAATCCCGGGGAAAGTACGACGCCTCTCTCTCTTCTCCTCCACTGATAGGCAGAGAATGAGGGAAGAGGAAAGAACAATCGCGACAGGAGAACATGGGGTCTTTGGATTGCCATCGCCAGACTGGAACGAAGAAAAGCTTCAGAACCTTCTGCACTTCGACGAGGTCTGCGGCGCCGCCGCACCGGAGGCACCGCCCCGCCGCCTCCTTCAGAACCCGTCCAGCGGCGGGCTCAACTCCTCCGACAAAGAAGAAGAACATTTAATTTATTCGCTGATTTAGTGTCTGTGATCTGTTGTTGTTGTTGTTGTACACGAAGATCGATCGCGATGTGTTTCCTTTGCGCCTTTTGGGTTTTAAATGGGCGTAATGGATATTTCTAGAGAAGCTCGGTCCCTCTGTAATTGTCTAGAAACAATTCACCAATTCGGATCTCCAACATTTAACCGACATTTTTATTAATATCAAACTTAATTACAAATTAATAAATATACTCAGCTTAGATGAATTTTGTTAAAAATATTTAAACCAGTCATTTAATGACTGGTTGCTATTTTAATTTAAAACTAGTCATTTAATGGGCAGTTCCAAATTTTTTTTTTTTTTAGAAACTATGAAGAGTAAGATGCTGAAAAAGTTGGCTAGAAGAAAAAATTGTAGGAAACTCGGATTGAAGTTTGCACTCGGTTTGGCCAAGACATTTGATTGGATGCGTGTGTTACATCGGTTGCATGTATCGGTGCATCATTGATGTTTTTGCAATGAAACATCGGTGTTTATTAGCCTTAGCATTGACAATTAAGCAGAGTAGTGCTAAAAAAACATCGGTGCATCGCTGATATTTTTGTAATGAAACATGGATATATTTTTGCCGTCGTTAAGCCGTGCATAAAACATCGATGAGTCATTGGCGTTTTTGCACAAAAGCATCGTTTTAAAAAAAAAAACTTTAAACAACCACCGGCTGCAATTTCTTATAGTTGTTTTCTACAAATATATGATTTATTTACGAATGTCGGGACTTAAATTCAAATATTCACAATAACAAATTGGAATTCTTAACCGCCAAAGTAGACATATGATAATTTACGAGAGACTAAATAATATAAAATTAAAAAAAAAAAAATTCAATTAAATTTTAATATACATGATATTTTTTTTGAAATTATGGAGGTAGCTAAGCATTCCTTGCGTTATCATAGATCCGCCACTGATGAATGACAAAAGGCATAGCATAAAACAATAAAATCAAATCAACTATGTATTTTCTTTCCGAATGAAATTTTTTGTAACTGTCGAACAGATGGAACTATATCATGGTAAGGAACAACACCACATAAATTCAGATCCAATGCAATACTTGACCAAGATCTGAGTTATCCGTTTTAATCTAGCACAAATCTTAAAACGGAACCCCTATATTTCAACTCACTCATTATAAAATTTGCGGTTTATATTAAAAGAGATTATAATATTTCTACTAATGTAAAAAATAAATTGCTATTCTAAAATTAAAAAATCGGTTCAGAGTTCAGACTCCGCTTGAACCCATCTTTTCTAGAACTCGAGCTCTTATAACGATTCCGGATCATCTGAAGTAACTCAAATTTTAAATTTAGATCCGTTCCGTACTTCCGTTTGATCTGCCTTAATATTCGACTAAGAAGATCGGACGGTAAAGATCTAAACTTAAAATTTGAATTAACTCAGGTGATATGAATTCCTCTTATAACCCCCATAACCCCTCATAAATTGCGGTTGCGAGGCTAATCAATCAATCACCTTTCCAAGTATTAGGCCGCTTACTCTTTGTCTGGAGAGCGTTCGCCAAAACCCGTTAAGAGTTTCAATCGCGCACGCTAATGTGTTCGTAAACGAGGTTTGATTTTGATTTCCCTTTTTTAGATTTATTTGAACTATTGCTATACTTCAAATTCTTTAGTTTCTGATTTTGTCATTTGAATTTTGAAAGTACATGGTTTGGTTTTTTTAGCAGCTTATGGATTTCTTGTTTTATTTTTGGGACTATTTTGCTATTACTGGTTTCAGAGGCCATTCATTCAGCAGCTATTACTCAATTGAAAGAATTCAGTAAAATGTGTCCTTCTCTCACAAGCATTTTATCAAACACCTAGTTGACCTTTTACCGCTGTGTACTGTTGTCATGCTTAATGTTTTGGATTCAAAGTACTCAATTACAATGGTTGTTTTTTTTTGCTTAGTTGGATATTTACTGGTAATGCAGAATAACTTAATCGATTATAACAGACATGAAGAATCATATACCATTTGAATCTGGTCAGATGGTTGAATCAAAGAGCTTCATCAAAGGATTCCGCGGTGCATGGTTCCGTGGTAAGGTGAGGCGAAAATGACTGATTTGCCTTAAATCCTAATTTTGGGATTTCTTCTAGTAAAAAAAAAAAAAATTTGGGTTATTTTCCTGTTCAATTATTTTCAAATTTGTCATTTTCTGTCATGCAATAACTCATTAATTTGCCAGATGAAGAATATTCGCACTAGAAGGGGCTTTCATGAATGTCTTTTAGAATATTGTGACTTCCCTGATGAGAGTAAGTCAACTTTGTTGATACCTTGATCATATCACTATAGACCCTTAATTATGCAAATAAAAATAAAATAAAGTAATGTTTACGAGAAAGTTTTGAAAAATAATGGAGGGGATGCTTCTAATATTTCTAATCCATTACTGCAAAGCTACTGGTCCATGATGCCTACAGTTAGGGATGGAACCAAATAATTGAGATAGGTTTGCGATAGGGGGCTGGATAAATAAGTGTTCTGTAATTTCATGTTATGAGGGGGGCTAATAATAGTATAATCTTTTGTAATAATTAAAATTTTTGAAGGACAAAACTGAAAAATCCAATTTATAGGGGGTGCTTAGCACTCCTTCCCCTCTATCTACTCCCTCCCTACCTACAATCCACCTCATTCATCTCGTGCGTGCATGTTCAATAATTAAAATAGCATGTATATGTGCAACATGAGTATTATATTCATATATAATACCCCTGCTCCTCTTAAGTCAAAGATTTGAGTCAACTGAGATATCTTATGCAGAGACAACATGGACAAATTTTTATGGGGTTTCCCCAAAGGATCCTGGTGAGTTGTCTGATCTGAAGCAGAGGAAAAGAGAGTTGATGTTTCGGCCTTCCTTCCCTCCCTTTCACAAAGAGAGTGAACCGCCACCTCTACATTTGCCAGGTGAGGTAAAAGTAGTTGTAAATGATACTTGGAGAGTCGGTGATTTGGTTGATCTCTGGTGCGATGAGTGCTTTTGGTCTGGAAAGATCATCAAGCTTGATGCTGTTGATTTGGTTGAGGTATAGTATTTGTTCTTTATTTTTATTTTTTCTGTTTATTTTGTAATTGGGAGGTTTTCAACTCGGGGTGAAAAGTAATTCATATGCGCCGTTAAAAAAACAATAAAATGTAATGCATGAGCATGACCATGCAAAATTAGCAAAACATCTGCTCTTTAGTTATGCCTACAAAAGACAATACTTAATTAATTTCAGGCTATTATTGTGAATTTCCTTAGATAATTACATCAACTAGTTCAAACCAAATGGTGTTGAAGTCCCAGTATCAATTCAACCTAATGAAGTGATTTATGCACTTGTATCAGGAGGAATGAAACAGATCGATGCACCTGACGGTTTTTTGTTTTGTTTTGTTTTCGTTTTGGGCATTGTCAGGTTGAATTGCCGGAGCCTCCAGTTGGGGAAGGTGGGGTCTACAAAGGGGTTATTAAGGACCTCAGGCCTTCTCTCAATTGGTCACTAGAAAAGGGCTGGTTGGTGCCTCTCTCACAGGTCAGCATTTTTTCTTTTGCGCTGTTTTTTCTTATATTGTTTCTTCATAGTAGTGTTTTGAAAATTGATACAATGGCCAACGGCAAGTTTTTTATTTTTTGATAACTCATCTCCGTTTAATTTATGTGTTTTCCTTCTGTTTGGTTTGGCTTAGTTGCTTTGGTTTGGTTTGAGCTCTTCAAATTCTATATGAAGCTTAGCCAGAATTGAGAAGAATGCTGATGGCCCTTTTTGCTGTAACAGGCAAATGGAGAATCTTGGTACACTGCTCGTTTGGTACAACAACCTTTATGGAAATCCTTGAATAATGAATCAGGTATTTCTAAAAATAAAATACTTAAAAATTAATGTATATGCTAGCATCCCATAGTTTTTCTAAATTTTGTCAGAATTCAGAAATATGCATCTTCTATTTTGTCAGTATCCAAACCTTCCTGTTATGTTCACATAGATATATTGCTGGAATGAAGCAAAAAGAAATGTAGAATCTTAGTAAAAATGTGTAACAAAATAATGCAAAAGCAGACTACATAATGTCTTAGCACAATGTGTCGTGCCTTTGGAAAAGAAGTAAACATTTTATATTTGATTTAAACCTTTATTCCCAGATCAAAGCACAGGTGCCGCAGACAAAGCATCGGATCCAAGTTACTTGTGCCTTGAAAGCACAAGAGAAGATCCTGCTACTTGTAATACTCTGCCCGAGAAGACCCCCTGTAGAAACCACCGTGATCAGAAAAGCAGGGATAGCATTTCTTCAAGTGATGAGCAGCAATCTAGAGAGAGAAAATCGCTAGAGGAGCAACCTGACATGATAGGCGAGTCGATCATGGAGCTGGAAGAGGTGGCAAATAAGATTAGGTGGCTCAAAGGTCTTCTCCAGTTTGGTTACAAATGGTCTAATGATATGAGGCCTTCTTGGAAATTCATACCAGACTCCGAACCGGCTGTAAAACCAAACTTAAAGTTTTGAGTTCTAAAAAAACCAGCGTTTAGTCTAGTGACAAAGAGCAAGAACCTCCTTGTAAGAGGGAGGTTGTGGGTTTGAAACCCGGATGAGGGTCCTTAATGGACATTAAATGGATCTCAAAAGGAAATATTGAGTTCTCTATGTATTGATTGTTTGTTTCTGCAGATTAATTGTTTGTGATTTTCAGTATTAACCGTCTGCAAATGCGACTGCATAATACATGCAACCAGCATATGCATCTACATATTCAAATCAACATAATGTTAACCGCCAATTTAAATTCAAATTTGTTAGGAATTTATAAGATTGATGTACAAATTTATGTCTAATAAGATTTTGTAAGTCTAAAACAAAAATTTCTACAATTTACGTATGGATTCATATTCAATAAGAATTTGAGAATTAAATGCATACACTTATCCACTATCATATAAGAGGAGGGATCAAGTTACAACAATTTTGAGTTACAACAACTATTTTTTGCGATTTCAAAGTCCAAATTGTCGATCCAAACCGTTCAACATGATCTCCATAATATAATGTGCTTCCAGATCAAATTTTACATTTTTTTGAATTTTTTTACTATTTATTAAGATGGGTACAAAATTCAATGGTATGAATTTGACTAGTTTTTGTACCCATCTTAATAAATAGTAAAAAAATTCAAAAAAAATGTAAAATTTGATCTGGAAGCACATTATATTATGGAGATCATGTTGAACGGCTTGGATCGACGATTTGGGCTTTGAAATCACAAAAAATGATTGTTATAACATTATTGTAACTTGATCCCTCCTCATCATATAATTCATATTATAATTCAAATATTTTAGCCAAAGCGTTTTGAAAAAGGCATGCATTTCCTAAACGAACATGATTATTTTATATTACATATATGCAAATTGAGAATCACAAGTCACAAATCACAACTTAAATATAAACTAACTTTTATAATTAATTTTAATTGATTTTTGTAAGCACGCGTGATACAGGTCCAGAAGCTTCTCAAAATGTAGATCAGGTGCAGCGTGCTACTTTCACCCGGGTAGTCCTTCATTCACAGAATGACAGTATCCGCTACAGTCTTTCACTGACAGCTGGGTCCTGCTCTTCAGCAGAGACTGCAGTCCTTCACTGACAACTGGGTCCCGCTCTTCAGCGAAACGTTTTATTTCCGTTCCTTTTCTCCATTCTCTCGAAAGCTAGCCCTCTACCTCGAACTTCTTACGTCCTCGGATCGCCCCTGCTCTCCTCATTCCCACCACTCCCTACCTACGCCTCCAATCTCCGCGCGCTTTCTTCCCTCCCAACATCCGCCGAGCTCGCCTTCACTCACTTCCTCCACATCCGGTACTCTCTCACTTTCTCTCTCATTGATTTTTTCTTTCACTTTTTAGACAAAGATTAGTACCAGGACTACAAATCTACAATCATACAAACTGTGATGTTTGATGGAGCCTTTTTATGAATCAAGATGGGAAATACATGATACCTTAGAGACCAGTTGTGTAATTTTCCCATTCTTGGGTTAATTTTCTACATACCCTCCAAGACTTCTCTAATTTCTTATTTACCCCTCTAGTCTTAAATTTATCTTATTTACCCCTCAACTCTTGCAATACTTTCTTATTTACCCCTCAACTCTTGTAATACTTTCTTATTTACCCATCACTTAATCAATTATAAATTGTCTCTAATTAAATTATAAAAATCGTGATTAAACTTTAATTAAAATATAAAAAATAAGTTTGCCCTTTACATCTCCAGTCACTCTCTTCCCTCTCAACTCCCAGATACGCACTGAACTCCTCTGTGTACATCTCCAATCTCTCTCAATTAAAGATATATTCTTTATTTTAATTAGAAAAAACACAGAATCAGAGTTTAATCACGATTTTTATAATTTAATCAGAGTTTAATCACAATTTTTATAATTTAATTAGAGACCATTTATAATTGATTAAGTGATGGGTAAATAAGAAAGTATTGCAAGAGTTGAGGGGTAAATAAGATAAATTTAAAACTAGAGGGGTAAATAAGAAATTAGAGAAGTCTTGAAGGCTATATAGAAAATTAACCCTTTATTTCTTTTTTCTTCACTTTGTTTGTGCAGGTTCTTGTCAAAGCAATACCAACCACAGAAGGGGACCTGAGAATTGTCTGACCGATTACACCTGCCATCCTGCATTACAAAGGAGCACCTCACCGGTATCTCTACCATCTCATTGGCCATGAGGGGGAAGGCTCTATATTTTACATTTCGAAGCAATTAGGTGAGGTTCCTCATTCTCTTGCTTTGTTCCTTTATGAATCTAATAATACCTGGGTAACTACTTGATGAGCCAATCAACACTTGAGAATTGTTTGGTTGATATACTCGACTTAAATACCTTAAGATGATAGTGGGACAGGACAAGTTAGAAGTAAAACACAGTTTCATACTTCTATTACGTGTAGCAAAAAAAAAAAAAAATGTTTAGGTTCATTAAAATTTTGGTTTGCTTTCTTTGCCACATTTCTCTCCTCTTTTGTGTTAGGATGGGCCATGAGTTTGATGGCCAGGTAAGTGAGGGACTTTGTTAGTTTTTTTCCCATATAAGATATTGTTGAAAATGTAATAATTGAGGGTGTTATTTGCAATACATAAAATATCGGGGTTTCATTTGCATAGTTTCTAATTTGCGCTCTTTTTTATTTTATCGAAGTTTTCATTGATTTGGTCAATTCCTTTTGATGTTGGATTTTAGTGCTCTTGCTAGAGAAGATAGCAGAGATGAACTCTCAAAATTAGTGTGGTCAGATTTAAATTTTTTCCTAAACACAATCATATCTGATTTGTATCAAAACAGAACCGGACTTGTCCAGTCTTTCTCCGTAGGTGGGAGGCTAGGAGCCGTCAGTGACAGTGAAGAAGTGCTCGCCAAAGCCAAAGTAGGAAAAGGAAAGCGCCTGCTCTCCATTAATTCCACCTCCAGAATCCAGATTGAGATAGCTAAGCTACGCTACAGCTGCTAGTGGATTTGGTTCCACAATTAAGGGTAAGGGTATAAATTAATGGCTCATACCAATTGCTTAATCACACAACTGACCATACATAATCTAATCTAGCCAGATTATTCTGTAAATTATAATTCTTTTTTTTTTTCCCTCTTTTATATTTTGTTATCTTCCAACAAAGTATGAAAAATGAAAGCAGATTTGGGTCAAATCGGGGACCTTACCACCAGTGATGTTGTTGTAAGGGTGCGTACCAATGAAGGCCATGACTACCGTCTCTATTGCCACTCTCACCTGCTTTCAGATAACAGTGATTACTTTCGCAAAAGGCTGTCTAATGACTGGCCCACCTGTCAGATCCTTGATGCACGCTACTGTGTTGACGTCCAGTGTACCGACTCACAATTCAACTCTTATGTCAATGCCATTCGCCTAATTTATAAACCACAGCCCTGTCACTGGTACGGAGTCAGAGGCACTTTAGGTACGTACTGATTCATAGTGTTATCTACTGCATTTATACCAATTCTGTCCCAGAACACTCCTGTTATGGTGCTACCAATTCTATACAAGTGTATATATATGTCCACTGATACCGTGCCACGAGCAGAGGCGGAGCTAGACTTTTGAACAATGGGGGTCCAATACATATCGGATCAATCATATAAAAAATTTCGAACTATGGGGGTCAATTATAAACAAACTTTATGCGGAGAATGGGGGTTAATTTTACGCAAAATTATATAGAAAATTAAACATAAATACAGAGATTTGAAATTTAAATGGGGGTTAATTGACCCCCATTGGATCTTCTTAGATCCGCCTCTGGCCACGAGAATTTCCAATTTCTCAATGCAATAGCTTTTTAATTTTTTTTCTGTCCCATCTATTTTCTCATCAGCTATTACTAGGAATTATTAGCACTGTGATGGTACAAGTCATAATTTTTTGTTACTATTATCACTTGACCTAACTACCATTTTGGTACTAAACCCTAAAACAGGTATTCTTCTTGCCGCTGTCCATCTAGGGTTACACAAAATTGCCTTATGCTGTACTGATTATCTTGAATCAGCACCATGGGACGAGACTGATGAAGAGGATATTCTCAGATATGTCCCTCCTCTAGGGTTAAAGTACGAGCAGATCCTCTCTAGGCTCCGACCCGTTGACCGGCCACCTGTCACACAAATCTTTCTCTCCGCTTTTCGTTTTGCCACATCCGCACCTAATAAACTGAAAACCGAGGCCAAGAAAAGTTATCAAGAACAAATCGAGTATTTATTAACTGAAGATGACGATTCTCCTTTGATTTCAGTAAATAATAATGATGTTTTGAAATGCGAGGTGAAAAATTGCGTGATTGAATTGATGAAATATTTTGGGAATTTAGTCATGGCAGGGGTAAGTTTTGAAACTGACCAAGAATGTAGTGTTGTAGTTTCTGATATTTTGTGGGTTTGTCAGATTTTGACAAAATTGGATATGATGAGAGTGATTGTTCCCATTTGGGTAGATTTATCCTCAAAGATGGAAAAATTAGTAGATACCTTTGTTGGGGAGGAATTTGAGACGAGGTTAAAAGTGGTTGAGATAACAAATAAGGTGCTGGAATCAATCAATTTTGGAAATGTTATTCTACCGCCTGAGATACGGTTTGATTTGGTCAAAATTTGGATTCCAATTTTGCAAAGAACAAAGGGTTGGATGGAGGATGAGAAAAAGACTGAAAATTTCGATGGCGAAATTTTTCAAACTTTGGAATTGGGTCTTGTTTCGGTTATTTTGACGTTACCATCGGAGTGGCAAGCAGAGATTCTGTCAAAATGGTTTGCTTCAGAAAATGTGCAGTATCCTGATTTACTTGAAGCTTTTGAAGTTTGGTGTTTTAGAGCTAAATCTGCAAAAAGAAGGTTTGGTTTGATTTAAGGAGAGATGAGATAATTTTGTTTATTATGTGTTTGTATTTTCCTATTGGGTCTTTCAGTCCACAAGAGAAAGAAAAGGGGTTGAATTAGGGTTCTTGTTAGTTTTATATCCGATTCAAATAATAGACCCGACCCAATACTCTTATAAATACCCGTGGTAATTCTAATATAATTTTTTTTTGTAAATTAGTTAATGTTAATGTATAAAACATAGTAATAATATCTGTGAGAAATAATAATATGGAATTCAAAATGAGCCAGAAGTAACAATCCGTTCAACAACTTGATCAAGGCACCATCATATTACAATTCAATATAGAGTTGTTATTTTAATTTTATTATCGGGTCACATTATTTGTTATGATCAACAATATGTGTTCCCATTAATTACAAGCTTGACGACTCAGAAGGGTAGGAGGCAGGAATTCGTATCGCCCAAGGTGACAGAATATTTCTGTTTGAATCTGGACTGTCCAGTCAAAATCTACACGACTGTTAAAGCGACTCCGTGCATTCAATCTCGGGCCGGATTGGCTGTATTTCTGTCAGACGGCTAGGATTCAAACAGAAATATTATGTTACCTCAGAGGATATGGATTCCGGTGGCAGTGTGACGGTGCGGGTTGTACTACACGAGTTTGCAACTCTGCATAACCAGCTTTGCAACACGATAACAGCGGCCTCTCTATTTATTTTTTTTTTTACTGCGTTTCGATAATAAAATCTTATATTCTCTTTTGTTTGAAGGATGAAAGGAGATTAGGAGACTATGTCCTTGTGAGAATGTGAGTTATTATGCTGGGGTTAGTGCACCTCCTTGACTCGTATATTTTTTATTTTTTAGTAAAAGTTGAAAGTCAAGTCATCCAACTATATAATACCTTTGTTATTATAACAAATAATTTTCTCCATCTAAATTTCGAACTTATAACCCCTACATAGAGACTATGTACCTTTGCTTAACTCGTATATTTATTGGCTGATGAATGACATTTGAGGAGAATGCATCGCGGATGATGTGTTTTGTAAAATTGATTAATTTTTAATTTTTTTATCAATGAAACTTGTGATACCGCCGTAAAAATCAATAATTTTACTTTTATTCTATTAGTTGGAAAAGTGAAGAAAGTGGACACACGTTGACAACGGATTCCATAATTTTGACAACATTTACCATGATGTCATTTTTTGCAATTTAGCTCTATATTAAATTTTTAATTATTAATGAGAGATCTATTCAAGTATTGGGTAAATTATTTTTTGTCATATCATTCTCATCGGGAGATGATGTGTCTGACTTTAACTCTGATGAATCTATAAAATGACTAATTTGAATATGGAGTAACAAAATGATACTTACTATATGGTAGTTGGAATATTTTTAATAGAGAAAGATAGATAATGTATGCCATGATGTTTAGATTATTTTGAAATTTGAATAGAAAAATATAGATTATGCAATGATGCTTAAATTATTTTGAACATAAAATAATAAAATATTGATAGTTTATGATATTACTATGGATATTTTGAATAGCAATTTAGACATTGTACTGGTTCAATATGAATATTATAATTCCTTAATCAATTTGGTGTTATTTATTGTTCTATGAGACTTTAGATAATGTTGATATTTAGTACAAATATTGAATATACGGAATGTAAAAAAAATGCTATGTAACATAGCTTTCGCTATAGCAACGCTATTCGCTATAACTTTTTTTGTAGCATTCCCGCTATGACGCTATAAACGTTATTTAAAACCTTGTTTAATATATATTATGCATATCATATACATAAAAATATTTCTTCTAAGTTCATCATTTATCAAATGAGTTGAGATTTACATTTATTCATGAAATTTAATAATTTTGGTAGAATATCTAATTACTTTATAAAATTAATAATATGTCTATCAACTTTTTTTTTTCAAAATTAATTAAAAATATTATTGACGTATAAAATTAAGTCCTTGTAAATTGTCAAAAAAGAGAAAATTTAACGTATATCCTTTGAAAATATCAAAAATACGTATTCCTCCATCTAAAATTTATAATATCATATTTACCCTTTAAATTTTTTAAAATTCACAAATTTATTCATTTATTGCCTTTCCACTAAAACTCATTTAAATTTATAAAGTTCTCATTTGACTCTTTATTAAACAATAAAAAGTATAGTACTGTTAAGAAAAATGTCCAGTTTTCTAAATGGTCGGTTTTCTAGGGCAAATGATTAATTTCTCTAGTTGTGAAGCATACATAGTGATATTTAGACGTACGCTTGTGTGTGCATTACAAATAAGAAAATGAACTGCTGCATTCACAAATCGACCAATTAGAAGACTGAATATTTATTTTAAACATGCTAGATATTTTATATTTTTTATAAAGGGTAAAACGGTACTTTATAAATTAAAATGAGTTTTAATAGAACACAATCAATTGGATAAATTCGTGAGCTTTTTAAAATTAAAAATGGAAAATATGATATTATGAAATTTAAGGAGGAATGCGTAATTTCATATTTTTGAAGGGTATCGGGAAATTCTCCGTCTCTTATCTCTACCGTCGCACAGGACCCGCATTTCAGTTGGTCAGTCTATCTCTTTTGAATAGACCACGTCCAGCCTAAACCCTTTCGTGTCAGGCGCCCAGATGCGCGCAAAAAAAATAAAAATAAATAAAATGATCTCCATGGACACTTGAATCCCGCCAGGGTTCATCTGAGAAGTGAGAACTCGGGTTTATCTAGGGCTAGATTTGGCGACCAAGAAATTCGAATGGAGGTTGCGTAAATTACAGAAAACGAAAGATCGAGATAGCATAACAATGTCCGAGCTAACTATAGAAGAGGTGGGGAGATCACTCTCGCAACCTCGCCTCAGCAAGGACACTCTAGTTAAGTTACTAAAGGTAAATTTTGCGTTAATTTTGCTTCAGCTTTACGCGATGTGCGCTTATCTGTTAAGCCATCTCTATTTGGAGAAAGGACTGTCGAATGACTAAGTGCTATTGAGTCAGTCAGTGTTTGATTGTGAGGACTAGCGGAATAAGCCTTTAGTTGATCCTAATTCAAGCTTATATTAGTCAAATGGAAGTGCAAGTGAAAGACTAATATCTTTTCTTTGAATGGAACTGTAATCAAGCCTATGGATGGTTTGGGTTTGGTTCCCTCAAAACCAGTTTACAATAAAATGGAATACTTGAAAAATCCCCTGACGAACAAAAATGATAATGTGATACAAAAAAATACAAAAAAATGAAAACCTAAACAATTTACAAGCACGAGCGGTTGCATTTCTCACTTGTCACTGCCTGGTGCTAGTGACTGGTAGCTTGCCTGACTGGGAAAATGCCAAATTAGAGCATTGTAATCCCTGGTTTAATATCTTTTAGTTTTTCTGTGCTATATCGGAATCCTAAGTGCAATCTCTCTCTCTCTCTCATGCACACTCACAAAAACACACAGCAAGCTGAGAGTGCGTTGTCAGTGCTGAACCAAGATCCTAAGTTACAATCCCAATTAGCCCCTCTATGCAAGTCCCTGTCAAAAAATGATTTACTTCATCACAAGGACAAGGATGTCAGACTTCTGATTGGTGTCTGTTGCAGTGAAATTATGCGGGTTCTTGTGCCTGAACCCCCTTTCAGTGATACCATACTTAAGGTAACCTTTTATTTACCAGCTGACGTAACATGAAGACATCTAATGTAGGTGGTTTGGTCGCTAATTATTGATATTTTATGATATCATTTGCAAAGATGGAAACTAAAAAGGATGCACCAGATAGCTATGGATCTTAACCTAAGATATCATTTGTGAAAAGGAAACTAAAAAGGATGCACCAGATAGCTATGAGCATGTTTGGTTTTACTGATACTCGTAATTGCACTGAGACAACAAACTGTCTATTTGAATATTGTGAAGTCTTTATCCCCAGTAAAACTTTGTAACCCAATAAATACAGTAGGAAAGGAAAAAGAATGGAAACACTAAGCTGATGCATAATGTCTTTGTTGCCTCTCTCTCTCTTCCTCCTCCCCCCATTCTATCTTTGTGAATGATATGTGTATAAATATGCAGGAGATTTTTAGGTTATTTACTGGAATATTTAATGACCTTGGTGACACAAAAAGCCCTTACCTTCCAAGGAGGATGAAAATAATAGAGAATGCTGCAACTCTTAAGTGCTTCGTCATCCTGCTAGATATAGGCTGTGAGGACTTGGTTCTTGAACTGTTCAAGACCTTTTTTTATGTTTTGAGGCAAGTTCTTCCTAAAACACTTAAATGTACATACAACCTCTTCAACCGGCAACATAGCAAGTCTTACAATATAGTTAGTCAACCCAATTTTGAATTGTTATGCAACATTGAGCCAATTTAAACCAATTTGCTATAAAATGAACTCTTAGTTGTTCAACTGCATGTAATATAGGACAATTTAGCCTCAAGTGCATCATGTAGGCTTGATGGAAAACAAAGGGAACTCTAAAGATTAGTTTCTAAAATTAACAATATTTTTTTCTCATTACAGCCAAGGTCACCAAAACAATGTTTTCTATGCTATGAGCTCCATCATGACTCAACTTCTAGATGAGAAAATATCTCAACCTCTTGTTGATGTCATATTGAGGAACTTAGTGAGGGAGGGAAAGGTAAACCTCTATTATTCTTGTTTATTGCCTGCAATTTTTATTGCATTTCAAAGTTAAATATGATTTCAGATATTAAATGAAATGGGCATTTTGGCCCTCTTAGGATGAATAAGTTGTTTCTGTAAACTGCACAGGGTCAGTTATTAGTTATAGTACCTGCCATTAGTAGGGTATTTCTGTCATTTTGTCTAGACTGTTGAGCTGTGATTGACCTGAATTAAGAAATAAGCTGCACATTTGCTGTCAATTTCAAAATTTGGTACAAAAATTGCAAGCTATCTTTTTTTTGCAGGGGAAACCATACGAGCTCGCTTCCTTGGTTATTAAAAATTTCGAGGACAAATTGGAGCCCTTCATCAGAAGTTCTCTGAGTTCTTGCTTGCGAAGTGGGAACTCTTCAGGAAAGGTGTTGGGCAAAATTCACCACCGAATTATTCTTGAAGTGTTCAGATGCTCTCCTCGAATTCTATTCTCAGTTATTCCAAACTTGATTAATGAATTAGTGGTACGCATTGCATCTCTAATGAAGCTACAAATTTTCAACTTTGTCCTTTGAAAATTGCAAGATCTCTGTACCTGAGAACATTGTAGTACCAGGAAGCTAAAGTTACAATGACAAAGTAAGAAAAATTGGAAGTTTGTCAGTACCAGATGTTAGGACCTTACTAATACAAACATTTAAAGAGTATAATAAACGCATAGTAGTGAATATTTAAATGTTTTCATCTTTCTGTGATAGTCTGATCATGTTGATGTGCGGGTGGAGGCAGTACGGTTGATAGGAGAGCTTGTTTCTCTTTCTAAGTTTCGCTTGGGAAAGGACTACCCTATGATTTTTGTTGAGTTCTTAGAAAGGTTTTCTGACGAATCGATGCAAGTCAGAATTGCAGCTGTAGAATGTGTTAGATCTTGTATATTTTCGGACCCTTCTGGAGGTGAAGAATCTATTGTTCTTAGTAAGTCCATAACTTGCAATTATTTATTATTAATATTCAAATTTGGTGCAATGACTTTCTGCTGAGACCTATAAAGAAATTCTATATAAAGAAACAAGCACACAAAGGACATTGTTATAATTTGGAATTGCTAAAACATACAAACAAATTATGTATCTTTACTAGTGTGCATTACTATTAGAGTTAGTGTGTGGAAACTGCAAATAGTGCTGCTTGCATTTATGTCTGCATTTCTGTTTTAAAACTTACATGGGATCAAGGCTATATTGTTAACTTAAGGATCGAAATGTGCAACCAACCTTAGTCACATACTGTGTCTTAACTATGTAAATATGTATCCAGACGCTATTGAAGGCAGATTATTAGATGCTGAAGACAAGGTGAGAATTCAGGCTGTTTCTACTGTGTGTGAATTGGCTAAGTTAAGCATACAATCTTTTCCCTCAGAAGTTGTCTTGCGAGCAACTGAGCGGCTACGTGACAGGAAGGTATGATTATGGTAACTTATGATCCAACCTAAACAATTGTTATAGATCATGGTCCTCTGTCATAGAAATGATGTGGCACATGAAATACAACCTAAGCAATATACAAGCTTAATAATTTGCTTTTGCATGAGTTGAACATTACTCTCTCTTTGTAGATTTCGGTACGAAAAAATGTCTTGCATAGCTTATTGGATCTCTATCGTTTTTATTGTGACGAGTGCTCCAAGGGCATTATTCTGATTAGCTCGTGTTATGAACAAATCCCGTGCAATGTTCTTCTGCTCTGTTTTGACAAAGACACTGATGCTTTCAGGTAAGTTCTATCTCCTAGAAACTCATCTCATTTTGTTCGAGAACTACATTTTAAGGGGCATAATTATAATTTATTATGACGGAATATATAAAACCTGGCTATTTTATGTTGTAGGCCAAAATTTTTGGAGCTTTTGTTTGCTCAGGATCTGTTCCCACCCTCTCTCTCACCTGAGGAAAGAGCAAGCCACTGGATTGCTATTTACTCCCTCTTCATACAACCTCATATTAAGGCGTTTAGTACTATTCTTTCTCAGAAAAAGAGGTACTTGTGCTGTTACTTCATCCTTTAACCCCTTTTTCTTCCTCCCCTTTCCCCTTGCCCTAATAGTTTTCATACAGGTTGCATTCAGAGATGCAAACATACTTGGCTCTTCGACTACAAGCAAAGGTCTGTCAATTTTTCTGTATATAATATCTTTCTATTGTTGAAGTTCTGTTAGGTTGGCTAATTCTACTAAGAGAAATAGGAATTAATTTTGTACCTGTTTAAAAATAAGATTGCAGTGTTTTGCATATCCTTTGTCCGGTTGTTCCTTTATTTAGGTAAATTATTATTTGTTCTTTTCTAGGACCATTTGTCAGAAGAAGCACAGAATAAGATTTTATCATGCTTCACTAAGATGTCATGCCACTTTCCGGATGCTTCTAAAGCTGTCGAATTGTTCCATTGCTTGCATCGGATGAAGGATAAGAACATTTTCAAGGATTTACAGGACTTGTGCGATGAATCCAGCACTTTAGTTAGTGCAAAATCAACACGTGTAAGTGGATAAAATCCCCCCCCCCCCCCGCCGCACACGCACGGATATTTTTTTCTTGGGATTCGTTTTTGGATTGATCCCTGAACACACAAAACAATATACTATTCTTTTGTTCTACTTTTCTTGTCTTTCACTTCGCCTAATTATTTGTTTTACACACGTAGGATTCGTTTCTGAAAAGAATAGGGAGCAAGCATCAGAGTAATAGTTTTTTCAAAGCCTTGTCGTGGAAGTGTTCACATTCTTTGCTTAATTGTGAAATTGTCCAATGCATTGTTGAGCAACTCCAGACATGCATCAGAAATAGGGAAACTAAAGATGTTGACTCTATATTTGAGCTGCTGCTTGTAAGATTTTCTCAGCCCCTGTATATCTTTCTCAAGCCGGTTGTATACTAGTTCATTCTATTGCATTTCAAATTGCTTTTTTTCTTTTTTTCTTTTTTACTTCTCTTTTTGATTCTGAATCAACCCAAGTCTAGACTTAACAAGGGCTTAGTTGATATACAAAAATCAAGAAATGGCTGAATATGTACTGTAAAAACCCTATACCATACAAGGTCTGGTGCCAATCCTTCTTTATAGTTTATTATATAATTGTAAATGATAGTGGTGCGTTCAATTGTATTTGCAGGCAGTGTCAACAACTTTTCCATCTTTCCTAAAACAATCAGAAGTGTACTTAGTCGACATTTTTAAGCTGATATCTGACGAGTCAAATATGAGTAGTGATAAGTGTCTTCTGCTTTTAGCTAAATCGTGCCGTCATCTGTCCATTAAGCTCAGGCAAATAAACATTTTATTATTCTTATATATTTCGATATTTTTAATTTTTTACTTGTTTTTGAGTACTAATACTGGAAGCTACCTTATATTTGATAACTAGTAACCCGTTTTCTGGATTAGAACTTGCATAGGGCTTGATTTCATATTTAAGGGCTAAAGTAGATTAAATTGAGGTATTCTTACATGGAAGAAGGTCAATTTACCTTTTAATATACATACTTATTTCTCTGTTGGTTTATAGTGATATCTACCAGTATATGGAAAGAAAATGCCACGAAGGAACCCGTGCCGAAGCCAAATACGCAATTGCAGTGATTTCTTCTCTTGTGCAACCCCTTGACAAAACTTTTACTATTTTGTATAAGGTATTGACAATTCCTCCAATAAGACTCCTTAAGTGCTGTACTGAGCTGGTTGTCAGTTTGCTGCTCTTTTTGTTGGAAACTTGATACTGTTCTAAAACACAAAGTTTAAACTAAAAAGCTCTATTCTATTTGTTAGATGCCTCAATGACTTGTATGATGCTCAGTACAGGCTTTCCCGCATGTATATATGTGTTTCTTGAATATCGATCGTATCTATTATGCAGATAGTTAAAGATGCGCTTTTTGACGGTTGCAATGTTCCCACAGCATTACAGTCCTTAGGCCAGATAGCACAATGTTCTCCTCCTACATATGATAAATATGAGAAAGAATTTGTACCGTTTATTAGGAACAAGGTCATTGTATCTGATGAGGTAATTTTAGATTCTGATGCTATCCTTTCTGTGGCTCATGGTGAATTCTTGCGTAGCTTCTGTGGTGCATCAAAATTGGAGAAAGCCTTATTAGGGGCAGGGGCAGAGCCCGATTTTCAAGCTATGGGGGTTAAATACACAATGGGGGTTCAATCATATAAATTTTTCATACTATGTATGGGGATCAATTTTACAGTACCCATAGCATTTTACTCTAAACCATATAGAAAATCATGTATTGACCCCCATTCACTAACACTGAACCCGTCCCTGATTGGGGGGACCTGAGAATTCCTTCTAATGGGGGTTAACAAACTTTGTTGACTCAATCCTAATAAGTTCACAATAATTCCTCCTTGTGCAACAAAGGATGATGATCAGAGAATCATAGATTGCTACATATTTGTTTATAAATTTAAACTTTCTTTTATGTTTTTATTTTCTATGTCCAGCTTGTACCAGCATGTGAAGAATCAAGCTCTTATGAAGATGTCTTCTGCAGCCTCTCTTGCAAATACAAGGTGGGTTGGTATTGACTGGGTACAGATACATGGCTGTCATAAGTTGGTTTGTTTTGCATTGTAACAAAAAGCAATAAGTTAAATAGAAAAGAGAAAAAGACGGCTTCTTTACCATACAATTCTTGTGGAGTATATTTCACAACAATAGTGCTGGTATTCCATAAATGGTAGCTTACCGGTACAGATACAGGTACAAGTAGCCAAGATGATATGGTTTTTTTAGAAAGCATGTTAGCTGTAATGCAGATTTATGGGGTTAAAGCGCTTGTGAAGAGTTATCTGCCAGAGAAGTCAACTGATGTGCGGCAACAGATAAATGAAGTATTTAATATTCTATCTGGCATAATTCTAGAAGAAGGCATTTTCAAATCAATTGCTATAAGGTGGTCCCTCTCTCCCCTCTTTAAATTTTTTTTAAGTTATTTGTGGTACAGAATGATTGGTTGTTGACCTTGTTGTCTAACTTGAACATTAATTAATGGTACAGAAAGATTTGGTTGTTGACCTTGTCGTATGTATGCTCATAAACTGGTTTCTTTGATTTAAATATGCTACAATGAAAGATTTTTTCATTGGTTTCTTTTCTTTTGATTTGTGTTATTAAATTGTAGTGAATATGACAAGCCTTACCTAAGAGAAGTGGCCGCGAAATCTATTTTGAAATTAGCGACTAGATGGGATTCCTACATTTCACCAAAACTTTTTTGCTTAACAATCCTGAGGGCTAAGGTGTGTATATTTTAGGACTCAAATTTTCCATTGAAATTTTCTATACCGGATCAAAACATTGTACCAGCCGGTGTTAGTACCATACATGTGAGGCCTAGTTTCTTTTGTTCTGCATCTTAACTTTTCTGTTGTGCTGTATTACACAATTGAGGTACATATAAAGTCAATTGAACAGTTGAGTGTATGGTGAGGCCAAGTGTGATATGTGAAGTTTGGTTTGACAATTTAAGCATATTTGTAATGCAGCACTAAGTAGGGTTTGCTATGGTAAACGTGGTTTTAGTTAAAAAAGACTGCAAATAATTCCCCTTTTTTTATCCTGAATTTTTTATAGGATCCGGCCAGTACTGTGCGCATATCCTTTATGAAGAAGCTATACATCCTCCTAAAGGAAAACAAGCTTCCAAACAAATATGCTTGTGCTTTTGCATTGGTGTCAATGGATTCTGTTGGAGATATTCGTAATGATGTATGTGTCACTTTTAGAAGCTCAATAATATATAATGTATTTTTGTGTGTAAAATTTCACATAATACTGAAGATTGAAATGAGATTTGTAGTTGCTTTAATTGTTATCTTCCTATATATAAATTATCCACGTAGTCTGCACACAGACAAGTTAGTCTGGTACAGCTGTACAAGTAGACAGGTTTGATAGAAATTGTGTCAAAAATGTCAAAGTCAAATAAAAGAATACAAAGAGACAAAACTGGTGATAACTGGAATTTATAGTCCTTTTATGTTGCATAGAATTGGTTATTCTTCTAGTGTAAATTTATCTTATCTATTATTCTATAATTTTTCCAACTTGCAGGCAAAAAGATTCATGACTGAGGTCTTAAAGAAACTGGGAGAAAAATATCTAACCAGTCAAAGAAACTTGGCGACAGAAAAAGAAAAATTAACAAATCACCCGGCATATATTGTTGTTTACTTGGTCCATGTTCTTGCGCATTTGGAGGATTTTCCATCCGATGATTCTCTAGATGAAGGTGCCTATGCAGAATTTTCTAGGTACCTGTTTAATTTTTTTATTTTTTTTCATTTTGTATACTTTGTTACCTTTTCATCTTTTGGCATAGTACAATCTGAGGTACATGTTTCTGCAAGTTAGATTTTATGTCCAGACAACAGATTTGGTACAACTTGAGTTGTATGTAGCAATGTATGAGATTTCAATGTCTCAGTCTTAATTGGAATTGAGCAAAATCTCACTTCAGAACCAAACCATTAACTGTAGAAAAGAAAAAGATGAGAAGTATTAGTTTCGCATCTAATGTGGGGGTCTACAGAGATTTTATTCTTTGGAATACATTAATATGTTTTAATTCCTTTTCTCTCTTGTTTTCAAATGCAGTCCATTAATTGTGCTCCTGAAAGCATTGCTTGGATCAGATATTTTAGATGGCATTGAAAATGGAGTTGATAGCATAGCATTATTTCTCGTGGGCATATTTTCTGCTATGTTGAAAGCTGAAGATGCTGTTGACAATAGCAGTACTCCGGTAAATAGTCCCTTTTCTCTTCGTTCAATCTCCTTTGGTAAACTTTTTTTCTTCTTCTTGTAGGAGTAATTGCATCGACCACTGCTAATAATGCTAAGTCTCAGTACAAGATCTCTTATATAGATTCATTCCATCTTAATTGGAATCTTTTTTATGTACGAGGAATTTGTACAAGATTATCTACAAAGTACCTTCACTTAGCTTTAGTTTTCCATTTTTACTAGACTTGGTTCCATGTTTCTTGGTTAAACTTTTCTTGAGTTCTCCAAGCAGTTTGTTTTAACTTTTTGTCATATTACCTCAAATCTGGCTCTCAGTATAAGTGCTTATGGCTGATGCCTTTAGACCTTCTCAAATTTTGCACCTTTTGGTTGATCCTTGCACCAGACAATCAATGTGCACCTTTTAGGCCCATTACCATATCAGTGTAGTACAATGGTACCATGTTCTCTTGTCTGAGAAGTTAAAATTTGTATTTCTTATTGATGCAGAAATTACATAAATTGGCAAAAATTGGCTTTCTTGCGACAAAAGCACTAAGTAAGGGCAGCAAGATGTCGTCAGACTCTCTAGTAATTTTGTTGCCCTCTTCCTATTACAAGGCTTGCAAACCTGAAAATTATGCTGAGGTAATTTTGCTTTCTCTTTTGCTTTAAGTCTGCCCCTCCATGACATTAAACTTTCATATGCTTGATAACCCTTGATTCGCATCTCTTTCCCAAGATGATCAAATTACCCTTACCTCTTTCACTTTTCTTCCTCACAATTTCATTCTTACTTATCTAATATCATAAATTACATGCATACCATATAAACATGAAACGTATACGCATTTGCATCATTCCCCTACTGTTCTCCTTGCTTTTTCCTAACTATCTCTCTTCAGAAGTATGAGGATGAAGGTAGTTCCATACTTCTAAGAATCAGGGGAAAGGCAGAGGGGTCATTTAGATATTTTTTCATTTCTTAAGAAGTAGATGTATTTTTTTTTTCTAACTTTTTTTTTTTTGTAGTTAAATTCTTTTGGAAAAATGTTGACTATTGTCTATTTTATATTAATTTAGGAAAAAAATGCCTACAATATCATTGATGGGAGCTTTGTCAAGAGAATCCTTCAAGCTCATGAAATCTCTACTCAGGTTAGTGTTGATTTTGCTTCAATTGCTAAGACGACCTTTTTTCCTTCTTCCATCTTTCAAATAAAAAGTGGCATCATTTCGGTCACCTAATTTCATTTAGAACAAAAAAAAACAAGCTTTAGGGTGATCTCAATCTAGCTGACTTGGATTCTCCAGTACCAGTATCGCTAAAATCTAGCCAGTATCTAATATACAAATAGCTTATCAGTCAACTTACAAACCAAAATATCCTCAGAAAGGACTGGTAAAGCCCAGGCAAAGTGATATAAGACCCAGAAACTACCACAATGCAAAGAAATGCATAAAAACAGAAACATATTACAATTCTTTTTAGTAATTATTTTGTCTTATCAAAAATGATGGATTACAGCTTTGTCACATAATCATTTCAATTAATCAGGCCTTCAGTGAATTGGTGGTGAAAACTCAATCAAGTTCTGGTCATAGTAAAGCAAAGACCAGTAGATCATCAGGCTCTCAGAACAAACCTGTAGATACCGGAGCACCAAAAACTCATTCCAGAAAAAGAACTGAAAGTTCTGATGGAAGTGATCAAAATGAAAACAATTCACAAAAGGACAAGGTGTCTTCGTGCGGATCAGGCGGTGCCAATCCTGTGACCATAAATTCTCAATGCTTGACTGGGACTGATTCAATCTCTGTTTCTCGGATAGAAAATGAAAATCCTCCAGTTAAGAAGAGAAATTGCATGAAGACCTTCCAAGCCGGAAAGGAAAATCCTAATAGTAGCAAGGATTGCAGAGTAAGTGGAATTGCCTTTTTTGTTTGTAAGAACTTGGTCACTGTTTTCCTTGTTGAGGTTTGGTTTCTGTTTAGTTGGGATCTATGAATAGAGATCTAATAGCAAATTGAGGAGGGATCAAATGCCTCATGTTTTTCATGCCTCACATCCTTATCTCCGTTTTCAATGTCCGAATAGTCCATCTGAACCGCTCAACATGGTATCTATGTTAAAATGTGCTTGGAGACCAAATTTTATATTTTTTTTAGATAGGTAAAAATCACTGTTTTTGGTTGGTCCAGAATCTTGTGAAAACCAGTGTTTTTGTACCTATCTAAAATGTTTTCCAAAAATATATAAAATTTGGTCTCCAAGCACATTTTAAACAAAAATCTTGTCGAGCGGTTCAGATGGACTGTTCGGACTTTGAAAAGTGAGATAAGGATGTGAGGTACGAATGAGGCATGAAAGATGAAAGACACGAGACATTTGTACCCTCATATAGCAAATTAACTTCTGTAAATTAATAAAGAGGGTTCAAATGCCTCCATTTTTTAATTTTCTAATAACAATAATTATACAATTTATATGCCAAAATAAAATCATTAAATGTGATCTATGTTATTTTCTCTTTATGTACATAATATTTTTTTACTTTTTGGTTCTGTTTTTATGTGAACCAATTAGTTGAAAAATCAACGTCGAGAAATCATCCACATCAGTGCATTTTTGCAAGCTCTTGATAACAATCAAAACAAAGTTGAAATATCATAATCTTTTACATGTGCATAGAGAATATGACGTAGATCATATCTAATGGTTTTATTTAGACACATAAGTTTTGAATTTTGAGTTATTAAAATTTTAAATATGGAGGCACAAAAAATGGAGGCATTTCAACAATCAATTAAAGTTCATTGGACAATGAAAGCTTTAAGAAATTTTAAACTATGAAAACCAAGTGCAGGAAAAAGGAAATTATCTTCAAAAAGCTGGGTTTGAGATAAATTATTATCAGCTCCTTTTTATGTTAACCTAAGAATAAATATATATTTAATACATTTTGTTTATATACTAGGAAAAGCTAGGCTCAGGTGAAGGACTTGTGGGCCGAAGAATCAAAGTATGGGATCCTTTTAACATGCGGTAAGATCTCTCAAGGACACGAAACATATCTGTAAATACACAATGATTGATTGATTTTTTTTTCTTAAATGCCATTTTTGTTCTTATTCCAGTTATAGCTATGGAACTGTCAGATCCTTTTATTCTCAAAACTCATGCCATGAGGTACATAATTTCTTTTGATATATATTGATTTCATTCTTCGAGATGTTCCAGTTTCTACTTGCTAACTCTTATATTAGTAGATTGTATTTGATGGTGGCGAAAAAGATCTGATCATACTAGGGGATGAGAAGTGGGAAATTCTTGAAGATACTTCAGCTGTTAAGGATAAGGTTGACATCTTTTTGTTTATGTTGTGTCTAAGAGAGCAAAATGTTGACATTGTTTTTTTTATTCCTTTCAGGACTTGTCGAAATTCGGTCCCAAAGACTGGTAAGCAGTTTTCAATTTGGTTTTGAATTTAAAAAAAAAAAGTTGACATAATACCTTTTCTTTAATTTCTATGATGATTTTTCAGTAGCTCCAAAAAAACTCTGGGAAAAAATGTGTCTGATCCTTCCAAGTCAAGAACTCTCAGAAACAGGGAAGCATGTAGAATAGAAAGGTATGACACTGTTCTCTCCAACCCCCAAATGCTCACACACATGCAAACAAAGAACTTAGGTTTATGTCATTACAAATTCACACATCTTACATAATGCCGAATATAGGTCAGAGTCTTCTAATAGCATTGGCGAAGCTGCTACTCTAAGTAATGAAGATGAGTCAGGAAAGCAGTGTTCTTCTTCTGATGAAGCTTTAATTCATCTGAAGAAAAAAAAGGTTCCTTCAGGTAAATTTTTTTTTTTTTTTTCTTTGCTAATCATTCTTCATCAAGAGAGTTTCCTTATTGTTTTTTTTTTGAAGAAAATGGCCAAAGCCGTTTGATGCCATTAACGTAAAATATAGTTTTTGACAAAGTCCCTAAAAACAGAAGTGATAATTACCAAGTACCCAACTTAACATATCTTAAATATCATTTGTTTCTGCTTGATTAATATTTTAATTTTTTAAATATCCATTTTTTTCTGCTTGAGATTGGACTACAGTTCCTTTTTGTTGTTCTCCATCATAAAACTAGATGTTCAAAGAGGTGAAAAGTTTTATATTTTAAAGACATTATCTTTAATTTATTTATTCATTTATTTATTTTATGGCAGGTTTGAGTAGCAAGGCAGTGACCTCATCATTACCAAAGGTCTTGCAGGCTCGAGGGTTGTTTTCTCTTTACTTTTTACAATTTTCTTTTCCATTAACTAATAAGCCTTTCGTGTTTTTGCATTTTGCATTGCTTTCAGGGCAGAAGAGCTCGAAAAAGGGGATAGGCATTACAATTAAGCTAACACAATGAATGGAAGCAGTTAATGATAAACTATTGTATAATTTTTTACCTAAGATTTTTGTATTGACTGTAGACTGTTAGGAGGTAATACGATACATTGTCAATATCTTTTCTAACTGCGTCATCTGCATCAATTTAACGTCACAAGTGTTGCACCTTTCCATCATCACCTCCAAATTTTATTTGCTCCAAGTCTCACTTCGGATTCTTTCTTTGTCGATTGAAAAAGATTGATTTCATCTGAGTCCGAATTCCTTTTTAAAATCTGCTCCAGCCCACAAACAAAACTAGAAAGCTTCAATATCAGGATTTTTTTATGCGCTGGATTTATCTGCCTTTAATTGAAAAAGATATAATTCTCTATTTTCGAAATTCTCCCTGATAATTCTGCCTCCCTAATTGGAAAATAAATCCTTGAATTAATTAATTTCCCTAATTAACTTCCTTCCACTCACAGCCAGGTACCCAATATTTCCCTTCTAAACTTTAAAATTACATATCTACCTTTCTAAACTTTAAAAACTCACAAATTAACTTATTTTATTATCTTTTATATTAAAACTCATTCTAAATTTATAAAATATCCATTTTATTCTTTATCAAAAACATAAAACATCCATTTGAATTTTAAATTTATAAAATATCCATTTTATCTTTATTAAAATTATAAAATACCAGTCAAATTTGAACCGAAGATTCCTCTACCGACTACCGTCCATATTATTATAAATTTAGACAATTACTATCTTTTAACATGCAAAAGCTGTCATAGATGGTCTCTGGCTCTGCTATTGATTTCATATCATAGGTGTTAGTTACCTTTTAACATCTGCTATTGATTTAGCCATGGATCCCCCCAAGATCAAAATCAAAATCGACCATCTCTCGGCTCTCCCCGATGAGGTTGTCATCACCATACTCTCTCTGCTCCCAACTTTCATCGCCGCTCGAACCTCCGTTCTCTCCCGCCGTTTCCGGCACCTGTGGAAGGCATCCCCTTCGGTGAACCTCCCATTCACATACATTCCCTCGTTCAAGCACTCAACCTACGTTGCCATGGCCAACAGCGTCCTCCTCAGTCGCAGAAGCCCTCTCCTCCGCCTCCACCTTGAGTTCGGCTATCTATTCTCAGGACATCTCACTGAATCATTCATCTCTTCATTGCTCATGATCCATGCCCATGCTCTTGGTGGCCTCCGCCACCTCACCATCGATGGCAACGGCTATTGGGACTTTGAAACTGTCCTCCGCTCTGTCTTCTCCTGTTGTATCTCTCTCCAGTCGCTTTCAATTCACATTCAACCTCGAAAGACTTTTCCTTTTCCTTCTGCAATCGCTTTGACCTGCTTGAAAAGCCTTTCTATCCATTTGATTAGCTACAATTCAACTATAATTGAACGTCTTCTCTCTGAATTGTGTTGTTTGGAACATTTACAACTTCATATCTTCTCTGGGTTTGTTTGTAATTCTCTGTCCTCCCCAACCATAAAAAAACTGGAGCTGCTTCTTGTTGATGCAACTACTCATCTAGAAGAGCCTTATTCTCTGCGGCTATCCATGCCTTTGTTGGAGTTCCTTTGTTTGAGAAATCATTGTTCATTCGATGCAAACGCAAACGCAACCGTACCACTGATCCATGGAGAGATTCCCTTCTTCATAAGAAAAGCTGTTCTTATCCTTCACGGCCTTCGTCAGAAACACATCACTGCTGTTGCTCAGTTTCTCAACTTTGTCTCATATGTGCAACACCTCACCCTTGATTTGAACGAACATAGGGTAATGAAAAAGTTGCTTTCCTTTCCTTTCCTTTTGGTCACGGCCATTTATAATTTCTTTAACTTTTTGTTTGATTATTTATTACATTACAGTGGGAGGAGTATCCATTTCCTGTCTTGATGGAACCAGGCAGAGAGGCGCCAAATTTTCCTAATTTGAAGCACCTGGATATGAGCTTATGCTTTCATGAGTTCAACTTTGAAGCTGTGGTCACGATGCTCCATCATTCCACTGCATTAGAATCACTCAAACTTCATCATAAGGTGCGTGCATAACTTTTAATTTGCTTAATTTTGTGAAATCTGCATGCAACCATATCTCGTGGGTTGATGGAAATGGGACCATTTTATCAGAAGTCAATTGGTAATCTCTATACTAGTCCTCCCACTTGAATTGCAAATGAATACAAGTTTCCTCAGTAAAAGAGAGTTAGGGATTGTGCTAATGGGAACTTAGAGTTGGAGATGTCAAGATGAAAAGGTGACATTTTCCATAATATAAGAAAATTTATAGGTTGGAATTGCTATTGTGGGTCCTACAATGTACATCTAGATCAATACCATCACACATGCATTACTAGTCAGGACTCAGGGAATTGATTGAGGGGCTCGATTGAACACAACAACAAAAGATGTATTTCCCCCTCCAAAATCAGGAATTACATATTTATCCTTTAAAATTGTAAAAACTCACATTATTGAAACTTTTGAAGGGGATGCATGAAATTCCCCCATAAAATAAACTAAAAAATTTTAGAACAACAATATAATTTATTCAGTTTTCTGATAAATGTTGGAAACCATGGAGAAAAGAAGATATGAAGAGGCAGGGTGAAAAGGGAAGGAGAGAGATCCAGCCAACAAAGTAAATTTGGGAGATAATTTCAAGCAGATTGAGGGAGGAGGAGAGAATCGGTCAGTGCCACGGTCAGATTGGATTTAACAACAGGACAATGCTACAGGAAAGCCAGAGCAATTATTAGGCATTGGATTATATAAACAGTGGAGATGGAGATTGATCAACTCAAAATTAAATTGAATGGTTGAAGTTTTGGATAACCTGTTTATGTTGATTAATGTACCAAGGATGTCCTTTTGCATGCTTTGTTGTTGTTTTCATTTTCGTTTTATATATGTTTCCATTATATTGCCACTGATCATATATTTTTTTTGTATTTTTTGCTTAGACTCCTGACATTTTGGTGGACGGTAATGCTTCGGGATCAAAGTTGCCACGTAAGAGGGATCAAAGTAGGAAAAGAAATGTTTGGAGATCAAAGCTGCCACGTAATGGGGACGGTAATTGTGAATATGCTTGTTTCAAAAATCTTCACTTAGGAGAGAATACAAAAGAATTCAAGAAGCTGCTAAACAAAAAATGTAAGCCTAAGAGGCAGCCAGTAGGTAGCTTGAGATGAGATGCAAGTAATAGTTCCATTGGTTTTGTTCATTTCAGATTCACTTTTACATTATGGTCGTGTATGTGTGTGTGAAGCAAATCTTGGGATTTTCTTTGGAATATTATACATCAGACAAATACCGTGTAGGGTTTATCATTACTAATATAATATCAAGCAAGAATTCAATTTTTTTAAGGCAGATCTGAAACTATGAGTGAGTCTATGGTACTATGCATAGCACAGATTGGTCCGTAATACGGATCAATATTTTCGTTTTTAAAATCCTAATGGTTGATCCGAACCGTTCAACATGATCCTCATATGAATATGTACTTGCAGACCGAATTTTATATTTTTAAGAATTTTTTTACTATTTTTTAAGATAGAGAGAAAATCACTTGATCTGAAAATTCTGGACCAATCCATGCTATGCATAGTACCATAGACTTACTCCTGTAACTATACTATACGATTCTTTGAGTAAGATAACTGCATATGGTTTGTGCAACTTTGTTATTTTGTTATTGCAAAACTTCATATTGTGAGGTAATATGCTACACCTTTCCTTTAATTTGTGCAGCTTTGTTATTTTTGTTATTGGCTGAACATTTCGATTGAAAAAGAAGATTTCATTTGATTTTACTGTTTGCACTGACACGAACTGCGTGGTGTGGGAGTTCAACTTTTATTAAAATTTGCAGACTAGACATGGTACAAACAGTAACATAAATGCATGAATATAGTTTACAAAGTTGGATTGCACTTAATTTCCTTGGAATGGCACAATCAATAGGTTTAAAACAGTAAGATTAAAATAATGCAAAAGTCGCTTCGATGTCAACGTAATAATGACTATTTAAGTATTTGAAACTTTCAACAAAATTGTGAAAAAATTGAAAATGTTGACTAGAAATCTGACTTCGATTGGGATTTTTTTTTTAAATTAAGGGGTTTCAAGTGTTCAACTCTTTCACAAAAAGAATTTTAAAAAAAAAATGCAAATTCTACAATAAATGTAAAATCAAATTTCAACAGAATGTGAGTTTGCAACATTTGGATTCTCACTTCGTCCTACACAAATTCCCAACAGAATCTGATGTTTGTGTTTGCGAGCACTACATGATCCTCCACGGTGTTTTACGGTGTTGCTGCTGCGTTCCATTCGTTTGTTTCTCAGATGTCACACAAACCAATCAAATATTTGTCGATGCACTTATTCCGACTGAAGTTAAGTGCTTTTATGTATCGTTTGAGAGAATAATGTCGTGCTGGATTATTTCCCCCAAGGCACGTGAATTTTGAGGGACTTGGTTGCTTATATTAGAATGTTGTTAACGCATACAGCTATTTGATTGGGCAATTTTGTTAGCAGCCTTTTGGCACAAAATCAATGTTCCCGCTTAGACCAGTATTCAGAGTTTTGCTTGTAACCAGGATAGTTTTCAAATGGAAAAATAGAAGGTTTAAATCGATTCCGATCACACCAGTTGTGCAACTTTCAGATTTAATTTCTTTTTTTGTTTTTGTTTTTTTTTTTTTCCATAAAAATGAAATCACATGGGAAATTCTAGTTGCTCGAGCAAGCCTTGACTACCCATTATAGTTCTTCATTTATTTATTTCATATATTAGCTTAGCACCAAGATTCTTAAGCTCGTGCAAATGTTATCTAATAGACTTGTCGACTGGCCTTTACAACAAACTGCATTTTGAGTTGCGTGCGCATCTCCTGCAATTGGAGCACGCACGGCAACAGACAGCAGTCAGATCTACAGCAATCCATAACAATAGTTCTTAACAAATATACCAATGACACCTTAAACCTTGTAATCTTCTCAGTTTGGTGTAAATCGAAACGATATTGCATCCCTTTTGTGCCAATTACATCCAATCAACCTTTAACCTTGACCTGACAAATGATAGACAATTTGAACTCTCCTTTGAACCAGCACAAGCAACATGCTCAAAAGAAAAGGCTAAAGCTTACCATTCTATGTCTGATAACAAAAGTATATAACAAATTGCTTCTCTAAAGTACTGCAAAATTATCCTTAAGCCAAAACTGTGAAATCAACATAACAGTAATAATCACGGAAGGCTCCAATAATGATCAGTCCTTTGAGGTTATGACCAGCAGCCCCAGTGCCCCAATTAGCAAGTACTGAAATAAGACAGTATGCCAGTAAGTGCTTGTATGAATGCAACAATTTTATAGGGAAACTTGTAAAAAGAGGAAATAACCTTTTTTTAAAGGCAAACCTATACACCATTTCAAATTTATGAAATTACCAGGTCTAAATTTGCAAAAAAGTGAAATTATTTCGTCAGCCTGACTTTAAAATTGAAAATTACCACATACAGCCTTTTTCTCCTGGTTTCTTTTAAATACTATACTCTAGTCTCTTGTTCATTTGTTTAAAGATATATAGTAAGTAGGGAAGTTGGGCATCTTTAGCGACAAGTCAGGTGGAGTGGTGTTTTTTTGCGACAGTTTATGGGGTATTATTTATTTCTTCTTTTGCCTGTGAAATATATTTTAACATTTTTGCAGGGTTAAACATGAAATTTGTCTTATAAAACTTGTATTCCTTAGATCAGACTTCGGGCTCATAGCTCACCTTAACAAGTGGTTTCTCCGTCATGATAATTGTAACCCACCCAACATATGGCAAATACCTATTCCTCAAAAGACAATCGGATATTACTTATTAGTACTTTATATTTATCAATTTATCGTTAGTCAATGAAAGACATGAATTGCATAATATATGCACTAACCCAACAGCCCGGCCCATGATGTGATGCTGTTGAAGCCACAGTTGGCCTTGCGCGTAAAGAAGGCGATCATCTCCAAAATTATTATCACCTCAAATACAGAAAAAAAAATGAGGGGAGACATATTTAGCATCAAGGGAGTCGGGCATGAGTATTACACTTAGCACTAGTAACAACATTAAGAAACAGATATGAAATGAAAGCAACCATTTTGAAAGATACCTTTAGTAAGAATGTCAACTTCTCCAGTTTCTTGCCGTTCATGGAGCTACAAAGCATATTAAATTTAATTTGGGATTTCTGGGGTCATTATCTTAAACTAAATAAGCAAAGTCGAGGTATCAAATACTCACCTTTTGGTTGCCGTATCATCTCATTTTTGTGTTATAATTCAAAATTGAACTTCCAAAAAATAAAGCTTGAACCATTCATCTTGTTCTACTTACGAGTAACACATACATGTCATAATTGTTAAATTAATTCCACTTAGTATAAGAACAAGAGGCTGGAAAATCAATGGTTTGGTTGCCATTATTTTGGTGAGTTGATATCCAACTCCTGATCTTGTAAAGAACAAACAGTAAATTTTACAATTTTTGACATTAATGCATTGCTTTTGAAGTAGACAAGATCAGTAATTCAAATTTGTTGTTCAGTATCTGAATTTCGATTGGTAATGCAAAAATGAATAATTGGTATGATGGTTTACCGAAATAATGGGTATTTGCCTATTTGGTCCCTCTTAAGTAGAATGCTAATAAAAAAGTAGTATCAATGTGTCATGTTTAAAACCTGGTTTTTTTAAATGCCAATTGACACACATATTGCAACAATAATTAAAATTATGGTTTATATCAAGTTGTATTTATTGATTTCAGTCTTCAATTCCACGTATCGCTCCACCCCCACCAACCATAAAACTAACTTGTTGCACTTAATCTAGGGTAAAAGGGTAATTTACAGAAGTAGGTCATTTAACTTATTATATTTCAACAGATTTATATATCACAAATGCATGTTTTGGTGCTCTTGTGCAAAGATTAAAAAGTTCAGGGGTGCAGTGCTCAACTCAACCATTTTATTTTTTACATTGACAGCAGAACCCTCTAGCCCCATATATAAAAATGAATTGAGATTAGTTACCTTGATTACACGATGCACAATCGGGATCTCTCTCCCCTGAAAGTGGTAAATAACAAGCGTGAATAATTAGTGGATGGATATTTTGATTGTATTTGGCTTTAGAAACTTTCCATGGTAATGGTGGGTGGATCATAGGAAGGTATTAAAAATCAAATAAATAATAATATACACATCAGAAATAAATTCTTTTGACTTGAATGAAGTGACAAACAGCATTAGTAATCTTATATTTCTTCGTTTGCAATTTTATAACATCTGGTTGAAGGAGTATCAATTTCAGGATTTGAATAGGTTAATTATCAATATTAATTCTATAATGAGAAACAGGCGATGTAGATGTGGAAGTTACATCAACATTGAAAACAACTATTTCACCCGTACGAATCGGGTCGTTACTCATGTGTAAGAACAGTATATCACCCTGCAAAAATAACATAGAAGAATCAGTTATAAAATACAAACAGAAGTACTATAGCAGAATTAAAAACAAAAACACCTATTTTCATTGTCCCACGCTGACCTAACCATTGAAATGAGAAATGATAATGTAATAAACGAATATCAAGGGCTTAGCTACTTGGATATTTAACAAGTTATGAGTTTGCTGAATTCAAGTAAGAAAAGATATATTACTGAGAAATACAAAAGTAAAACTGACCCTCTTAAACCCAGGTTCCATACTTCCTGATAGAACAACGACAACTGGTGACTCACTTCCTGTTACACACATCAAACCTTTCCATATTATCAGTGCCGATGTCACAATCATCCCTGAAAGTTATTTTATTTCACATCAATGACAAAACATAAAAACTCTTTTGAAATTTTTTCTGAGAGGATAAAAACAGAACAATAAACTTCTATTCAGTTTATTCCTACAATGTAAGTAATTGTGAAACAATGGACAGACTAACAAATACTAGCTACTACCATGCCTTCTTGATCTCCAGAAATTATTCCAGCTACTATCCCTGATAAGATAGGATCTTTAAAAACTAAAGTTCACATAGCAGGTCGACGAACAAGTAAAACAACGTTAGGAAGCAATTTTATACTATGAAAACGCTGCAATACCTCCCCGACACTAAAAGAAATGAACAATGTTTATAATAAAGATGAGATGATGACGGACCCAAACTGACGATCTGAGTGAGAACCTGCCTGATCTGGAGAGAACGGATCGACTCGATCGAATCCCCCAAAAACCCCATTTTTCTTCACCTTCTTGTTTCTCTCTCTCCTCTCCGATAGCCTTTTTGTGAGCTCGGATTTGTTTTCAGTTACAACTGGACTGGGGTACGAAACTACGAATAGGTTGAGTTGGGCCGGGGCGGGCCGGCTGGATCTAAACAGGTTTGGGTCGTTTTTTTATTTTTATTTTTATTTTTATAAACAACAATAGAGAATAGAGAATAGAGAGAACCAGAAATCGCAATTGTACTGTACGAAAGAGTGAAGATATTTTCGAATTCGTATCCATATATCATATATTTACAAGTATTAACCTTATTTGTACTATATCCATACCGGTAATATTAACAGATAATAAACAAATAATGAGTAATTATTGAATAAATTAATAGCTTATATAGTTTAATTCAAAGATATAATAAAGAAATATATATTAAGCACATCATGTGCGTAATATCATGAAATATAAAATTGAAATTAATAATATTATTATTTAAAAAATATAATTTATTAATTAAATTTGTGATAAAAAATATTATATAAATTAATTGTGTTATAAATAACTAATTAAAAAATTATATAAAATGTTGTATAGATCAATGCAGTCATAATAGTACACATTATATAATTATATATAAATATAAAATTAAAATTATCATATATAATTTTATATTTATCAATATGAATAGGAAATAATTCCTACCTATACTCTTACCTGATAAGTTAACATTATTTTACTCTTATTTTTACTCATAAAGTTCATGATTTCTTTTTTAAATTTATATCCACTTTATCAAATATGATACAAGTAAGATAAATGAGTAAATGGATGTCATTGACACTCTTAGGTTGTGCTCTAGAAACCAACTCATTTAAAGAAAGGAAAGGGATGGAAGGAGAAGAGAGCAAACAACCATTTCACCTTCTCTAGACTCCAAATTGGAGATGACAAAATTCTTAAAATTTTGCTCAAATTATACATATTTCATCTCCCATATATTCACCTCATAAATTTATCCTTCTAGAACAAGTAAATGAGTATGGTCAGATTCAATCAGACCTCAGCTTCCCTCCACTCCCCTCCCTTTCCCTCGCGTACCTCTTTCTGGAGGGCAGCCTTAGAGGCAATGCTTTGAGAAGACCAACATTTTTTCCTGGTTAACTTCATAACATCGACCTGTCAGTACTTGTTGAGTTGAATATGTTTTAAAGTATGCTTTATTCATGTTGAGTATTATGTTTTAAAGTACACTTGAGAAACAGAGAAGTTATAAGAGCTGTGGCATCATTCCGTTCAATGGCGGACATACATAATGAATGAATGGGGTCAATCCATTTATTTTCAAATTTTTTTTGCATAATTTTCTGTATATTTTAGGATAAAATGGTACGGATATTGTAAAATTGACCTTTATACGCAACATAAATTTTTTATATAATTGACCTCCATTCATTTAAAAGTCTAACTCCGCCTCTAATTCCATCAGTCACAGTACAAGAAAATCCTATTAATTTAAGTATTTATTCTAAGTATTAGAGGTCGAGTCAATTCGGTTCCTTGTTTCTTAGCACAAGCAGAATTATGCTCTAATGAACGAAAAAGCTCAAAATGAAAAAAAAAAAATATTAATAAAAGAACGAAGTCTTGAAAACAACCGGGATATTTTACCAGGAGAGCATCATAATATTATTATATAATATAAAAGCACTCCAACTTGCACCATGCAGTCATGCACACAAGAAGAACAGCAACAATGCGACAACAAAAGCGAAAGAAAACAATGGACATATTCATGCATACGATGCAGTCGGGAGGAGGATGGCAATCCGAATACTGGAGCTAGCCATTGTGGTAGAGTAACGAGGTATTGGGAGATTGTAGTTTGAAATGTGATGAGAAGATCTAGCAGGCGCATTTGATCCGACCATAAATATTTAATTTTATAACCGTGCCTATTTGTAATGGGAATGATACCGGCTGTTTAGTATCTTTGCCCTTAAAACACTTGATATCGATTTCAATGAAATCAGTGGGCCACTTTTATCAAAAATAAAAACAAAAATTCGGTTCAACCAACCCGACAACGAGTAAAAAAAGCACCCCTACTAAATTTTATTAGTTCACACAAATATGCCATTGCTTCTGATTTGGTCCTTGAATAAAATTGCAAGACATCCTGACTTACCCACGTTTGCGTGGTGGTCCAAACTATAAAAAAGTTTTACCAAAGAGATATAACCTCATCATTTTTCTCATCTATGTTGATAGATATAAAAGATAAAAAAACAATTTTCAGTAATGTGTGTATCAAATGAGGGCAATACGAGTCAAAATACCACTTTGTAAATGCTTCGGATTTTAGACTATCATCACCATAAATTCCAACTCAAGTTATCTCCTTCGATACTCAAGATATACTTCTATTATGTACCTTATTTCATAGTCATGGACATATAGATGTATCCGTCAAATAAACTTGCGCTCAGTGCCACATTAGCTTCAATAGACCTCGACCAGAAAACAAGCAAATGGTAATAGAAAAACAATAAGCTCACTCTGCCCTAGGCATAAGAGGAGAATTGTCACTGACCAAAGCTATTAATTATTGCAGCAATCCACTCTTCTTCCCCCAACCAATAGCCATAATGTATAATATGACACAACCTCCAATTGTACCAAAAGTAGTGCCCCAAAATTTCATGTCAGATTTTTGAGCTTCTTCTGGAGTGTTGGGTTCCTTGAAAAGGGAGATTCCGATGTTCATGCCAAAGAGACCCACGACAACTACACCTGCAGTAATGACCACAGTTGCGGTAGATAGCATTACACCCATTTGCAGCAACTGGTTTTGCTTGTCATCCAGCATTATGTTGATATAATCCTCCGTGTCATCCACGTACTCCCTCAACTATAAGAATAATATTTAATAAAAATTCCATATACTAGATAAAAGAGTAGAACTAGGGTGTGATGTGCTCACCAAACTCTTTGGTGAGCACAACTCTACATAAACTATTGGATTCACTTCAAACGAGATGAATCCAACCGTTGAAACCGATGTACTTTACGAGTGATGGGCGTACATGCAAAATTTTGAATTTTTTGAATTCATTTAGTCTCAAGTCAAGTGGTCAAAATTGATGAAAAATGAATGCATTAAAACAACTTCATTTTGGATCATTTATTTTTCATCAATTTTGACCACTTGACTTGAGACTAAATGAATTAAAAAAATTCAAAATTTTGCATGTACATGCATCACTCGTAAAGTACATCGGTTTCAACGGTTGGATTCATCTCGTTTGAAGTGAATCCGATAGTTTATGTAGAGTTGTGCTTACCAAAGAGTTTGGTGAGCACATCACACCCTAGTTCTACTCCTAGATAAAATAAACATTGCTGAAAGGTGAACCTTATCATTTGCAAACCCATTTCCTCTTCTTTTTTTTTTCCCCAGAAAATGATCAAGGTAGAACCCTTGTTTCTCATCCAGTAAAAACCACTTATTACCATATTGTCTCAGTCATACTTGTTCATTGCTTCGTGTAGCAATCCACACAGACATCTAATTGCAATTGCATATAAGTTGAGGGGAACAGATGGCATGATCAAATTCCAGTAATGGAATGAAAAACAATATAATTATTTTCAAAAACTCTAGCAAAAAGAGGAAGTGCATACATGGGATAATTTGTTAAGAGTTCCATCAATCTGCACAAAATAAGCTTCTAAAAGCATCTCCAATTCTTCAATGTTAGGCTTGATGGCAGTTAAGCTCCCATTGCTGCTACCTGCATCTGATTGTATGTCTTCACCCCTAAAAATATACTTAAACAGATTCTTAAAAGCATTCTGTAATGTATTAACCTAATAAAAAAATCTTTTCAAACAGACCCGATATCTTAGCATGCTTGTCATTTTGCTGAGCAAATGATATTAAGAACCATTTTAAGTGAGTTTTTTGTTAAAAAAGTTAATATTTCATTATCACCTGTTAACATTTCATTGCAGAAACAGTTGCAAGCTTCTGAGTTAATGAATTAGTTTCTAATTTTCTACTTGCAAAGAAATTTATTTGAACAAATATCAGAATAGTGGAGTAAGCTGCACAATTTAAGCATCTTTTATACAAAAATACTGAGCTCAATCAAGCTAGTCAGGTGATAAATGTGAATATAAAGATGGAGACATTTTGCAAAAGACAATAAGAGAATGGAAATTGAAACGTTTTACCCAAGATAGAGATGGCCTAACCTGTTCTCTTCAGTGACATCATCATCATCATTTTCGTCATCATCATCATGGCCATCATGATTACGGCCATTCTCATGAATACGGGATAGAGATGACTCAAAAAGGCGTTGGTTCATGAGTTTCTCTGTGAGGTACATCTCTGCCATATCCATATCATCATCCAACAGTTGCTCCAGTTCATCCCTCACCTTTCCACCCAATAAATCAAAATCAAAAGAACTCGAGTACATAGCTTAAATAGACGGGATAAAAATAGGGAATCCAGCATTGTGCACGTCTTCATTATTGTAAGGGTAGCTACCAAAAGTGATACTATACATGAATTTATGCTTAATTTTAGTTTCTATAGGTCCATGTCCTAATTACCATTCCCTTTAATTGCTATCTGTCGATCCGATAACCATCAATATGCCATTTTATATTTTCTAACAAGAAAGTACTACAAATAATAAAACAGACAATACAATTTACCTTCTGGACACGACCAGAGATAGCCACCAAACGACTCTTGATTTGTCTGACGCGTTCTAGGTTAAGTGTGCTGATTTTTGAAGTCAACTCATCTAAAGCTGGATATGCCTCTTGTTCCAGAGTCAAAGTCTAACAATAAGAGCAAAATTAATATATTTTTTTTTTTTCTGCCTGAACCAACCAAAAACTCTTACAGATGGTTTAGGGGATTCAAATGAACTATGCGGTAAACTAACCCTCGATTGTGCACTTGAGCAAAGCAGTCCAATATTTAACCCATTTTAGCTGCAACTAGTCACTCAATATTGGATGCCATGCACCAAGAAACCAAGAAAGACCAAAATGAAACATTGGCCAACTGGCCTGATACTTAGTCATACAACTAAGAATCAGACTGAAAAGGCATCAAATTAAAGTTTGTTGAATACTAAAACTTGAAAGTTTGAAAAAGCACCTCAGCTTCTAGACACCTACAAGTTGATTCCAGGCACGCCTCTAGAGCTCTAAATTCAAAAGGAAGAACCTTTTTCATGCTTTGATCCTTGCATAGTGCTAGAGGTGGTGGGACTGGTAGACTACTGTTCTCTCCTGTTGGAATGCTATTATTTTGTTTGGATGCCCCAAGTTCATCTCTCTGTCCTGCACCAGGTACAGCAATTCCGGGCCAGGCAGATGTTTCCTTCATCAGACCTTCTCCATCTATATCACACTGGAAAAGAAAGGGCAAAAGAAAGTTATATAACTTGTTTATCTTTTATTATGTTCAATACAATTTATAGGTGCTCAATGAGACTATAAACAGGGGTAACACTTATGTGAGGTTGGCTTACCAATATCTATGAGACTATGACTGCAAAAGATTCCCCTAATAATGTGGTAACCCCATTCCACAGTCCAACAATGACAACAAAAAGTAATCTATAGTGTTAGGACAAAATGACAAATAACCAGCAATTGGATTTCTCAATTCAATCAAGAGGTGATCCCATAAATAAATAAATACGCTGGAATTGTAGCAGCAAGTAACAATCCATATGAGATGATCTAAAAGGTAGTCCCTAGTATAATTAAGTGATGATGAGGAGTTGAAGACGAGGGAAATCACAGAAATGACGACAGCAAAACCCCCAACAAAAGAAATTATAATTAATAATAGTACTCAAGAAACACAATCTTGATGATAGCAATACTGGGGATAAGCTGGCAATTAGCAGATTCAATAAACCAGTCCGAGTTATATTAATTTAGAAAAATAAAAGATGAGGGAAACTCGTGAAAAAATGCAGAGCAATTACCGTTTGATTTGCCCCACTGGAATCCGAAACCTTGGCTTGTAATTCACGAACAAAAGGTGCCACCACTGGATCTTTAGAATTTGGGATTAACACCTCATGTGCAGTAATTACAGCTCTGAATCTCTCCAAATTCACCACAATCGCTCTTTCTCTTCCCAGTATAGACGAAGGATACGAGAGATGAGGGTCGAGCACGCGCAGATCACGCGCGGGGAGACCCGTACGGGCCATGACTTGGTGCTTCCCCACCTCTTCCAGGCATGCGCCGCCAGATGGCGAGACAACCAGCCACTCGCGAGTTGCCGCCGCCGCCGCCTTGCGCCGAGTCCCGCCAGGCGGAGGAACGGCCTGTGCACGTGCGTGGTGGGCCTCCATGAATCAGGGTCAGGTTTTCAGTCTTTCAGCCTTCAGGGAAGGAGAGAAGGCGAGGCAGGAGAGAGTGAGAGGAGAGCTGTTCTAACTTCTACCCGTCTCCACGACGAGATAGGAGTAGGTCCGATGGGCATCGGACCTACATTTAGGTTCAATTAGCTCTAGGACCGTACGATTCGCATCAAGATCTATTTGCACGAAAATTGATACAGACTTGCACGGATTTTGATATATAGCACACGAATTTTGATGCAGATCGAATGGTCATCACACCCATCAAACCAAGGTAGGTCCGATGGGCATCGGACCTACTCTGATTCCCTCCACGACTCCGCATCCTCCGCCTTTTTTATTTCTATTTTTCTATAACTTATTCTCATCAAATTCTTTAAATTATTCTATTTTTCTATTTCTACTTATTTATATTCATGTCTTCATTTTTTTCCTTACCTTATTTAATTAAAAAATCAAACATTTTCTTATATAGACTATATATTTATTTTTAAATAAAGGATAAACTGGGTATTAATTTAATTCAAAATGAGTTTTAATTGAAAAATTAATAAATTGAATAAATTTGTGATTTTTATAAACTTAAAAAAGCAAATATGTTATTATGAATTTAAGAGGAAGAAATAGATAATTTTGAGATTCTTGAGGAGTATACATGAAATTCGCCCCCATTAATTTAAATCCAAATCACAGAATTTAAAACAACAAAACAAAGCTGTCGTTTCCTCCTCGTTTTCATCGCCTCCCTTCCCTTCTAAAACCCCAAACTCCCCTCCTCTCTCCAGTCACTCTCTCAATTGGAGCAGTAATGGAGGCGACGACCATGGCTAGATCCCTCGTTGCCCCTTCCGCTGTCTTCCAACCCAGCCCCTCTCTCTCCAGTCCGAAACTCGCTTCTTCGCTTTCCACTAACTCAACTCTTCGAGCTCAAAAGGCGAGGCCTTTATCCATTTCAAAAGCTAGAACCATCTCCCCATCAATGAAATCGACCCGCTCTTTGGTCAAGTGTAGTCCAAGTGCGGCAGCTGAAACTGAAGCAGAGACTCCTATTGAGAAGAGTAAGCATTAATTTCAGACTTCTTTAGTAAGATTTGCTTATTTCTATAAATTTCACGGGATATTTTAACTAAAAAAATATTTATTGGTATGATCCTTTTACTAGAATTTTGACTTTACTTTGATCTTTTGATAATTTGTTGTAGGATTCGCTGCATTTCCCACCGTGATCGACATAAACCAGATCAGGGAGATTTTGCCTCACAGGTGAGATTCTTCAGCTTTTAATTATTTCTCTTGCATATAAGATTAGAGAGAGAAATTTATCTTTCCTGGTAGTTGTGCTTTATGAATGTATTCGTATAGGAAATCTATTAATCACAATGCATTTTGAAGGCCAATGCTTAAAATTTACTTGTTTTACAGTGCAAACCGGACATTAATTATTTACTTCCCATCTTCATCCGTTCATCATGTGTTACTGTCAGCCTGTATATTCAAAATTCTCGGGTCAAAAAGCTAACCCGAACCAGACAGGTTTTTGTTGAAGGTATTTTTAATAGAAACCTATTGTACAATAGGTGCATATCTTGGTTGCAATTGATAATTCAACTTATTAAACTTAAGTTACAAAACTTAGTAACTTCATCTTATATTTTTCGAATTCTGGGCGTTCAATTTACCACCAAATGAGTGAAATCAACTTTGTTCAAGGGTTATTTTGGTTTTCTATAAGTTTAGATTTGAAGATACAATGCTCTTTCTGTGATGTTTTGATTGTATAAGGTCTATGCTTAACATACTTTGTGCTATGGTTTGTAAGAACAATGTGATTTTGTAAAAGCATTTGTCAAAGGCTGTGTACCAGCTGTTTAGTACCAGTTCTCTGTTAGATGGTTTCATTTTATAACAAAATCGGTGGGTAACTCCTGTCAAAAAAAATATTAACACCAAATGATGCATTGTGGATCCACCAAACCAGGTGCAACCTATCTATATGCATCATTGTGATATGAACTTCTCAACCATACCAAATTTAAGCTGTCAAGGAAGTGTTCTCCTGGTAAATTCTGGGTTTGCATGCAATCTTACAAGATTTGAGATATGCAATAATAGCCATGTATCATACATTACCATACTTTTTTTCTTTCTAATGTATAAATATTGCATAGTACATATAGGAGCATCATCTTTGTCTTTCCCTTTTATACTTCCAATTTTGTAGGGTTAAATTTATAACTGAAACTCCTAGAAGATCTAACAATATTGAAGATATATGTGAAATGGTTGGATTTGGGTTAGGTAAGGTCAAATATACTGTTACAAGAGAGAAAAAGATGTGGCTGATCTTAATTTCTGAGCATTTCCATGGTAGTAAGTAGTAACATTAACATAGTTCATATTTGAAGATCTTGGACTACTGATTCCAGACTTAAGGAGTCCCGTATCGGTCTTATTCCTCACAGTAACTTGATGTTAAGAATTTATTTGTTTGTTTGTTATCTTTTGGACATAGGTTTCCATTCTTGCTAGTGGATAGAGTGATAGAATACAAGCCAGGTGTAACAGCTGTTGGTATTAAAAATGTAACAATAAATGATAATTTCTTCCCTGGACATTTTCCCGAACGCCCAATCATGCCTGGTGTTCTCATGGTTGAGGTACTTAATCTTATTATTGTTTCAATATTAATTTTATCTACGTGTCTATTTATTCAATTTTTTTTTGTTTCTTTGATTTCTTTATTTATGTACTACAAGTGATATAAGTTTTATAGAAAATGGTACTAGTTTGGCTAATAAAGTTACCAAGTGTATAAATCAAGTATTACAGCTGCAAAATAACTGTCACAAGCACAAGAAATAATAAAAAGTGCCAAAGTAGCTTGTTTTAAACTGAGTGGCAGGTTCATGACAAGAGTTTTTGTAATATTTTTTTTGGAGAAACATGGATTGTGCAACCCTATACATCTTTATTGGTTTTACAGGCCTTTCATTATTTAGTAGGCACACACATCTAATTGATTTTTCTGTTCACCATGAATATATACATCAAAATTTGAAAGATTCTTCTTTTTACCTTGTTATTAGCAAATGGTACCAGATGCAAGATCAGTAATTGATCTATTGATCCGCCTTTCGTTTTCATTTTCTCTCTTTTAACTTCAATTTTTGTTGGTGAAGGCAATGGCCCAAGTAGGAGGCCTGGTGATGCTTCAACCTGAAGTTGGTGGTTCCCGTGAAAATTTCTTTTTTGCGGGAATAGACAAGGTTAGATTCCGCAAACCAGTTATTGCTGGAGACACACTTGTAATGCGCATGACACTTATTAAACTCCAAAAGAGATTTGGTATTGCAAAGATGGAAGGTAAAGCCTATGTCGGGGGTGAAGTTGTTTGTGAAGGAGAATTTCTGATGGCCACCGGCACCAGTGAATGATTTTTATTGTTTTTATTTTTGCAGCTCAGGGGTTTTATCAACAAAAATAAATAAAAAATAGCTCTGCTCTTTTTTTTTTATTTTTTTTATTTTCCGAATTACCTGTAGGCTTGAAATAAGTTACCTGTAGCCTATTCTCAAACTTAATATGTCGTAGCCTTACTCTTGAATTTTTTTTTTGGGATTCCTTTAAATCTAAAAATATTTCAATTATTTTGGTACTATTGAAACTGTCAAAACTTGTTTTGCGCCGCTGAAAATGTTTAAGATGCTAAAATTTAGCAAATGCGTAAGAGGAAATGCAGGTTAGAAAGGGATGAGCGAAGACTAATGGAGTCAGTACCTCTGAGTCTGACCATACATCATACATGACATGATACATCACGCGGTCGCGGTGTGTCATTTATATATGAATATCAAAATTGTTTCAAGTTCGCATTTTAAACGTTCATTTAGCGTCATCTTTAACATTTAATTAGTTACTTTTTAACATATATATTATTAGGGTATTAAACTATGACCCTATATTTTTAACACTGAATTAATTACTTTTAATTAACTTTCTTCTAAACTAATGTATACCACAACAACAATTACAATTTTTGATGTATAGGCAGTCGTCCCTACGACCCTGGGGGTGAATGATCAGATCAATCAGGTGACATACAAAAGTGCAACGTTAAGATTTAAATGGTGATAAAGAAAAAAATTGAAATGAGTCATGTTTATCTTCTGATTAAAGATATGATAATGAATCATGTTGAATTACACGTGGAAATGATGAGGCAAGCTCTGCTCCTTCCTCTCCCCTCCCGTGAGTGCGTATCCTCTGAGATATCTCAACTTTTGCGTGACCGACGTGTCAGGTGCCTATTTGGGGATAGCGCAGGGGGCAGTATTATTTATGCCTCGAGATTCGTGCATAACGTATTTGAATGGTTGCGATCTTTCATAAAGTCACGCAGAGTTTGAGATATCTCAGAGGATGCGAATTTGTGGGGAGTGGCGCATTAAAATCCACTCGCTGAGTCGCTTGTTTCACACCGTCTCTCTCTCTCTCTCTGTCGGGCTCTCGAGTCGGCTATTGGCACTCTCTTAGTTAAATAAAGATTCACACAATCAAACAATTGGAGCACGAGGAAAAAAGAATAGATTGAATTTATCGAGTGAGAAAATCATTTTGATGATAAAAGAAAGAAAGTCAAATAGGTGATAATGAATCTGCAACTTCAACCGTCAACAGCTTTCGCTGCCCCATCTTCTCTCCGGAGGGTCCGGCAGCTCCGGAGAGTGGTCCGATCCTCCGCCGGTGGATCGCCGGAACAACATCACGGCCGATGGCAGACTTCCGCTACTCAGATGCTCAGTTCCCTTGCCGACCGTTGGAAGCTCCCCACTCGCATCGACACAGGTCTCTCTCTCTCTCTCTCTCTCTCTCTGTTTCCCTTGCCGTATAGATTAATGACCTGTAATACAGGATTGTACAGAACTCATGCAATGGAAAGAATTCCATTCATATAAATTATCTCTCTTCAGTCAAATAGAGCTAATTGAGTTTTCCTTTTCCATTGGTTAACGACGTACCTGTTGTTAGTTTGCTAGCTTGCAACATATCCAAAAAATTACGTTTATGTCTCTCATTAGTCTTTTGTAAATGATCAATCAGAAAGAAACAATATTATTTTTTCAGTTTTCATTTTTGTTCGTAGGAGCTTCTCTTTCCTAGATATTTGCAAAAGCTATATTGTATTGGTTTAATACAAAGTGTAAATTTCTCATCTCGTTTCCATTTATTAGATGGTATTCAAGAAAACATGAACTCTTTTCTTCACAAGGCAAGGACACTGATCCAGGAAGTAGCAGTGCCTCTAATTAATAAGCCTACTCAAGGGAAAATAATAAAATCTGAGTCTGAATCAGAAGCTACCATTGATCAAGAAGTGGTCTATTTGGATACCGAAGTGACTATAGAGAGGAAGACGCCACGTGGTGTACTCTCACTAGATGCTGTCATTTCAATTGAGCAGTTTGCGAGGTAGACACTGATACTTTTGTACAAGTTGGTTACCTAGGATACAACTCAGAATTGGACTGCTAAATAGAGTCTATTTTGAGTTTGCATTATTCCAAAAAAAAAAAAAAAAAGATTTAAGGCTTTGCCACACGTCACCTCTGCGCAACTGCAAAAAAAACATGGTTTTGTTATGGCTAATAGATGATGGCAACAACCAGAATTGTCAAGAAAAAACTTTAGTTAGTTTGTGATTGGTTTCATACCCTCAATAATTATTCCCAATTACTAATTTTATTTTAAAATTGACAACAGCTTGAACGGGCTCACTGGTCAGAAAATGCAAAAGATGTTTAAGTCCCTCGCACCTGAAAATATAAAAAATGATGCCCGAAATTTGGTGGAGTACTGCTGCTTTAGGTACCTCTCAAAGGACAGCTCTGATTTTCATCCCAGTTTGAAGGTCTCTTCTTTCTTCCATATGCTGATGTATTAAGAGGAACAATCTAATGTATGCCCCTCCAAAACATTAAATTGACATATCTTGAAATGTCAATAATTTCTCATATGCCTCATGTGCTGTTCTAAGATATAGAATATATCAGCACCCCCCACTTTCTTGATATCTTCAAGTAATGATAATTCCTCTTTTTAGTACTCTTTTATGTAGAAATATGCACAGAGAAAGGAAGGTAGCTTTTTATTTTATTTTATTTTTTTTCTTACATCTTATAATTCCATTGTTTGTATTGGCAATTTCTCATTTTTCCGAGTGGCATCCACAACATTTTGACAATTTCTGGAGATGTGAAATGACCCCCTTTTAAGCTTCATTTATAAATTAGTGCTTTCTATTATGGTACTCGTACAACTTCTATGTTTATCAATTTTTTGTTTTTAACTTTTTGTGCAGGATATTGCATTTCAAAGGCTTATATTTATAACAATGCTAGCTTGGGAGAACCCGTATGTAGACTCTGCTAATAAGCTGGCTTCTGTTGATAGCTACTCCTTACAAGTATATTGTTTATTGGAAACCAAATTTTTATTTTTACTTTTAAATTCTTTTTGTGCTGATATATATAAATATTGTTTCTTGAATTGAAATATAGGGCAAGATAGTTGGTGAAGAAGCATTTGTAAGGATAGCGCCAGCTGTAAAGGGTGTTGCTGATGTGACGACATCACATTATTTATTTAAAGTACTTGTGGGGGACGAAAAAGGAATATCTTTTAAATTATGGTCTACTTACCTCAATGAACTGTTCAGGTTTGTTGCTTGCTATAAAGAGATGTTTGAATTGATAAGAAAATTGTAACAAAAACTCCAACTTACTAATTTTTTATGGAATTTCAATTATAGGGTGCATCAAGGGAGGAGAACATACCATGGCAGAGAAAATATGATTTCAGATGAGAATATATTATGTATTGGTTCAAGCAGAAAAAGACCCGTTTTAAAATGGGAAAATAACATTGCATGGCCAGGAAACCTGACATTAACTGAGAAGGCTCTCTACTTTGAAGTAATTTTTTTGAGCTTTGCCAAATTATGTGTTTTGAATTATTTACTTTATCCAACAACCTAAATTATGAGATCAAAGAAGAATGATTATAAATTGCAAAATTGCCAAAAGATATACTTGTCCCTGTGTGTAGTACATAAGTAACACCACAACTATGCTGTCTTTGTTGTTATCGTCATAATCAACATCATCACCATTATCATAATTTCAGTAGCATAAGATATGGGAATTCCTGGTAAATGTTAAAAGTACCTATTAATACTAGTTAGACCCAAATCTTAATCTTGTAGCTTCCATTCGGCATGGTTCTAGTACTTTTAAAGTAATGAATATTTTCAGGCAATTGGATTGACAGGTACGAAAAAATTAATGAGACTTGACCTGACAAATCAAGGTACAAGAGTAGAAAAGGCCAAAGTAGGGCCCTTCAATTCTAAACTCTTCGACTCGGCCGTTGAGGTTTCTTCTAGTTTATCGTGAGTGCACTTCAATTACTTTTGCTGTAAATTTGTATTCGATTTAACTTTTTCACTGGCAAAGTAATAAAAAAAGCACAAAAATGAAAGCAATTACTTTTGCAGTATTTGTATTCGATTTAACTTTTTCATTGGCAAAGTAATAAAAAAAGCACAAAAATGAAAGCAATTACATATGTTGCCTCAATCAAATTTAAAGCCTAAATAGATGAAAAGCATACTGGCAAGTATGGTGCCAAAAACAAAAGTAGCATTTTATAACTTCAATAATTTTTACCGATACACAGTAAAAACCAAAATACCCTTGAAAAACTACTCAACTAAACTCTCCTTAAACAGGTCAGAGAAATGGGTGTTAGAATTTGTTGACTTTGGAGGAGAAACTAGACGAGATGTGTGGCACGCATTCATAAGTGAAGTAGTATCTCTATATAAATTTATTCGTGAATATGGTCCATCAGATGATGATCCAACAGTGCGTCATGTGTATGACTCTCATTGGGGGAAATTTCGAGCCACTAAATCCATGGAAAATACCATAGCAAGACTTCAATCCCTTCAGTATATGCAAAAATTACACGAAGATCCCTTGAAGCTAGTCCCATTTACATATTTGCAATGTGCCCCTTTCGGTGATGTTGTTCTACAAACCCTAGCTGTGAAATTTTGGGGTGGACCTTTAATTACAAAATTTCGGCCTTATGAAGAGGTGCATATCGGCCATGGGCATGTTTATGACATTGATGGTAGTGTGTATTTAAAGAGGTGGATGAGGTCACATACTTGGGGGTCAAAACATTCAGCTGCATTTTGGAAAAACTGTACTGTAAAAAGTGGGATTATTTTGGGGAAACATTTGGTGGTAGGAGAGAGAAACCTTGTACAAAAAGCGGTATTTACATGCAAAGAGAGAAGCGAGGTGATTGAAAGAACTAGAGCCACTATTGTTGCAGCTACAATTGAAGGAATTCCAAGTAACATTGATCTTTTTAAGGTAATTGGACATTTCTACTGTTCTTTTTGCATCTAAAATCTTCTTTACCATAGCTGCAACTGATTCCCAACATTTTTTTGAATATTTTGCAAAGTACACCTAAATTGCTTTGGGAATAATTGAAGGTTTAACTCGTAGTGTTATATTGTCTATTACTGATCTAGCAGTCAAAGATTCTGGAGTTTTATTAGACCTCTCTCTCCGTATATGTATATTGCTGTTCAAGACAAAAAGTTATTTTCACTGATCTATTATTTGCTTGTTTTGATTAGGAGCTTATGCTTCCATTAGTCATAATAGCTGAAAAGTTTAACAAGCTCCGCCGATGGGAGGAGCCTCAGTCAACCACATGTTTTCTTCTTTTTTCTTATACGATAATATTCAAGTAAGTGCTCTCCTCTTAGAATTTATTGTGCAAACTTGCTGTAGTTATTTAGGATTCAGCTTGTAGTTTTTTTACAAAGAAGGAAAATGAACCATGTATCTGTAGCCGACCATTAACTTTCAAATAAAACAACTTTATAACTGCTTAATAAAGTTAGGAACAGGCCAATTGTTTATGGTTTGAAATGACAGGAATCTTGTTACAATGATGGAGATCTCACAAAGAATACAAAAGAGAAATAAATACATTAAGAAATTATTCTAATGGAGAATTAAGAAATTCCAAGGTAATTTCATAAAGTTATTTATCTTGTTATGCCAGGAATATGCTTGCGTACATATTTCCAATGTCCTTGCTTGTAATGGCAACTACAATGCTTTTACTAAAGGGGTTGAAAGAACAAGGCCGGCTAGGTCGATCTTTTGGCCAAGTAACAATAAGAGATCAGCCTCCTTCTAACACATTGCAAAAGATAATAGGTCTTAAAGAGGCCATGGCTTCCATGGAGAACTATCTTCAGAACTTAAATGTAGCCCTTCTCAAACTGCGCACCATCTTTTTAGCGGGTCAACCTGAGGTATATGTCTTTACTTTCTGAAGGATTTAAAATTCTACCTCTGTACCAATACTACCGGTATAGAGTTGGTACAGTCTGCTCAATTGCAATTAAACCTATCAAATCTCAATGTCTTGAACTACGCCTCAATTTTTGCCCCTTTTTTTTTTTTTTTTTCAAAAAGTAGGTAACTTGATACCACCCTGTAAGTTCACTAATTAAAGTACGATAACTCATTTTGCAGATTTAACCTTGATTAAACCCCAAGATATGCAATTAAGACTTGGTTGAGACTTTGTCTACTTATCTTTTGCTTGTTACCTTCAGTTGTGCCATCAAGCACAGATCTAGAGAAACCAAACTATATTTGTTCAAACAACTGTAACGTACATAATCTCTAATTTGAAACTTGGCATTACAGGTCACAACACAAGTAGCATTGGTGCTTTTAGCTGGGTCTTTAACTCTACTTGTGATACCATTCAAATATATCCTATCTTTCCTCCTTTTTGATCTCTTTACAAGGGAACTTGAGTTTCGCAAGGAAATGGTGATGAAATTCCGAACTTTTATGAAGGAAAAGTGGGAATCAATTAATGCCACACCTGTAGTAATTTTACCGTATGAAAGTAATGTAATTGATTCTTCCATGATTGCCACAAAAAATCTCAATGAGGATGCAAATTCAGAGAGAGTGCAAAAACATGCAAATGGTAGTGTTTAATTTGAAGAGGTCCTCCTAGAGATGTAGATAGCGTGTGTTGGTGTGTGTTTATTGTGTAGGCATCACTTGTACATAGAAAACAAAAGAAATATGTTTTAACTTTTAAAAAAATTTGAGACGGCGATTGGGTAATTTTTGAACTCCAAACCAGTTTCAAATTTGTGCTGTTCAGCTCATACTTTAGCTCTGTTATGTTATGTGCGTGGAAGAATGAAGTGAAGGAACATACATTGATCTTGATCATGTGCGTGGAAGAATCTTTTAGTCACGATGTGTGTAAAATTGTAATTTTCTCTTATGACCAACATTGAGAAAAAAATATATGATGTTTAAGACAAATATCTCATATTTTAGTAAGCAAGAAGATTCATTCTTTCTATTATCAGCATGTATGTAATGTCCGATTCTTTTATGTCTTACTTTAAACAAGCGGCAGTCGTTACTTCTCAATAAAAACATGATTTTAATTTAAGGGCGTATCTGACATATAATACACATCTAACGTGCTAATTATAATAAACAAAGAACCGGCATTAAAAAAATAGTTTCAAAAATAAATTTCAAAAACAATTAGAAAAGCTTTCATACGTCATAACAACCATAGCTTTCTTACGTCATAATAACCAATTAGTCAATTACGCATACGATAGTATAGTGTTCCTCCCTCTTTTAGACTCCAATCATATGTTATCTCTCAGTTACTCAGTGGCTCAGTAGAGGGCACAACACATCTCCAATGACCAACTTGCCACTTCCACATTGTGATCTGATTCCAAATCGTGTGCTTCATTCTGCCATTCAGGAATGGCATGAAAAGCACCCACAATCGTAATGCATCATACTGTTTCAAGTTGCACTGAAGTTTGTTAAGACTTGGCGCACACTTGTTAATTATGCATTTCCCTTTCTCTTGCTTAAACTTGTGTTTGAGTGACAGTAGTTGATAAGATAAAGTTTGCAAGTATTTTAATATCTTTTCGTAGTGAAATTTTCTTGTTCAATATTACTTATTGCAAACGAGAGAATTCAATACATTAACTACATTGTAATCATATCCAAAATTTTACAAATCTATCCAGAATTTATACAGCAAAAGTTTACAAATCTATCCTGATCAATTTATTCGGTAGAAAATCTTGGGTTCTGTCAGTTTGGTGGCTAGACCATCATGAAAACAGAAACTATTTTGTCAGCCTTTTCAAATAATTGATCTTCCATAATTGACTGATAAATAATTTCTTCACAAGACTGATAAAATTGCAATTAAGATTGTTAGCATCATTTTAGGGATACTGCTGGAGCAGTGCAGTGTTGTACCGGATGAGAACAAGTCCCTTAGCAATCGGATTTGATCATCCAAGAAGATTGAGCACTTGATTTCTCCAAATTCTTTATAAAACCACTTCATATACTATAGCTTGGTATTTATTCTACTGGTATGGGCCATTAGGAATAGTACAGGCTGTCAGGAATATCAAATATAGAAGGTCAATAATGTAAATTGTGATTGTATCTCAGAAGATTGTGATTGTGTCTTAGCTATGATGAGCTGTATATCTTCCAGCTAGATTGTTGTACATATTTAGAACGATAGCATTTATTAATAAGATTGTAGGATTTGTAGTTACCATGTATAGCCTATGTCTGTTGTATTATAAGGAGGCAAGGCTGCTCTCCTTTGATAATTATCAATTCTGAAATTCAAGAAAAGTCTTGTTATTTATCTTTATGTTTCCAGAAATCTGTCACAGGCCGGTACACATGATTGCTATGGCTGTTAGATAAAATACTACCACGCTATGGTAGCAAAATAGCACAATAGTCTTCCATGACTGCCACACAGAATCCCAATGAGGATGCAAATTCAGAGAAAGTGCAAAAGCATGCAAATGGTAGTGTTTAATTTGAAGACGTCCTCCTTGAGATGTAGATAGTACGTGTGTGTTGGTGTGTGTATTGTAGGCATCACTTGTACATAGAAAACAAAATAAATATGTTTTAACTTAGAAAATTTTGAGACAGAGATTGGGTAATTTTGAACTCCAAACCAGTTTCAAATTTGTGCTGTCAGCTCATACTTTATCTCTTTTATGTTATTAGTTTGTAGATCTTTATTCCTGCTATACAAATCAAATATTAAATCTTGGCTTGATGGCAGAGATCCGAGAAAAAAAAAAATCTCAAGATAACTTGTACAACTTGCTGCTTTACTTATTAAGCTTTTTCTTTCCCATGGTTTTCTCGATAATTTCCCTAAATTCGTGTCCTGTAGTTTGAGATCAAGATATTTCGATTTCTCTGGCACTGTCTATGAGGAGGCACCTGGTGCTTGGAGAAACGTAATCAAGATCTTTGAGAGGGGACTAATTGCAAAAGGAGCAATGCTCTGAAAATTCTCTGATAGAGCAAGGCTATAGCCCCTCAAAAATTCAAAAAAAGACTTCTAAATAGGGCAGTTTTAATGCTGTGGCTTTCTGGTATGTAATAATGTCGGCACTACTATGGTTGTTGTATGAACTGGTGCAGCGTATGGTACCAGTCTTGTATAGGCTTTCTGGAGATAGGCTGATGGGTGGCCGATGATGGCCGGGAGCAAAGTTCTTGAACCTTTTGCCTACCTGTTAGCTAACCAATATCGTACTGGTAAGCTGGGACAGTACAAATTGTATGTTGACAATTAATTAGAGAGAGGCCGATGAGATACAGTTAGGATGGCTGAGGCCTTATACTCATCTGGGCTTCTGTTTTTTGTTATAAGAGGGTTAAGTTTAGTTTAATGGTTCCATTTTAATGAAATCGGTCCGGCTACCTTTTCGAAAACAAACAAACAAACAAACACATAGTAGAAAATGATAAGTTGTCACACTAACCAAATGATTTAAGGCCCTATAATTTCCGGCCTTCTTAACCCATAAAAAAAATAACAAAAAATAAATCAGAAAGGATAAATGCTAAAGGTAGTTGCTACCATAGTCACAAGATTCGTGAATTATTTGTATTTTTGGTGATGGCGAACCGAACGCTAAATTATTTGGTTGACCGAACTTTGACCTAATAATTCACGAATTTTACGAATTTTTCCCGAATTTTACGAATTATTCGTGATTTTTTCCCAAATTTTCCCGAACTATTTTTTGGTTTTTCTTTTTGCTCCCTTGTGGGACTGAGATCTCCGTTTCGGATAATTCCAAATCATTTTCGAATTATACTCGAATTATTCCCAAATCACAAATTTTTTAACCCACCGAACCGAATCCGAATAATTCATTTGTCACTATGATTGCTACAATGGAACTTCTCACGACATACTTTCCCTTATCATCAACCCATGTCAGCCACCCATGAGCCACCTACCTGTTATTCCTAATTTGACCCTGTATTATAACCTCAAACCTTTGCTTCTTGTACTTCTCCCTAAACACTAGTTTATGACGTGTAACTGTGATTAGGTAGTTTTGACAAAAATAAACTGAAAAATTGTATTCAGATTTGGTTCTCTCATGCCTCTATAGGCATACATCTTACATAAAAGTCCCTACAAATGACTCTATTCTTTTCTTACCAAAAGGTCCCTATATTTTCTATAGAGACACAAACATACAATTAATCTCAACACTCTCCCTCAAGATGGGCAAAAGATATCCATCAAGCCCATCTTGTCACAAAACCTAACTAGATCAATTGAGCCAAGTCCTTTGGTGAGGCAGTCAGCTACTTGATCTCCAGTAGCTACATAACTCAGCTCCAACAGTCCACTTTCTAGCTTTTCCTTTATGAAGAACCTATCGATCTCCACATGCTTGGTCCTGTCATGCTGCACAGGGTTGTTGGCAATGTTGATCGCTGACTTGCTATCGCACCACAATTTTACTTGAGCTCCATGATTCACCTTGAGCTCTTCCAACAACCTCTTTAGCCACAGCATCTCTGCAACTCCCAATGCCATAGCCCTGTACTCGGCTTCTGCTGTCGATCTCACGACAACCGGTTGCTTCTTGCTCTTCCAAGAGACCAAGTTACCCCCTACGAACATACAATAGCCAGATGTGGACCTCCTGTCATCGAGAGAACTAGCCCAATCAGAGTCACAATAGCCCTCAATATTCATGTGCCCATTCTGCCTGAAAATCAAGCCCTTCCCAGGTGCACTCTTCAGGTACCTCAGAATGTGATACACTGCGTCCATATGGACCTTCCTAGGGTCATGCATGTAGCGGCTCACCACGCTCACTGCAAATGAGATATCGGGACGAGTATGACTCAAATAGATCAATCTGCCTACCAGTCTCTGGTACCTCTCACGATCAATCTGTTCTCCTATCTCTGCGCTTATCTTGGCCTTCACATCAATTGGGGAAACTGCCGGTCTGCACCCCAACATGCCTGTCTCTGTGAGCAAGTCTAGGACATACTTCCTTTGGGATAGAACAATCCCCTCTGCTCCACGAGCCACCTCAATTCCAAGGAAGTACCTAAGCTGTCCCAAATCCTTCACCTCAAATTCATTTCCCAATTTTGTCTTCAACTTTGCAATTTCCCCCTCATCATCCCCAGTAATGATCATATCATCAACATACACAGCCAGCATAGTAATGTGACCACCATGTTGTCGAAAGAACACCGTGTGGTCAGCATTGATCTGTTGGTAGCCCATGCCTACCATAGCCTTCCTGAACCTATCAAACCAGGCCCGAGGAGACTGCTTCAACCCATAAAGCGACTTCTTGAGCCTGCACACCTTACCTACTGTCTGGTTTGTGCCAAACCCTGGAGGAACCTCCATATACACCTCCTCCAACAAATCACCATGAAGAAAGGCATTCTTCACGTCGAGTTGGTGTAACTGCCATCCTCCATTCGCTGCCATGGAAACCAGTGTCCTTACTGTGCTCATCTTAGCCACGGGTGCAAAGGTCTCATCATAGTCGATGCCATAGGTCTGACTGTATCCCTTCGCTACCAACCTAGCCTTGTAGCGCTCAACCAGACCCTCTGGATTCTGCTTCACTGTGAAGACCCATTTGCATCCAACAGCCTTCTTGCCTGGTGGTAGTGACACAAGCTCCCAGGTTTCGTTCTTGGTGAGGGCCTCGAGCTCTTCTATCATGGCAGCTTTCCATTTCGGATCTCCTTTAGCAACCTGCCAACACTTGGGAATAGAGACAGTGTCTAATGATGCAATGAATGCTCCATGTACAGATGATATGTGTGAGTAAGAGACAAACTGGGCAATATCATGTGGAAAACCATATCGGTCGGGAGGAATGCCCGCATTCTCGCGAACAGACCGCCTTACCGACAGGGGAGTAGGAGGAGTAGAGAGAGGAATCATATCACCTGTGTATTCTGGGTCTGAGGTGGTTGGTGAAGGTGTCTCAAGAGTCGGAGTAGGCAGGGACGAGGGACTTGGCACAAGTGGCACTATAGGCACGGTTCCATCATTCTGCTGTGTTCTCCTAACATACACCTTACGGTATCTCAACTCCCCCTGAGCCTGAGTTCTACCACCTTCGGGCTCATTCCTCTCAACTTCCGGCTCAATCACAGCCGAATTCTCAAGTACAGGACAAGGAATACTACCCACACTCACCATCCTCCTCTCACCCTCACTACTACTCTCCCCCTCTCGCCTCATACCTCCTGTATCGAGCGAGTCTCCAAAGGGTGATGTCACATCTGAGGAATAGTATGGTTCGAGCTCTCTGAATGTAACATCCATACTCACAAATAGTCTCTTCTCTTCTGGGCTCCAGCACACATAACCCTTTTGAGTACCCGAGTACCCAACAAAGATACATCTCACAGCCCTAGGATCCAGTTTTCCTACATTTGGTCTTTTGTCATGCACGAAGCACACACATCCAAAGGTTTTAAGGGGAATAATATTTTCATTCGTACCTTTCAGCATCTCAATCGGAGACTTCCAATCCAATACCCGCGAGGGCATCCTGTTGATCAAATAGGCTGCTGTCAGAACTGCTTGCCCTCACAAGTACTTTGGGACTTTCATCGATATCATCATACTCCGAGTTACCTCAAGGAGATGCCTATTCTTCCGTTCTGCTACCCCATTCTGCTCTGGTGTGTACGGACATGTGGTTTGATGTTGTATCCCCTGAGATGACAGGTACTCCCCAAATGCCCTATTGGTGTACTCTGTTCCATTGTCAGACCTCAATACCTTTACAACAGCACCATATTGAGTTTGAACCATTTTATGGAGATCTTTGAAGCAAGCAAGCACATCACTCTTGTTTTTCATCAAGTAAAGCCAAGTCACACGAGAAAAACAATCAATCAAAGAAACAAAATATCTAAATCCATTCAAAGTAGTTGTGGGACAAGGTCCCCATACATCAGAGTGAATCAAATCAAACATATAAGAACTCCTACTACCAGAGCTAGCATAAGAGCTCCTAGTATGCTTGCCTAACTCACACGCATCACACACCAGTTTTTCCTTATTAGCCTTTTCAAATAAAGGCGGATACAACCTACTCAAAACAGGAAATGAGGAATGACCTAAGCGCCTATGATGAAGCAGCAGTAAGTCCTCCACACTCCTCTCAACTCCTCCAGCTCTCTCTACGATGGATGAGAGGGCCGAGTCCATATCCCCCCCATCCATGTACCACAGCCCGCTATGCCAAGTGCCAGTCCCAAGCAACCTGCCGGTCCCCTTCTCTTGGAAGATCACCTTAGGAATATCAAACAAAACAACACATTTTAGTTGTGATATAATGGCACTTATGGATAAGAGATTCACAGGAAAAGAAGGAGCATGCAAAACATTAGACAAAGTCAAAGTGTTGGTACATTTCACAGTACCCTTACCAACTACGGGCTGAGCCGTACCATCGGCAGTCTGAATGCTCTCTGGGACTGCTAGGCGAGTATAGGAAGAAAACTCCCCAGCAGCACCAGTCACATGGCGAGACGCACCAGAGTCAACTATCCAATCTGGTGATCTGGTGGGTATAGAGGCTAAAGCAAATGTATCATGAGTACCTGTGGCTGTGTGGGCAAGAGAAGCAAAGTTACCCCTGGATGAAGATGAGGAGGATGCATCATCTCTCACACTCTTCCCATCACCTGTCAGCTTCTGCCTGTTCCTGAGTGCCTGAGAATAGGCCTCCACGAGTGCCTGATCCTCCTCTGTAAGATCCCCACCAGCTTCTTCTTCCTCCTCTGCAACCATCAGATGTGCCCGATTGCCTCCTCTTCCACCTCTCCGACCTCCACGGCCGCGACCACGACTCCCAAACTGCCCCCTCCCACCTGTATCTCTCTCCTTTGGTGGCTTCGGGCAAGCCTGCTTCAGGTGACCCACCTCACCACAGTTGTAGCACTGTCGAGTCTCGCCCCTGTACCCTGTATTACCTGAGTTAGAGACCGCTAGTGCTGACTTCACTCCTGGAAGTCCTCCTGTCCCAGCCTGTAATCCTATACGGCTCTCCTCCTGTATCATCGCAGAGATCGACTCATCCAGAGAGGGAATCTTCGAGTGGGCTAGCAACACTGCGCTCCTCTGCTCGAATGCTGAGTCTAGATGCCTCAGAAAGTGAATAGTCCTCCTCTGGACATCTCTCAAACCCTTCTTGCAATTTGGATCCAAGCAACACTCAGCAGGAGAGAAGTGGTCGTAATCTGCCCACAGTCGCTCCAAATCTGCGGCATACTCCTGAATCGACCTACCTCTCTGTGCTACCTCCTCTATCTCTCTCTCGATCTGGAACACTCTCATATTGTTGTCAATCCCTGCATAGATCCTCATCAACTTCCCCCAGACATCACTCACGGCCTCTATGCCATCAACCGTCTTGGCAATAGATGCAACCATAGAGTTTAGAAGCCAAGTGTGTAGCAGACTGTTTGTAGACCTCCACTCATTGTACCCAGCTGAGCCCTCAGCTGGCACGTCCATCTCACCTGTGATATACCCATCCAGGTTCTTCCCTACTAGAGCCCTCTTAACTCGACGCGACCAGCTCAAATACGTGGCTGGCCCATCCAGTTTTATGTCCACCGACTGAAGGTCCAACTTCTGTAACTTTGGCTTGCTTTCAACAGAAGTTTGGCTCCCGGCCAATAGTCGCACCACAACAGCGAGCTCATCAGGAGTCAGCTTCGCACAAGCCTTCGCAAACGCATTCCCGGTCTCCTCTTCTGACATTGATCGGACTTAGATCTCCGCCTCACCTATCTATCTTGGTCCGAATCACTCCTAATAACCTCTTAAACCCGATCTTGCACCCTCAAGACGGATCTAGGTCATCTCCTCCTTTCTTCTTCTTCTCTCTCAACCCGATCTTGATCTATTTCATCAAGATTCGAACCAAACCCGATCGAAAAAACCGATCAAAACCCAGTTCTCGGGTATCGTGGGGTATAGGCCCCCCACGCCGGCCAAATCAACCCAAGAACCTTACCCTAGGTGGCTGGCCGGCCTTAAAGAGGTGGCTCGGCCTAGCTGGGTCAAACCAAGAGAGAAGAAGGTGGCTGGTCGGACCTAGGCGGAGTGGAGCTCGGCCAAGAGAGAGAGAGGGCGGAGAAGGAGGTGGCTGGCCGGACCTAGGCGGAGCAGGGAGAGGGACCTAGGCGGAGCAGGGAGAGGGGCCGGCCAGAGTCAGATCCGGAGCTGCTGACCTAGGTGGCTGAGGCCAGTTCTGCGGCAGCGGAGCTCAGGCGGGCCAGGAGGCGTCGGGCGGAGCTCAGGCGGGCCAGACGACGTCGGGCGGAGCTCAGGCGGGCCAGACGACGTCGGGCGGAGCTCAGGCGGTGCTGGCGGAGGGGTGGGGCGGAGGTCTGCTACAGTAACGCGGGTTTGCTACAGTAACGCGTTTTTAGGTTTTTTCAGAGAAGGGCTCTGATACCATTTTGACAAAAATAAACTGAAAAATTGTATTCAGATCTGGTTCTCTCATGCCTCTATAGGCATACATCTTACATAAAAGTCCCTACAAATGACTCTATTCTTTTCTTACCAAAAGGTCCCTATATTTTCTATAGAGACACAAACATACAATTAATCTCAACAGGTAGTAGAACTAAGAGTAGATTAATCATCGTCGTTCATAAGAGATTGTGGTGTGTGTGTATATATATATTATGCACAAAGAGAGGGTTATCTTTGTAATTTGCATCAAATTAAGTGACAATTACTATTATACAGTCTTAAGTTCCTTTATTCTGAAATGCAAAATTCTAAAAAAATAACTTGATGCTTGGAAGAAAATATAATATTTTGTATTAAGAATATGATTGGGATCATTGTATACTTGCGATAAGGTTGCATTGCAAATAAAGTTTTTAAGGGGAATACATTTTCCTCTTTTATTTTGTCTTTCTTAACGTCAATGGTTCATTCATTTTCCTACCTTGTACTTTCAAGTTCAACGGTAGCACATATTTTGTGTATAAGCTCAAGTAGGTAAATATAAGCTCAAGTTATGTAACCAGACAGAATATCTACAGTAACCGTTGTGTACTGATAAAAGAAAAATTACACCTAATTAAACAATCTGTGAAACGAAAAATGCATAAAAGAAAAATATAGAAAAATCATTATATATGATATATTAAGCTCCTACAAATTATATATGCAAAACGGTTTACAAATTTATTGGTGGTCCGGGATTGAATGTGCTCTCTCACCGACAATCCCAAAACTCAGCTCAAAGACAATTAATATTTGAAAGGATATCAGATATGACATGCATATATATAGCTTTATCCTCTAGCAAGTTGCGAAACCAATTGCAAGTAGTACTAGTATTGTTTGCATTTTGGCTATATATACGAAGCTGTTGAGATATCTATATACGAGGACCGATTGAAACTTTAGACCTATATACCAATCCTACAGCTTGCGACTGCGACAATTATGGTTATGTAGTCACTAGTCACTAGTCAAGGATAGATATCTATATATGAGGACCCATTGAAACTCGATCTGGACCATACAAATAAAAACATTATGTACCAATCCCACAGCCTGCGACAATTATGGTTATGTAGTCAACATCCTTCACGTATAATATATATAGCATCTTTTACTAAAGAACAAAGCTCTTTTTTTTTTATTATTATTATTATTATTATTATTTAGTTGAAAGAATGAAGCATTGCTTTTTTTCGAACTAGAAATTTACAATTACATAGGAATATGATATATTAAGGATGAGTATATTTGATAGTCGGTGATAACAACATTGAAAGTAATTGAAATATATAAATAAAATGAGTGAGGCTATGGTACAATGCATAGTGCGGATTGGTCCGCACTATGGATCAATAACTTCGCTTTCGAAGTTTAAATAATCAATTTGAACTGTTCAGCATGATCTCCATATGTAAAAACTCACTATTTTGAATGGTCTAGAATTTTTAGATGTAAATTTTGATCTACAAGTATATTTTTGATTCATAGTAGAGACCAATCCGCACTATGCATTGTAGGCTTGTATAGTTGCAGCATAACCTCACTCAAATAAAATTATAACTATAATCTTTACTACTTCAATTGTGTATCGAAGTTTAAAGTAATTTGAAGATCATGACAACAGGAACTTTATGTAGCACGCCACTCTATACATTGATGTATATGCAAAGTGTAAATTATACATGTCATAAAAAATAGTAAAAACCAAAAAAAAAAAAAAACATTAGTCAATCCAGCTCACCCCTGCTCCTTTTGTTCCTGCTTTCTTCATCACCTCTCTAATATTAGCTGAAATATCCCACAAACCCACGCTTGCATATGCATTTGAAAGTGTTACATAACCTGATACATCATCTCTAGAGAAAAATCCTTCACCAAATTCACCACCACCTCCATTCATCAATGAAGCCTCAACCAATGAATGCTTCATACTTGCACTCACATTATAAGGCATATTTAAAAGTAAATTCTTAGCCTCATCTAATCTCCCAGCCCGGTTAAGTATATCAACCATGCAACAATAATGCTCTAGTGAAGGCGTTATCCCATAATTTTTCTCCATGTTCTCAAAAATATTGCATGCATCATTGACCAAACTGGCATTTCTAAAAGCATAAAGTAAACTCAAAAAGGTTATCTCATTAGGTCTCACCCCAGATTCCATCATCTCATTAAACAAATTTAATGCCTTTCCTGATAAACCATTATAGCTGCAACCCATTATCATGCCAGTCCAACAAGCTACATCTTTTGTCTTTGCTAATTCAAAAACCCTAAGGGCATCCTTGATAATTCCACATTTTGAGTACAGGTCTATTAGACAAAGGGTTATTATATTATCTAATTCAAACCCTACTTTTATAGTGTAACAATGTACATGTGAACCACCTTGTAACCAGGAAAGAGAAGAGCATGCTTTAAGAATGCATGATACAATGTATTGATCTGCTTCTATTTTAAAAATTGTCACCATTTCTCTAAACAAAGAAAATGCGATTTGGTTTGAGCCATGTTTCACACAAGCTGATATAATACAGGTCCATGCCATAGCATCTTTACATGTTAAACCCTTGAATATTTTTAATGCATCATATATCCTTCCACACATAGCATAAAAATCCAAAAGAGATGTCCCGATAACATGATCTAAATCATATCCAGTTTTCACTATGAAAGCATGGCCCTGACACCCTAATTTGATATCTTCCATGCTTGAACAGACCTTTAATGCATTTAGTATGGTAAAGAAATCAGGCATTATACCTGAATTATGTATACATCTAACCATTTTAAGTGCAAGAGTATCATGCCTATTAATCACCAGTCCAGAGAGCATTGAATTCACAAGTGGTAGCCTTTCTGAAACTTCCTCACTACAATTAACATGGAATTCAAACACACGAATAGCATCAGTAATATTGCCACAATTTCCGTACATGTCAATTAAAGCTGAACCGGTATGACAGTTCAACCCATAACCAGATTTCAAAAGGTAACAATGAATTTGCCTTCCCATTCTCTCAAACTCAAGGGATCCACAGGCCTTGAGCACGCAAGGAAATGTGAAACCATCAAATCTTAAACACCTCCTATGCATCAGCAAAGCATAATTCAGTGCTTTGTCACTCTCAATTTCTGCCAAACCAGCTATCATGGTATTAAATGAAACAGCATCAGGTGGCGAGATGCAATTAAATAGTTCCTCTGCCTCATTTACATAACCTTCTCGCAAATAACCCGAGATCATGGTGTTACAAGAATTAGTGTCAGCCAAATGAAATGCATTAAAAAAATTCCGGGCTTCACTTAAAACCCCACATTTAACATACATGTCAATAATTGTATTTCCTAAAATTGTATCACACTGTATTTCTCTCTCCTTGATGAAATTGTTTATGAACCTACCAAATTCAAGGTCATGGGCCAAGGCACATGCCTTTAAGGCAATTGAAAGAGTATGTGCGTTAGGCACCTCTAAACCATGATTTAGCATATTACTAAAGACCCTCAGTGCCTCTTTTGCATTTCCATGACGTGTGTAATTAGAAATCAGGGTGGTCCAAGAAGCCACATTTTTGTGCGGCATTTCATCAAACAGGTTGTGTGCGTGGGAGTGATAGGCACATCTGGAGTACATATTAATGAGGTTGTTTGCTATGTAAGTGTCAGAACAGATACCTACTTTAATCAGGTGAGAATGGAGGGAAAGGCCCAGTTCAATGGAGAGTGATATCGCATGACTGCGTATCGTTTTCGCGATCAATTCAAAATCCACAACGGGGTAGGAGATGCCAATTGAAGCGGCGTTAGTGTGAGGCCTAATTGAACATAATCTCGCCATTGATACACTCCGCTCAATTCTCTTCTACCTCCGGGGGAAAGTTGAGAAAGAGAGACTGAGCATGGATCAGAACCAGTGTTATTACTTGTCAATTTTGCGAGTCTGATAATCTGATCTGATTATATTATTGCTTGCTAAAGATCTGTTTTGTCGCATCTTTGCCTATCCTTTTTTATTGCTCTTTCAGACAGTCTTTTGGGCCCAGAAGCCCATGGGCTAGTTTGGTATTTATCCAGTATTTAGCTATTCAATTTCTATTGCATCGACCCATTTTACCTTTTCTTAATTAATCTGAGTCTCCTAGTCCTCGGTAATTAACAAGGGAAACTCAAACCATACAAACAAGAGTAAAAATTTGCAAACAGCATCTAAAGACAATAAATAGCCTTTAACGCGTAATTGATTAATGCAATTATTATCACCAAATAATTAAGCCCATATTTGAGGACTGAGATTGCCTTTACAAAATGAAAATTGAAATAATCAGACAGGATAACCGATAAAGGTAGTTGCTACAATGGGACTTCTCACTTCATGTTTCCCCTTATCATCTACCCATGTCAGTGAAGCATGAACTACCTCCTCGTCTCTGTTCCTAATCTGCCCCTCTATTCTGACCTCAAAGCTCTGCTTCTCATACTTCTCTGTAAACACCAACTTATCCGGATTAACAGTGATTAAGAGTCCCTTAACCCCCTTTACTACTGCACTGTAAGTGGCCTCCTTATCCCCAACATTTGTCACAGTTCTCTTAAAAACCTTAACAGCCTTTTCTGTTAAAGAGCTTCCATTTTTACCCTTGAAAAAGGTGATAAAAGAAGGGTAATTGAGATCCTCCGAAGCATCACTGCAATTGATTGACGAAGAACGGGTGATAATCTTGATTTGATCATAAGTAAAATTGGATGCACATAGGAGTTTTATGTAGTCCTTGGGCCCGGCATCGTATACTAGACCCGGATCGAGTGCCTTGTTGGGTTCGATATGTCCCGAGCCCATGGCTAGAGGAGTTGCCACGTGGCCTTTTGTTCCTATATCTTTAATTGGCTTGAGTGTGTTATCTAAATAACTCGCTGTTGTCATAATTGCTGAACGGATCATGGCCGGGCTCCACTCCGGCCGTGCAGCTCTGAGCAATGCTGCCACACCTGACACATGGGGACACGCCATGGAAGTGCCAGATATAATGTTGAATGGTGCAAAGAGCTCACGGGACCCAACATAAGCTACCGATGAGTTTTGAGCCCATGATGCGAAAATTAGGGATCCCGGTGCCGCTATGTCAGGCTTTAACACCTTTGGACAGCTGGCTGATGGGCCCCGCGAGGTGTAACTTGTCACTTGAGGAGCGGTACCCACACCTAAAATGGTCTTTCGAAACTGTAAAGTAGCCGTAGGATTTGAGCTCTTATTGATGTAGCCCAAAAGTATGGCCCCATCTGATGGCGTTACAATAGCCCCAGGGAAAGAGAAACTGACATAAAATTCACTGTATATGTAATCTGTTATGAAGAGACTGCCATCTACTTTGGCAGCTCTAACTGTCTCTACGGCCAAACCGATGTAGTAGTCTTTCGTGCTGCATACCACAATACAATTCCGAGTTTGTTTTAACCTTTTCTCATCCGTACAATTGCCCATAAACTTTAGAGGCAAATCTTTCAAAAATACAGGTTTTCCAGGGTATATAGATTCAGCATCAATCAATGTGCCATCTCCGAGCCGTACTTCTCCACTAAAGACCCGGTTCACTGTGCTGGCTGCTACTGTAGTTAGCCAGGGAGTCCCATTGTGTAAATACCCTAGGTAAGGTCCCTCGTTACCTGCTGAGGTAATTACAACAATACCCTTTTCCATTGCGGCAAAAGCAGCTATGGCTATGGGGTCTTTGTATAAAGGCACCCCATCAAACCCTAACGACAAGGAAATTACATCAACACCATCAGAAACAGCTCGTTCGGCCGCTGCTAAAATATCAGAGGCGTAGGCGCCCTCATCCCAAAGAGCCTTATACATTGCTACCCTTGCACGTGGCGCCATACCGCTAGCGGTCCCCTCAGCATACCCAAAGAAGGAAGCCCCAGGTACAACACTGCCGCCAGCTGTCGATGAAGTGTGTGTACCATGACCTTCGGTGTCACGTGGTGTCGTGTTGGATAGTGTTAGATTAGGGTTGTTAGCTAGCAGCCCTTTGTTGAATGCTCGTGCACCTATAAGTTTGTTGTTGCATGATGAGGGGCCGAATCCAGGACCCGTTTCGCATGCACCATGCCACCTTTTTGGTGCCGGTGGAAAACCCATGTCATTGAAACTTGCACTCTCGGGCCATACACCAGTATCAACTAAACCTATAATAACATCCTCCCCTCTACCAGATGCAGGCCATAGACTAGCACCTGGCTGATCAAGACCAAGAAATTTCGGGGTGTATGTTGTGTCAGGTTTCACCGGCATGTCAGAATGATATGACAACACCCCAGGTGTGTTTTTTAGGAGAGAAAGTTGTGGTTGAGTGAGCCGTGCGGCGAATCCATGTGCCACATTGTCGTATACATAAAGAATATCTCGCACGGGATCCGATGTGTTGTCAGTGGTTACAAGCATTGAAGTGTACCAGTCGTGGTGAGTTGAGTAGGCTTTGGGCATGAGAGATTTGTCCATGTAGACGATGTACATGGCAGGATCTGCTGACACACATGTTAGTGAAAGTAGTATAGTAACAGTGAATGTGATTACTGGTATATGGAGTTTCATAGTGTTGGAATTAATTGGTTATTGGATTATGATAACTATGAGGAAGTACAGATGGTACTTATACAGAAATCGAGAGGCATGCATGTGAGTGTTCAGGAGAAGATCGAATTAAGATATGGGATATGAATATATGATCGATATTATTTTGCATTCTATTTTGGTGGGTGGTTAGTCACAATTTGTACAAGCCAAGGCCAAGCTGTGTAGGGTCCACAATATATATATATATATATAGAAGTTGATTTAAATATATATGACTATGAGAGAGAGACTCGCAAGTGTGGTGGAGAGACTATTGGCGTGTATAACGCATGGACCCAAAACTCGTTTAATTTCTTCACGGATCTACCTTAATTAGATGATTTAATTCATAGAAAATTGTGGAAAGATAACGTTATTAATTAATTAATTACCCGTAGAAAAACAGCCTCCTTCACTATTTAATTAAGCAATGGAATTGCACATGCAAATTAGGTACAGCCATCTTGAAATTTTGTTTTAGGAGCTGTCTGCTTGTCCCATATATATACAATTAATACAAGAGAAGGGATCAAATTACATCTTTTTTTTTGTGACACACTTTGACACCTACCATTTTCAAAGTCCAAATAGTCGATCCAAACCGTTCAACATGATGGATATATTAAAATGTGCTTGGAGATCAAATTTTACATTTTTTTGAATTTTTTTACTATTTATTAAGATGGTTACAAAATTGTTGTTTTTAGACCATTGAAAAACAGCGATTTTGTAACCATCTTAATAAATAGTAAAAAAATTCAAAAAATTGTAAAATTTGATCTCCTAGCACATTTTAATATGGTGATCATGTTGAACGGTTCGGATCGACTGTTTGAATTTTGAAATCTCAAAATTAACCTATAAAAAAACGGTGTCATGATGTGTCACCAAAAAAGGTGTAATTGGATCCCTCTTCTTAATATAATTGCGTAGATATTTAGTTTCTATTTTCCTATATATATATTGTTTTGGGTGTAGGGGGTCAACAGAACTTACTAACATATCAGCAAAGGAAATCCCAATCAAATCGCAAACAAATAAACAATAAACAATATTTATCAAAAATAATTAAGGCAAAATGCATGGAAGTTGTGAATTGCTATTTGATTTATTGCTAGATAATCATTAATCAAGTCTGCATATCGATCTCATGCCTCTTTCTTATAAGGTGCTTTTTGCTATTATAATAGCAATTGAAAGAGTATGGTTTTTGAGTTAGATATGGAACCGTGGAAGCATCATCTTAAATATGACCGTAACCTTTTTGACTTTAGGCCCCTCAATTAATTTTATAGAAAATCATATAATGACACCCAAAGCTCTATTTCACCTATGACGATTAATTAAACATCTTAAGAAAAACAAAAACCAACTATCTTGTTTCTGCTTCAAGAAATAGAAAACCTTATAGATTGGGTCATTAATTTACTGCAAAAATTGAATGATTTCATAAATTTAATTATATGAATAGAAAGGAGAAGCAAGAAATTGTTGGTAGCTTTCTATGAGTGAGTCTATAATATTTTGCAAAGCGCACATTGATATGTGCTATGGATTCATATTTTTGTTTTTAAAGTTCAAACATGTGATTTGAACCTTTCAACATGATCTTCATATGAAAATATATTTAGATACCAAATTTTACATTTTTATAATTTTTTTATAATTTTTTAGACAGGTAGAAAATCACATGATCTAAGGATTCTGGACCTTGAAAGTAGTGAATAGCATCAATCGCTTTGTATATATAATGAGTGAGTCTATGGTATTGAATCATTATTTACATTTTCAAGGTCCTGAAGGTCGATATGAACCGTTCAACATGATTTCCATATGAATATATACTTGCAACTAAATTTTACAATTTTTAGATTTTTTTTACTACTTTTTTAGATACGTAGAAAATCACTGTTTTTAAATGGTCCATAATCTTCGGATCAAATTCTTTTCCACCTATCTAAGAAAATAGTACAATAATTCTGAAAACTATAAATTTGGTCTGCAAGTACATTTTCATATGGAAATCATGTTGAACGGTTCAGATCGACTATTAGGGCCTTCAAAATGAAAATATGAGTTCATAGCGCGGGTCAATATGTGCTGTGCGCCTATGCATAGTACCATAGCTTCACACGTATATAATTCCCAGAAGGAAATCATAAAAGAAACAATTCCCTGAAAGGAATAAACAAGGAACAATTTGGGCTGGACCACTGCAGGGATTGGGGCATGACAATTGATCCACCCACTATTTTCTCCTTGTATAAATGTTTTCATCCGTTTAAAACTCATTGCCAAACTAATAAAAATCTGTTTATCTTCACTACTGAGTATCAGGATATATTCTTTTTAGTTTAGATACAATGCACCTGATATTTTTCTATCAAATATACTGTTATGAACATGCCTACTTTTTACTTTATAGCATATAGGTCATTATTTTATTGCTCATTTGACAATTCTTATGCAGATCAATAATATGATATGGGTATCCTTTTTATCTTCATTTGACTTGCTTTTAAATGAATCAACCCTTTCAATGCTGCGCACTTGAAAATTGAAATGCATGTTTCTATCTGAGGTTGTACTTGAACAGTAGTTCTTATTATCCGCATATTTCACATCGACCATTTCAAACCGCCACTCTCCATATTACAAAATCCGAATCATCTTAGGTGGATATGGAACTCTCGTACTGTGATTAATATCGATCTTCTATTTGTTATTTAGGATTCTGTAAATTTCAGCAGTTAGTCTTGTATCAGAACGTGTGTACCACCCTGTACCAGTTCTAAAATGCCAATATTTCAATTCTTGACTCTGCTGAAAAATGAAATGTTACAAAGAAACTGAAAATACTGGTAAGTAATTTGATAAATATTTCTTTTTAATGGAATTGTATTCTCAGGAGAGAAATTATCAATGAATTGTCTTCTCACTCCTTACCACTCTTTAATTAAGTCACACATATTACTGAAATATATGCAAAAACTTCTCATTATTTCTATTTAACACAAACATTTGACTAAAAGGCACACAAAAATATTACATTAACTGAAAATCAAGCTTCCATTGACAGACGAAACATGGTCACCGCCTGGTACATTAATTTCTCCATCGAGATGATATATTATAGACCTGAGTGCGTGTGCTGCTCTCATAACTGCTGCTATCGCCAGAATCTGATACAGTCTTTTGTAGCAAGCTTGCCTTTTCCAAGGGGCTGTCTTTGTAATTTGCACCAGGCCGGCGATCCTGTACGTACATAATTAATATGTTGATAGATTTCGGATATTTTTAAATAGCTGTAGAATCAATGTGCATTTTTAGATAACCTAGTGATCCTGTAATTGAAATTTTCAGATTTTTAAACTTTAATAATGTAGTGAACCGTAAAGGAAAAATATAATCTCTGTGCGACTTACATCACGATAAGGGAAATCATCAACTTCAAGCATGTGAACAACATGACCCATTTTAGGCCTCTTGTGTGAATCAGGATCCACACATCTCAAAGCAACTAGAAGGATCTTTTTCAGTGCCCGATTAGACGGTTTCTCTGGCAATTTCGGGTCTAAAACCTCTTCGTAGTTCCTATTTGTCACCATAATCTTCAGCCATTCTACCAGATTAACCTGAAAGTAGATTTCGGATAACTAGTCTTTTAAAAAGATGACAGTGTTAAGTTAAGTGTTAACCATCTTCTCTTAGTATGGTTTGGGGTTTAATATTAGAAATGTCCTATGGGCCAAATTCTTTTGGGCCGAAATTAGATATGGATTAAATCATATTGGGCCTCATAAAATTAAATATGGATTAAATCATGGATGCCTTTTTTTGTTAAAACATAATGTTATAATGTCTAGGCTTCTAATTCTCCTTCATCAATAATTGAGTTTCAGAAGTGGGATCAAGTAAAACAGGCAGCTTGAAGATAGGTATGGGTATAAAGGGATATGATATCGCTTATTCGCTTGTGAGTTCTCTTTTCATTGTGAAATTCAAATTGCTACTAGTTGTATACAGATTATCATCGTGAAATTGAAAGTGCTACCAGTTCTCTTTTCATTGTGAAATTGAAATTGTTACTAGTACTGATTGTCATTTTGCACAACCAAGCGATGGGCAAAAAATAAAAGATAAAATGTTCCACTTCTTATCAGAATAAAATATTATGATTTGGAAACAAATTTATAAAAAAAAAAAAAAATGAGGTTACGAACAAACAAATATAGGTAAGGTTTTTGTTGTAACTCGGTGATAAGTTAAGGGTGGTTTTTGCAAAGTTTACTAACCTCGCCAGGTGGACGGCTGTAGTCTACCGGGTTACGACCTGATATGATCTCCATTATAAGTATCCCAAAACTATACACATCACTTCTCTCATTTAACATGCCAGTGCTTGCATATTCTGGTGCTACATAACTGCACAATAGAAACATACCATCATTAACAAGAAGATATTTTGGTATGTAGCACAAAATTAAGGGCAAACCCCATTATATTTGAAGAATACAAATTAATACAACGCTGTAAAATATCCTTGCTCTTAGATTATATTGATCCGATTAACTCTCAACTCACACACACTCTATTAACTAGTTTGAGTTGAGATTTCCCAATTAATTCTTCTTCCTCAAATAAAATTATAGAATTATGAGTTACTTTTGATTAAAAGATTTAACTGAAAACTGACCCAAATGTACCCATCACACGAGTGGTGACATAGCTTCTTTCAGATCCCAAAAGCTTTGCTAATCCAAAATCAGAGACTTTGGAGTTCCAATTCTTATCCAGTAAAATATTGCTTGATTTAATGTCACGATGTACTACTTTCGGCTCAAGCCCTTCATGTAAATATGTAATCCTGGTCAAAGTATAATTAATTAAGGCAATATTAATTATATCAACAAGGATGAATGAGAGCATTCATTCCTTTGGTATAAAGATTGAAGAATACAAGTGGTCAATTTGCAATTTGACCTGCAGGAATACAAAAATTACCCTTTGGCAGTTGAAAGAATGATGTTCATGCGAATATCCCAATTTAGAGGACTAGTAGATCCCACATTTCCATGAAGCCATTGCTCTAAGTTGCCGTTATCCACGAACTCATAAACAAGTATCCTAAAGTTAATTCAAAACATGATTTACTCATAGAAAGTATTAGTCATATTGTATATGATTATCCTAAAGAGTACCTGTTTGCCCCCTCAACACAAAATCCCAATAATCTTACTAAGTTCTTATGCCGAACTCGACCAATTGCCTCCACTTCTACCTTGAATTCCCTTTCAGCTTGGCCCCTGATATAAAAGTCTTTATCACAACCTTGTCACCTTGTATGCTATGAGACATGAAAACTTCTTTTCAAAAAGTGTAGAAATTGAATCTCGTACCAGGTTAGTATTGTATTTGAACTTATTTAAAAAACAGAGATGGAGATTTGAAGCATAATTGGGGCATGGAAATTATGGGGATTTTAACCCTACTACTCTGTGAACTTTGCAGTATTAAATTTTGGAGCATCTGAAATCCTTCATAACCAAGAGAGAACATGTACAATAATTACCTATTATTGAGCAAATTTTTGACAGCTACATGGACCCCGTCATGAAGAACACCTCGGTAAACAATACCATAGCCTCCTTCTCCAATCACATTTTTATCTGAAAAACCATCTGTTGCCAGTTCAAGCTCGCGCAATGTGTACCAGTGTCCCCACCCCAGGTGTGACACTTCTGGGCCCTGTTAGAAGTTTAAAAAGGTAAAGTGACAGTAAGTAATACAGCTAAACCTTGGCAGTTGGCAGGGATAAAGATTTTTAAGAGAGTAGTTTTGGCTTCATGCAGCGCACGACCATATGCATTTACAATTAACAATTATGCTTCCTGTTAAGTATTGATAACTGAGATTTTTATTGCATTTACAACCAAACAGGCATGAAATAATACCAAAATTCTCACCATTTCGGCATCTCTGTTATCTACAGAGCTTCCCTGTTTCTCTAGGTGCTCAATCCGACACCCTTTACCAATCTCCACATAAATTCTCTTCATACTCAGCTCTCCAATCTCATCCTTCAACAAAGCCGCCTTTTGATCGATTTCACCCGCATTCTGATTCTGTGTTGCAATAGGGACTTGTTCGATTTCTAGTATTTCTTTGGAGAAAACAGGGATTGAAGGAGTCTTTGGGCGGCGCTTGGAGGCAAGCCATAGAGAGAAGAGAATTAAGAGAAGAACAAATGCAACACCAATGGCTATACCGAGAATGACCCATAGACGAAGGCCGAATATTGCGGTGTGTTTCGAGAGTATATCCTTCAAGTATGGAGAATTGGAACCTGACATTTTCTCTAATTTCTAAGATGGTAAAGATGGTAATTCTGGCAGAATTATGGGTCTAAGTGGAAATGCGAGATGTGCTTTATGCTACATGAACATCACTAGTATGGAAACTAATAAATATTCCATGTACAAAAGATGAGAGCTTTTTAGAGGAAGAATTGAAAAAACAATTCTGATGAGAGATTTGGGAGAAGATAGAGGAAATGCAGAAGGTTTTGTTTATGAAAATGTTGCATGGGAAAAGAAAGTGGCACTGAATAGTGTGGAATAGTAAACTAACAGCACCAATAGTATAGTGGGTCTCTGTACTCTGTAGTTTTTTTTTTTAATTTCTTTTGAAATTGAAATAGCAATACTGGCAAAATGAAAGGTCAGCTTTTTGTAGATTGAAAGGGAATTGCCATTTTATATATATATGGGCCATGGGGGAGGGGGATATATCTGATTTATTGCTTATAATCAGGCTGCAGGGAGAGCAGATGAATAGAAAAAGAAAATTCAACAGACTTCTTTTTGTATTGACTGTAGATCTTATGCGGCAAGTTTACGGACGACAAGGAAATGAACGGCTTATAAAATAAAAATGAAAATAAAGAACATGAGCCCCTACCCAGTACCCACCCCTAAGACAGTGAATTATCACATATGTGGTAGGGTAAACTCTGCCACAGAGAAGCGGTCAACCGGGGACCTGGCATTTAATGAGTCGGAGAGTAGAGACACAGAAACAGTTGGAACTAATTTCTCAGAAAAGATAAAATTACAAGGACTCAAGGAGTGTGAAATCCAAAGCGTTTGCTTTTGGTATGGAAGGAATTTAAGTAGCTTCCCTTCCAGTGGTAGAAAGAAATCTTCAGTTACCTTGTTTTGGCCTTTTCTTAGGTAATACATGCATATATGTTATGTTTATTCTTTTTCACAAGCTTGCTAACCATAACCATAACCAACTGATTGATTACCTAAATGCTGGTCCAACTTGTAATAGAGATTGATGATTGATATTAGACTAAATGTTGTACGTCTTCTCGATCTGTTCTCTCTTTCTTGCCTTATTCATCTGTGTACGTAATCGTTACATCTACGTACTCTCACAATCGATCCTTGTTCCCTCATAGTCTCATAGATCTACTTCTCCAAAAAAAATCTTCTCTTTTTGGTAGACATTCACGTGTAAGCTAGCAACAACACGTGTAAGCTAGCAAGATGAATAATGAAATTGTTATGCTCTAAAGTTAATATATATATTATGTACTTATTGTTATTATTCTAAATCAGACCATTCCATCTAAAATGAACGCCTTGGATCCAACCAATTTAGATTTTATTAAAAGAGTACGTTCTTAACTGCAAGCTTAGTGCAGTGACGTACACAAGTGTCTCTGTCTCTTTACGAAGAGACTCTTTTCTACCAAAAAAGTAGCACAGCCACAGCAGTGACCGACCACATAGATGGTCCATCTTCGTACTACCCACAGAGGATCTGAGTTATTTTATACGAAATGTTTTAGCTGTCATGATAGACACTTTAGAATAATTAAGTGGGCCCAGTTTCACAGGCTAGTGCTGCACTAGTTGCAGCTTTAACCCTACTGCTTACTTTTGGAGCGACTTCATTTGTGTAGGTCACTAGAAAGTAGAAAGGATACTTCATACTTCCATGGAGCTTTTCTGAAATTGATCATTCGTGGTGTTACTGGTGTTGGTGCTGTTGAGCATGTCGTAACCGTAACTGCAACCATAATTGCTGCATTTTACATTCTTTGCGGATCATATAAAGAGAGGGCATAAAATGCCCATTTTTTGTTTTTTGTTTTTTTAAATAAAAATAAATCAAATTATCCGGGAAAAAAATTGATTGTTTTATTTCTTCAAAAAATAGATGGTTCCGTGTGGTCCCATCCGAATTTATTTTTGGGACTCGGTAGTTTCCGAAATTTGCAGTGTGCTTCGATCACAGAAAATTCAAAAATTACTGTAACGTGGTAGTTTTTGGAACTTTTTTTTAATTTTTGTTAAATTAAACGTTGAAGTTGTGTATATCTGATAGGTATTGAAATCAAATTAATAGTTCAGTTTTAGTAATTCTTTAAATTTTGTGGTTGTTAGTGTGGTTATTACGAAAATCAGTGGGACTGAACTATTAATTCAGTTCCACCTCTTTAGACTGAAGTCCAAGGTTTTAAATAGCGAATATCATGCATTACAGAAAGGTTAAAACAAAAGCTATCGCGAATAGCATAGCTACAGTAGAAGCTACCCTACATAGCTTTTTTTTTTTCTTTCAAAAATTATATTTTATATTCCTACTAATTATCAACATTATCGAAAATTTCATAGAGCAATAAGTAACACCGAATTGATTAATAAATTATGATATTCATATTGAACCAATATAAAGTCCAAATTACTATTCGAAATATCTCTAGTAATATCTCCATTCCATTATTAAGCACGTTGGATGTCCGATCCGCCAACGGCTACGATTGAAAGATTAATTTTTGGATTTAATCTCAGCTCTCCAATCACATAATCTATCTTCTTTTGATTAAATGCATCTGTTTTATGTATAGAAGTTTAAATTTAGCTACAAACATATTCGCCACACATACCGCCACACGATGCGTTACAATTAAAATTAAACAGACTCTAAAATTTAGCGATATAATTCTCCGTTTTCTTATTTTTTTTGTTTCCTTATTTCTTCCTCTCCAATTGAAATTTTCTATATGGCGGATTACAATGCAAATCAATTTTTTGTTCACTTATTTATCTACTTCCTTATTTCTATACATATTACTGTAATAAATGTAGAATATATTTCTAATTTTGTTTTTTTTATGAAAATTTGTCATTTTGTATGAGAATTTATTTTTGTTATCTTATCATATATTCTATTGCAACACACGGGCACGATACTAGTCATAAACTATCTATCTTTTTCTATTCAAAATAATCTAAGCATCATGGCATAAACTATTTATCATTTTCTATTTAAAAGCAAAAACAATTTGGTTCTTGAAGAAATTTTGTAGTTTGGGCCTTTAAATAAAAACTTATGTAGCTTCGCATGCGCTATTTGTGCTGCACATCATTGCGGACCACTATTACCCCTACAGTGGTCTAAGCTGAATTGCACTTTTATCCATATATATATGACACGCTTCTCTGGTCTCTGGACGAGGAAGGATCAACTTAATTAATATTGGTGCCTGCATCTGAAGCCCAACGTAACTTTGTGTTCGGTACGTACGGTACTAAACTCTTTGACATTTGTTGGGGATTCGAGGAATTGACAATGAAATCCATTCCACCCAGACTTTAATTTTCAAAATATCATCAAGGTACGTTTCATTTGAATAAACTCGACGCGACGGAGATCAAATCTCACTAATTAAACAGCAGCTTAGCGCCCTTAATTAATTTGCCTCATTAATTAATTAATATCATAAAAATTAAAAGATGCTGCATGCATTAGCTTGTCATATACTCATATTCAATTGTATGGGCCGAAACTTAATTACCTGTCGGTCCACGACAACTTAATTTATCACCCGGATGAGCAACTTTTGTTACGTTCCAAGGCATTTCTGGATATTAATTAATTGCTCCTCCGCTTTACATAATTATTTTGAATAATGAGTATCTATCCTCAACTCATAAACAGAATTGATAATATATATATGTTGCTACATAAAACGGACAAAGAAACGCCTCTCTGGCTCTGCCCAACTAACTGTACATTAAGCGCATGCACCAACTATATGGATGCATGCATGTATTGCTCTGTTCCATCCGTTGATGCACTAGTAGTGCTAGACCCATCGGGAACGTATCTTCTGCGGAGTCCTGTGGAGCTTTTAATCTGGTCCGTTCGTTTTGATTTGACAGACCAGATCGGATTAATCTCTCCATTTTTTTTCAATTCGGGCAAAATCTGATCTGGTCTGTCTGATCAAAACGAACGAACCAGATTAAAAGCTCCGCAGGACTCTACAGAGGATACGAATTCTAGACCCATCACCCATGTGCGTTATAACGCGTAAACTGCAAAAGTTTGATATATAGCATAATGTGCAACTGTCCTGTCAAGTATCAATCAATGGATATTATCCATATTCCTGGGTTGGATTTTACACTAATTAAATTAATTGAAAGCAATAATTTTCAGCTTGCATAGCTTGTCATGTCTTACTTTCTTTTGATCTTACGAGTTACGACAAAACTAGTATTAGTCTTACATAAATTTTCAGCTTGCATGACATGCTCATTGCAGTTGGTGCTATTTAGGCCCACTGGGCCAAATACGGGAGGCCTATGAAATTTGGAAGTTGGCCCAATGCTCATATGCTATTGTTGGTAATTAATTTCATATTAGAAAAGGGCAAAGAGAATTTGGTCGAGAAATATTATTGAAATTTCACATTGAGGCGTACCGTTGAGGCGTTGATGGTTCATGATCTGGCCGTTTCTACTTGGAAGCATTGATTGTGCACATAAATTGCTTTTTGGCGCCTCATTAAATGCTCCTACTAAAAGCTACCCATAATTAATTAATTACTTCATCCATCCCTCTACTCTATATATACAATTGACTCAGCGCAGTTCTATCATATTCGCACTAGCCAAATTAAAGCCCAAAACAAAATTAAAGAAGAAGATGAGGAAAAGGGTGAGCATGGGGAGGCAAAAGATAGAGATAAAAAAAATCAAGAACGAGGAGGCGAGGCAGGTGTGTTTCTCGAAGAGGCGCAATGGATTGTTCAAGAAGGCAAGTGAATTGTCGACATTATGTGGGGCCGAGATCTGCATCGTCATCTTCTCTCCAGCCGGAAAGGCCTTCTCCTTTGGCCACCCCTCTGTCGACTCTGTTGCTGACCGCTTCCTCTCTTCCTCCATGCATATGCATGGTAATTAATTAATTAATTAAGTCTATTATATTAATTTATATGTCCTCCTTAATTTCTTCTTGCATGTTTCTGTAGATATATATATATATCTTTGAACAATGCTCAACAAATTTATTCTCTTAGAACAGCTCTATCTGCTGCATGCTCTTTTATTCTTGTTTCATTAAACCTATTATATATTATATTTATCCAAAAATAAATAGTAATGATAAGTATGATTTAATTATATAGGTGCAGCCAGCCACAACCAAAATGGAGCGAAGGTGGGGCGAATCGTGGCAGGATCACCTACCGCAAGGGAGCTGAGCAGACAATGCACTGAAATAAATGGAATGTTGGAGAACGAGAGGAAGCGAAGAGAGAAAGTAGAGGTGGCTATTGTAAAGAAGGAGCGTGAGGGTGGTTTTAACAAGGCCATTGTCGACGGTGTAGACGACCTGAATTTGTCGGAATTGGAGGCGTATGAAAAGGCGCTTGTAAAGTTGAGCCATTCGATGGCTGAAAGAACCAATCAACTCCTGCCTGAAGCAATGGCCCACAGACAGCTGCAGCTGCAGCAACAACAGGTCCCACAATTCAGTGTGCCTGTTAAGCAAGAAATTAGCGGCCTCATTACGGGAGCAAATGCTTTCCAGCCACTTCATACGGGCTTCGGATTTCACCGTGGATCTTATGGCGTTTTTTAAGAGTTGGTTTATTAAGGATTTTGGAATTTGCCTCTTTCAAATAAAGTGCATGTTATGAGTTAAACTTAATGCTAATTAATGAAAGTTTATATATTAATTTTTAATAAGGTTATGAATGATTTCGTGAGTAAATTTTATTATGCAAAACTTGTTCTGAATTTATCCAATATTAAGGTAAGTATTTGATATATATATAAAAAAAAAAAAAAAATTTAGGCTACAAGTAAAATATATTTGATCATCACTTTTCACTTATGTTCAATACTACTTAATTATCCTAGAAGAAGAAAAAAACAGTTTATGACTTACTATTAAAATGCCTTTTATTTCCCAAAAAATTAAGTATTTTTTGCAAGCTATCTTAATTAGGCCAGCGTTACATAACAGCGTTGATGATGATCGATCGATAATCCAGTAAAATTTATTTAATGTTCTGTAAGTGCTAGCTAGATGGCATATTAATTTATGTTTCATATAATATTTGTTTGGACAGTGAGGATGCATGATTTCCTTAATAAATGCTATTTTCTCTTAAATGCATGTTCTATTTTAAAAATAATATTGTGAACTTTGAACGGAAATTTATGGATAACAACTAATATATAGTTTTAGTTTTATAGTCAAATAATTGAAATGGGGTCGACGTGCCTATCCAAAAATTTATTTCCATTAATCTGCATTCTATTCTGAAGTAACAAATGACTAAATGAGGTGTTTGTTTCATTTTTAATTTTTCACCATGTTTTATCTGGGAGCTAGTATCTTTCATCATTTAGCAGTTAGCACAGGTGTAAAACGACAGCTAGCTAATTATATCGAGTTTATCCTCCAAAATTAAACAGAGGATCGATATATGTATGTAAGTTAAAAGAGTAGTAGTTGTCTCTTCATTGTAAGTTGTAATAAATCTTTACATTAATTATTGATTTTCATAAGATTCTGTTTTCTTTTTAAGGAAAAAGAGAATCCAAGTACAGGAAATAAGAAATTAATAATACTCATTTTTTTTCTTGCTTCTTCTGTTCTGAGTTTTTCTTCAATTATCAATTCTGGAAATGTTAGATAAAAGAATTGATATTGTCATTAATGATACAACTTGTATTTGCTAGCTAGGATTATTAGGCTAACTGTTTGTGATTAGAGGTGCTACCGGGTCGCATAGGGTCCGGATACTATTATATTTGAACCCGTACTCTAAAAGTGTTCGAGTCCGAATTTTCATCCATATACTTATTAGTTTCAAATCGGATCGGGTCCAGATCCGGATACTTATCTACCCGTAGATATTTCGGTCCAGTCTTTCAGTTCTGGGTAGATAGATACCCATAACTTATTCGTGGATTATCAGGTCTGGATCCGAAACTGGTACATGTCACAACTCACAAGCACTTGAGAAACCCTTTACATTTAAATATAATTATAATTTCTTAAACATCTCACATAATATATCATTATAATATAAATTGAAAGTTGCTCCAAAATAGAAATTATACTTGTTCTTGTTCATAAATAATACAATATAACATGCTAAATGGCAAAATAAAAATAATAACTCTAATTAATTTGTAATATATCTAAATAAATACTATCCTATCGATTCACAGGCTGCAAGTACATTATTCTAATTACTATTTTGTCAATCGCGGTAATAAATGAGAGTCTTTCATAGTTATTATTATATGTTTTTATATTAAATAATTATAAAGAATGATATTATCATTTTATCAGATATTTATACGGGTTGGTTATTGATCAAATAATTAAATCAAACTCATATTCTATCCATAACAATATCGGTTCCGGTTCGAATCCGAATCGAATATTAAATTATTAATTTTGTAACTGTATCCATAATTTAACTGATTATATTTTTTAAACCATGCTCTATATAAATTAATCGGATCCGGATTGGTGCTGGTGCGGTCCCGGATTCCTTGAAAATTACGAATAAAACTCAGTTGTTCCCAGGTTTACCTTATGGCCGTCGGATTTCTGAAAAAGTTGTGCTATCATGGATCGCTCACAGATCAATTTGATGACATGGAAACGGAAAAGTTTACAACTTTCGCTCCGTTATCTTCTTCGCTAGGCGAGTCTACCTCTCCCTCTCCGTTTGTTAGAAATCGAAATCGAAATCGAATATATATTTTTTTTTCTCTTTTTGTCCCTTGGACGGTTTTACCAGTACCCACCCGATCACTCCGCGCTTGCTCCAGCTTCGACTCTATAGTCTATACATGATCGCGGGAGAAGCGAAACAAAAACGACAGGTCTTCACATTTTATTTGTTCTTTTTTTTTTCCATCGCACTGATCTAATTTCTTAGAATACTTGTTTCAATCCCTTTTCATTTGCAACTTGTGAGCCTGCAACAACAAAGTAAGAAATGACTCTAATTTGCATAAATAAATAGGTTTCAAATGAGTACAGTGTCTCAGCTTTAGCCTTTGCGAGTGATTGTACAGAAAATTCATTTCTTTAATACATTTTATAAGAAATGCATGGGTAATGGGTTCAGTTTAGTACAACTTATTCAAAACTGATTCAATTTTTGTTGGTCCTCGGTAAAAAAATATAGAACAACTTTTTCTTAGTCTATTTTTATATATTTGGGTAAACTTGCATATTTTACCCTTTTTGGTTGAGGAAAAGTATTTTACTTTATTAATAAAAAAATATCTGATTGAATTGATATTCTATTGCCTGAAGAATTTGTGTTATTGGTTAAAAGTAACTTCTGTATTCAAGCGTATCTTTCTTCATCTATGCATTCTCAGTTGCCATATTTTTGAAGATTTAGAGTCAATAATCCTCGTCTAACTCTAAATGTAGAATTAAACACCAACAACCCAATCAAACTAAGAAAGAATGAATAAATAAAAGAATCGAGAATTGTGTTATACTATTGTTATTTTTGCATTTTAACATTGCATGCTACTACTCTGTTGACTAAATATTCGCTTATTATTTGATCTCTTTGGTAGTGCCTCAGATTGATCACAATTTTTCAGAATGAAACATTGTCAAGCTAAAAGGAAGATGAAGGTGCCTCGTACATCTAACTCCATGGATCCTATCTACAAAATATTCTTGGACCATGTCAGGCTAGAGGGTACCTCGTACATCTTACAAATGGATGATACAGAGTACGGCGTACCAGTGTACTTGAAGTATGAAGGAATTAAGACTGCTTCTTCTTATTATAAACATAAGACCAAACCTTTAAAGAAAGCCAAAAATAAGGGAAGTGACCATATTACCCATCCGAGTCCAACTGAAGAGTCTTATGAGAGGTTTCTAAAGCACCTCACATTTAGAGAAGGACTAGAGCTTGAAGGGGGTCATAAGGTCATTTATGAAGAACAAAGGAAGAACATGTCAGCGATATTGACACAACAGAATGGTGTGCGTTCTGACGAGCAGGGCCTTGTGCCTTATAATGGTGCTTCTGGGTCCAATGCAAGATGTTATCTTACGAGTTTATCCACCTTATTACCTTCTCTTTATTTGGTAATTTACTTTTGTTATATGGATAAACATGCCTTTAATTATTTTATTATTCTGTCCTCTGTACCAGTACACTGGACCTATTACATATTATTTTTTACATTGCATTATGAGATTTCAGAGTATAAGAAAATTCCAAATATACAAGAAGAGCATAATGCTGATAAGATTTTTATTTTTAAATGTTATCAGGGAGAAAAGAATGGTTTGGCTGTGATTTCAGCCAATCTGCAATCCTTTGATGAAAAGCTGACAGCAGTGCTGAGAGAGCCATTTGACCAGCATGAGTATGAGGCTCTAATGAATGAAGTGGTCAGTAGAAAGCCGGTGATGAAACACCGAAACATGCGCAACATGTCAAAACGATACCACACCCATGAAGCCGGCCAATCCTATCTCGACTACTACCCTGGTAAATTATTTTAACCCTCCTATAACATTTTATTGGGACTTTGAAAAATGGAGTTCCGACTAAATTCTCTCTGTTGGATTTAGAATTTTTCCTAGAGAGAACATGGGTTTATTGACACTTGGCTGTCATATAAAGTTCACCCTAGCATTGGATCTGCCCATATCTCTTTATTTTATTTCAATATAGCCGCAACGCGGAAAGTGCCTGTGCAGTGTTTAATAATGGAAAATTGTTAATGTGAAAACACAGTTTGTTATTTGGAATAAAATATTGTAGTTACTGGAATAAGGAATGTAATGATGCCTCTGCTGCAATAAATCAGGCAACCTTTTGTTTTTGATACTTCTTTTTGTTGGAAGAAGCAATTAGATAGCTATCACTAATCAGGTTATAAAATGATTCACTGTTGTTTAAATTGTACAAAGCTGTAATAGTTCACTGTTGTTTAAATTGTACAAAGCTGTAATAGTTCACTGTGGTAGGTCTTGTACTGTTCTGGTACCTTTTTTATTTACGTACTTGTCAACTGTGGTAGGTCTTGTCGACTGATTGTTTGTTACCACTCTCTGTCTTATTATACATATAGTTGAAAATTTGATGGTAAAAGCATAGCATCGGGCTTCTGTTGTACATAATTCAGCAATTTGCCATAAATTCCATTTCTATCAGTTAGAAGATAGAGGGTTAGTCTGGGCTTAATTTATACACTTGAGGTTCTTTATCATAGTTGAGGGTCAGTTGGGTTACACCAACAAGCCTTTTTGGTAATTTACAGTGCATTTTGTTGGACCTTGTGGAAACATAGAAATGAGATTATTTTTCAAGGTTCAACAGTTAAAACTACTAAATCTCTTATATTACTCATTATTTCTGTTTTTGAATATTGGACAGGGCGCATGGATAAAAGGATCAAAGTTGCTGCAGCTGAATACCTGCCTGCTGACCTGGATGTTATTCCCCTGCGGGTCTGGGACCCGATTGACCATCAAGTGGTACCGTACCAGGGAACTGTGGATACTGCGACTCCAATGGAGCAGTTGGAAGGGGCGACTGAACCTCCAGTCAATTTACTCTGATGCATACATCCAACTCATTTTGTACAGATCCTATGACAGGATCTCATTTCCGTAGCCCCAGTTTGGGAGGCTTAGTGTTAGGTTACTTTTCTATTACGATATTTTGGTGGGTGTTAAAAAGAAGGACTTATGTGTTTTTTTTTGTTATGGCGCCTATTTTGCCTATTTTGTGTTTAGTGGCAGTGGCAATTAGCCATAGTACTATGTAATTCTAACTCTCTGTTTCATATATGAAATGAAACGGGCACTTCGTTGCCTTTTATCAAAAAAAAGGGTCAGTTGGGTTATAAATGGAATTAATCAGTAGAGGTAATTGGTCCAACTCAGCACCAATATGTTACACTAATTTACTAATTACCTGTTCTGACACCCTTTATGATCTCTTTGTTGCTTAAGTTGCTTAATACTTAACTAATTTCTTTGAAACCTTTTAAGATTTATACTTTTTTTATTTTTTTTGGAAATCTTCGCAGAGGCTGTGAAGTCGTGAGCGGGGCTCAAACTCTCGACCTTTGGGTAGTCACAGTTTTTAGCACTTTTTTTTCTAATCAAGCCCCATCTCGATTAAGATTTATACTTATTAGGCAAAATGCACTTCAGGACCAGTAGCTTGCAGAAATTCAATTCTGCACTTGTAGATATTTTAATTAAATAGGTATTTCGGTATCTATTAATATTAGTGATTATACACCTTTCTCTTTGTTTTGAATTTGTAGACCTGACAATCCGGATCTCTGAAGCAAACAAGTATGAGAGACTGAACCTCTTGCGTAAATTCTTCTTCTGGTTAGAGGTACTCGAAATTTCTCCTAAAAAGCCTTAATTTTCGTTTTGCTCATTTTCTCTTGTTGCAATCTCTCTTGCTTTCTTCTTTTAATCTCTTTCTACTTATTAATATATTCAATAGCAGGCTCTTCATCGACTAATTAAAAAGAAAAGCCCTCTAACATCTTTATCTTATTTGTACATTACAACATTACAGTGTGAATAATTGAATATGGAATGATGAGTCATCAAGTGACTTGATTATTTTAGTGATCTATTATGGCAGATCATGATTTGATAGTCCCATACAGCACCCGCTTGTCTCGTATTGTTTCATTTATATATAAACCATTATTTACTCATGAAAAAGCCAGAAGTAATGATACATTCAGAAAGCAATCTTCGCTGTTCTAAAAATTGATGCAGATGGATTTATGATTTTAGTTCTCTGATCAATCAAATTTGAAGTTAAATTTCTTCTCTGTGCTCAGAATTTGTGTCATGACGGAGCATACATGCCGTGGGTACCGAAGACCTTAGCCGACAAGCCTGTTTTTGATGAAGAGTTTGAGAACTAGGTCTGAACACAATTTTCCTGCCAAGTATCGATGTATCTAATCCATATTACAGGTTTTACACTAATTCAGTTAATTAAAAGAAATAATTTTCTTTTTGCGAGATTTAATAGATTGTGTTGGACTTATTTTTCTTTTGTTGCGGATAGTATTTGGATGACACAGTCATTGCGGTTGGTGCTATTTAGGCCCATTGGGCCAAGTACCAGAGGCCTATGAGATTTGAAAACGGGCCCAATGCTTATATGCTTATATATTTGTCACAGCCCAGCCCGTAGGAAGTAGGAAGCGTAACAGTGGGATATGCTACACGCCGACAAGGCTACAACACCCGTCTGTCGTCTGGTCAAAAGCTGAAAAACAGCTTTATCTCTTCTTTTTTTTCATACTAGGGTTCATTGTTCATAGTTCATACTAGGGTTTGGAATTTATACGTTTCAAAAATAAAGCTACCCAATTGGCCAATTGGACCAGAGATACATTAAAGATGGTAAACATGACCGTACGATAACTTAATGCCACCGGTGTCTCCTTCTTCTCTTTCTTCTCTCTTTTGCATATATACCCTCATAACTATTACTAATTTCTTATCTATGCCTTGGGTGTTTCGTGTTACTTTTGTGTGTTTACACTTTACAGGCTGTGGCTGTGCACCGAGCTTACTCGGCACTGATATATAAAATTCACGGGAAAATTTCCAGGGTACCCATACAAATTTCTGAAATAGCCAATATCTCCATAAAAACACAATAATATCTAATATCCCATCAAAAATTTAACACTCTTATTTATATCCCCTCTTAATTATTTAACTTTTTTATTTAATTATTTTAAAATCTGAACTGACCAATATACCCTTAAACTTTAACATGATGTGTTCTTTCTCCCCTCTTGTCTCTCTCAGCCCCATTCTCCTTTACGACCGTCTCTCTCAGCAAAATTAGATTTTACGTACTGGAGATTGCACGGGAAACCAGTTAACATTTTAAGATATAGTCGAACTCAAAATCAACATTTTTTTCCTCCCTCGTGTCGTGTGTCTTGAAACTGCCACAATTAGCATAACCGTCCCCACTCCGTCATGGACTCATATATGTAAACACCTAATGAGCGGTGAGCCGGCCACCTCTTTTCAAGTGCTTAATAATTAGCACCTAATGGATTCTTCTTCTTTTAATTATATTCTTTTTCGACTCTGACATCTACACATTATTTTATTTATTAAACATCTTTTAACATCGATCTATTGCTTAACAAAATTTAAACCATATATAACCCAGCCTCCTGAACCACCCTCTTTTATCATCTTTTCAGCCAGTACCGTTCCTCCTCTAAAACTTAGCTCGTTTCGCTGCCTCCATTTTAAACAGCAGGTACAGATAGAGCAACTTGTTCACCCATTCATTCAAATTTCGCTGTCCATCTTGATGGAATTCTCTCCTGGGTCTGTGTACCGATGGTACGTACGTACTAGTGTTGGTGGGATTATCCTTTTTTGACTCCCCAATTGTTTTGCACAAAAAAACATACCCTCCTCGCAAATGAACACTGGAAGAAGAGATGGAGGATTGATTTCTCGTGCTCAGAGAGACGCTAGAGAGGAATAAACAATTAGAATGGCCACCTCCATTAAATATTTAAGGACATATTGGTCAGTTCAGTTTTTAATATACTTAAATAAAAATTTAAATAATTAAAAGGGGATAGAAATAAGCTAGAGTACTGTTAAATTTTCATGGGGATATTGGATATTACGGTGTTTTTATGAGGGTTAAAGAAACTGGAATATGCCAAGGAAAAGAAAAGGCAACGCTCTGTGGTCTGTGTTGACGAAATGTGTTTGTTTAACAGTATTTATTATTGTTATTATGTTTTAGCTTGAGATGAGAGTATCTGATTAATAAAATATGAAAGCAGGAGGATGAGGGTAAAGTTCCTGTCCTATCATTCAGCCCAACAAACGTACCATATTCCATTTTTTTTATCATTCCCATGACTATTTTTTATGATCTTCCTTCGTAAGCTATTAAAGTATACTTCTTTCTTGGGGAGGCACTTAAGTAATCACAATGCTTCATTACTCCCAATTTCTATCAACTTGCTCACCTATCATAAAGCTATCATTAAATCCTGCACAAATTTAAGAATTCTAATGTAAATGATATATACGGAATCGTACTATTTTGGAAGAAAAAAAAAAAAAGTAAAAGTAAAAGTAACAAATAGCAAAATAACGTGCTATTCTAGTGAAAATGATTGTCAAACACAAATTAGAGAATTCGAAACAATACTAGAACTGACTATTCTATCTTCTAACGAATTAGTCTAAAATGTGCGAGAAATGACAGTTATTATTATTTAGCTTATTTTTTCTTATCATCATCATCACAATTATAATTATTAATATATTTATTATTACTATTAACATCATCATCATCATCATCATCACCATTATTATTATTAATGCAATCTACCATTTTTTGAGTTAGCAGTTGAGAATAGTGCTAACCCGAGTGATTTGAGAATAGTGCTCACTTTGGACTATTCGAGTTAGTAAAAATGTCGTTTGGATTGTATATTTGGAATAGCGATGGAGGAAATGAATAAAATATTAATTCAACTAATATAATATTTAAAGTAATATTATATTACATTTAATATTTAAACTAATATTTTTTAATACTAATCTAATATTTAAACCAATATTATATTACATTTAACATTTAAACTAATATTATATTACATTTAATATTTGAACTAATATTATATTATATTTAATCTAATATTTTATTTAATACTAATCTAATATTTAAAGTAATATTATATTACATTTAACATTTAAACTAATATTATATTACATTTAATATTTGAACTAATATTATATTATATTTAATCTAATATTTTATTTAATACTAATCTAATATTTAAGTAATATTATATTACATTTAATATTTAAACTAATATTATATTATATTTAATATAATATTTTATTTAATACTAAATTAATATTTAAACTAATATTATATTACATTTATTATTTAAACTAATATTATATTATATTATATTTAATCTAATATTTTATTTAATACTAATCTAATTTGATATTATATTTATTTAATACTAATATAATATTTAAACTAATGTTATATTACATTTAATATTTAAATGATGAACAATAATACGGACTTTACTTAATAAATCTTAATTCACCCCACAATTTAATTAAATTGAACTTCATACTCAAAGATGTCTTACTATTTGCAAAAACTATATACTACTTTTAGACTTATCAATATTTCGTTTTTCTACCAAAAATATGCCCTCATTTTGTGGTGATTTTTTGAATTTTTTGCCCCCCCCCCCCCCCAAGCTTGAAACGTGCTTGGGTTAGAAAGTTGTGGACTCTATGTGTTGATACAATGCAAATTCATGTTTTTGTTGCTTTTGATTTCTCATTTTGAGTTTTCTGTTTTTCTTTTATTACATGGCACTATTTTCCCTATCCTCATTTAAGCACCGGTTAGTTACAAGTAGTTAAACGTACCCAACCGTTCTAATTCAAGAGTGCTTTGCATGCTCGTAGTTTAACCCTTCCACCAACACGAATGCCAATTTTATCAAGAGACTAGTGGAGCAAGAGTGCCAAGGACTCGTAACCATAAGTACGTCATGACGCCATAACATAGGTCATTGGAGTCGCATTTATTTTCAATTTTTTTTTTAAAATTTAACTCAATTTCTCAATTTTTATGCATGTACCATGAAAAACACATATCCCTAAGTATTCATTCATACTTGTAGATATTCCAATCTTTCTAAATTTTATAATCCCCAATTCCCTATTTTAAAAGAAATATTTTCGTTTCAAAACGTTATTTCAATAAAATCCAATTTTTTCATTTTTTTCAAAGTCCTAAAATATCTCATCCTATGAAATTCTTTTTAATCAAGTATGGGGTTATTTTCAATTTAATTCAACGTCGTTCATATTTTTGACAAAAAAAATTTCAAGCAAATCCTAATAGTCACATGAATTTATCAACAAAATACATGACACAAAACTAGCTAAACATCCTAACAAGTCGGACTGGACCCTATATATTCAAGGTTAGGTAAAACCCTAGTTTCAAACAAAAAATTTAGTTTTTTTAGGTTAAACCTTAATCAAAAGTATATATAATTTAGGCTTATCAAATGACTACAATAGTACAATATGATATTTAATCTAACATTTTATTTAATATTAATCTAATTTGATATTATATTTATTTAATACTAATCTAATCTAATATTATATTTATTTAATATTAATCAAATATTTTATTTAATATTAATTTAATATTTAAGCTAACTCTAATTGAAATGAATCAAATATTTTATTAATATCACTAACCCCACTAGCTCTATTCTTGCTAACTCACCATTTATAGGGGTATGTTTGGTTGGGTTGAGAATATGCTATTTTTGAGGTTAGGCTATTCGGAATAGCCTATTCGGTGTTTGGTTGGTTTAGAATAGCTAAAATAGGGAATTAAAACTTTTTGTCTTATTAGAATATACTATTCCTAACAAGACAAACAATAGCTATTCTTGATTTAGCTATTCTAACTATTCTTATTTTGCAACCAAACATGCCCATGGGTTAGTAGAATAGAGCTATTCTTGAGCTAACCCAATTTGCTATTTTGTGTTTAGATTATCTAGGTTTGAGAATAGTGGAGCTAACCCAAAGTTAACTCTATTCTTGGGTGATCCAAACACACCTAAAAGCAGGGGCGGACCTATGAAGGTCCAGGGGTAGGCAAGTGCCTACCCCTGGATTTAAATTTTTTTTTAGACCCAGTGTATTTTTATTCCTGTGCCTACCCCTGGTCCAATACTGTGCCTACCCCTGGCTCAGAATAATAGATTTGCTGCTCTAATTTATTCATTGGTCAAGTCCGCTGCTTCGATTAATTCACTGTGCCTACCCCTGATTAAATTCCTGGGTCTGCCCTTGCCTAAAAGAATAGCATTGTTAACTTAAATAACACTATTCACAATACTATTCTACATTCACTTTTCAAATGGCACTATTTTATTGCTATCCTTTTATTTGTCTAACTCATGTAGGTATGTTAAAAGTTGCTACATAGTTATAATAAACTCATTAACAACAATTTTGCTGAACTACTACAAAGTGGAACGAGAATATAATCATCTAAATAAACAATGTGAAAAGTATTTGGGGTCCCCGAAAGCCGAAATTAAGATTCTATTATTATTATTATTATCATTACTCCATTTGTTTTTGTGCGCAGTGCACCGCTGGGGGACATGCCAGGGCTGGATATGGGCGCTCTTAGAAATGAACGCTCTGCACCAAATTAATGTTTGGCGAAAAAAAGACCCTCTCTTCTCTTGTTTCTAGATACATAATCTAATCAATAATTTAATAATCACTGTTTAAATTATACACCCGGGATTGCAAGCAAGGATTTGGCCCCAGTAACATGCTTATGATTTTGAGAGCATGAGCCACTTTTTCTCCGACACTTACAACTTGGCCCTCCATTTTTCTATTATTTTTCAAAAATATTTTTTTGTGCTATTTGAATGGATATATTCATAAATTCGTGTAAATACATATACATATGATTATTAGGTAAGACGAAAAACAATATAATTTTAATCCACCCATCTCAAATTCTCGTTTTTTCTCTTTCTTTTTTGAAGGATCCTCATCCTCATATGTTGTATGCTCACTATTTATTGCCAATTATCAAATAATATTTACAGATTTGTTATCAAAATTATAATTTAAGCTTATATTTATTTTTTATAGATTTGTCAGCAACAGCAATTCTGGATTTGTATTGTCACTATTTATTTTATATTCGTAACAATATATAGGTTATGAATTTTACAATTATTTTATATTGGTATCCATTCTGTTGAATACAAATACCCACTAATATTGTTTTGTTTTGTTTTAACATACCCACTTCATATATACCCCTAATAATACACCATCTCATACATATAAAAAAGAAATGATGTGCTTGTTCTTTTAATTTGAGGGTAAAACGAGGAAACTTTGTGATCTCCCTTGGGCTAGGCCCTAGCCCTAGTAATTAGTAAATAAATGCAATGTCATCAAAATTATTTATTGCCAATGATTGTAAGGCAAGCTGTATCATTTATAAAAAATGGAAGGTTGAAATTGAAAATGAATGACACTAACACTAACTAACCTCATTCGTCCCGTCTCCTTCCCCACTTGCTTGAGAGAGAGAACATCTCCTTTTGCGAAAAAGCCCCCGTTTTTACACCTCACTCTCTCGACTCTCCAGCAGCCTTCTAGGGTCAGAATCCGGAGGAGAGAAAAGGAGAGTGAGCGTAGGATGCATGATTTCCAAATTTTCAATTCTTTTCCAGCTTAGATTATACAAATATTTCGACGTAATTCTTTTTTTAATTTCTGATGGCCAAGCGGGTATACGAAGTTTGGAAGGGCAACAATGTAAGTTCTATCTATCCTTTTTTTTTAGATTGCTTTATACTCGATACTAGCCCCAAATTATTTGCTAGGTTGGGTATTGAAGTAGGTTTACTTGGCTAACAAAATTATTCGTAAATTGCACATTTCCTTTTCCTTGATTTCACCCAAATTTAAGGAATACTCACTTCAAAGATTAAAGCTTTCTTTGTCAGGGACGCGAATTTTAAGTTGGTGAAGTTCAGTGAGATAGTATGGTTGTTTTCAAATTTTGGGGCAATTAAAATGGGTGGTCAGGTTGATTCGCAATGCTGATATGAGACTAACAGTGGGATATAGTAAAATTATATGATTAATTGTTTGTCTTGATTATTTTCAACATAAAAAGCTTCTAAACAGAAAAAACAAAAATCTCTATTTTTTGCTGGATTGCATAGGTAGTTTCGGCCAATTTGTCGTTTGGAATGCTTTGAGCCTTAAACCCTAGTTTTGGTCAATTATCACTCAATCCAGTAACCAAAAAATTGAAAATTAAACAAATCTTCCAGAACTGCACATAGTTACAATCATTTAAACATTGCAACTGGCACAGTTGTTATACTGGTATTGACTCCTACAATTCTTTCAATGTCATGCTACATTGTTGCAATTTAGAATTGAAATTTCATTTACGCATTTAATTATCTTTTTTATGCAGATATTTATATTGGGGGGAAGATTAATATTTGGACCTGATGCAAAATCCCTATTTGTTACGGTTTCTCTTATAGTTGTGCCTGTTATAATTTTCTGCATATTTGTGGCGAGGCATTTAATTCACCAGTTTCCTTCATACGATGCCGGTTATGCTATTTTAGTCGTAGCCATAGCCTTTACTATATATGTGAGTACTTTTTTCACTATCAATTATTTTCTGGATGTTGATAATTGATTGTTAGTGAGTTGCTTATCTGTGTAATTTTATTGGACCAAAGATTTTAATTTGCCTGAGCAAGATGGTATCAGGTTGTCTTACTGACAGATAACAGTTGTGCCTCACCTGTTAAAAAAACCTGACTTTGGCCATGCTTTGGCCTTAATTAACCCTGATTTATAATCAAGTCTCATTTCAATCCAATTTTACCTCATGTAATGAAAGTAATGCAATAAATTACTGAGACAAAAACCTGTAAAGAAATGATAAAGTTTGGTCAAGCAAGCTCTGATTCCATAGTGTCTGGAATTTTAAGCCCCAACTATACTAATCATACGTCAGTTGCAAGGCTCAATCAAGCATAAGTTGGCCGATGCAACCTCAATTAAGCATGAACAATTGATAATTGATTACACAGTTGATTCCATAAGAGACTAAAGACAGCAAAAGGTGTAATAAATGGCCTAATTTGAAGAACCATGCCAGCATTACAGAGGCTCCTACTGGTTTTAGGCCTTGTAAAAATAATGTTGTTTCATTTCTAGAAATTAAGAAGGAACTAAATTTCACTGAACTTTTTTCATCTTCTTTTATTTAATTTTTTAGCTTTATTTGTGTCTGCTCTAAAAATCTTACAATATCATGCATAATCCCTTCTAATTGAGAAATGTAAAGTGCCCCCATGTTGCCCTCGTCTTGTAATTATATACAACATTGGAACTACTCCTTTCCTTTATCATTTCTGCATAGCAAAATACTATAAAGGAGGTTTTTTTTTGGATCTTTTAAGAAAATGAGGATGGTATCCATAAAAATGACACTTCCACGATTTCAAAGGATATTTACATGAATTCGTGCATTACCCAGAGATATGCATGAAATTTCTCCAAAAAGTATACATGATATTTTGAGATTTTTCTGGGTAATAAAATTGCCCAAATTTTTAAAACCATCCATTATTTTTCAGGTACTTATACTCCTATATCTCACCTCAGCACGGGATCCAGGGGTAGTTCCTCGAAACTCACATCCACCTGAGGAGGAGTTCTCATATGACAATTCCTCACATACACCTGGTCTACAGTTCCCACGCACCAAGGAGGTGACAGTCAATGGCATGCAGGTCAAGGTCAAATATTGCGACACGTGTATGCTATACCGCCCGCCTCGGTGTTCTCACTGCTCCATTTGCAACAATTGTGTTGAACGTTTTGACCATCACTGCCCCTGGGTTGGTCAATGTATTGGCCAGGTACATATCTTTTTTTTTCACTATTGAAAATCGGCACCATTTTTTTATTGCATTTGCAAATAACACCTGGCAACAAAGTCTATCTATACAATTGTTTAAACCTGGTTGTAGTTCCAGTGGCTACTGGTATGCAATGTATGGTTCTCATTTTTCTTTGTGCAAATAACACCCAAATAATGGCCCAATATTATAGAAGGGTTAGTTTTTGGTGTTCCTTTTTAGAAAGTACCCTATATGACCCTATAATCTGCCAAAATTTCCATGTACACAAGAAAATATCAACATTACCTAATATGGGAACTTCTGCTTCCACTCTCATTTATTTTTTGTGATTTGAAAGGGTATTTGTATATTTTTAGATTTGTAGTAGTGGAGTACCTCAGTAATTGAATATGCTAGTTATTAGTAGCCATCAGAAATTCAATCGGTACAGTATCCTGTCAATTGTGATAGACTGCTAGCTTTTCTAACAAGTGGAAAATCAGACAGAAAATGTTTTTAGGATAAAGAAAATACTCGTGCATTCAGATGACTTATCTTTATATCTCGATGTATATATCTATAATGAATTTGGATTTGGCTGGATTCCACTCTTAAAAAATTATATATGAATAACAAAAGAACTAGTCTCATGTTTAAAATGAAATTAAAGATATATCTATCAATATAAGTGTATCTTTTTCTGAGATTATGGAAATCTGTGCAGCACCGTTGCGTCATGTAAAAGTACTGGTATCAAGGAGAAATAATAAACAATAATTATTAGTAACATGATTGGAGCAGAAGTAAATACAAAACAAATATATTAAAAACTAGGCTTCTACAATGCTATCCTACTAGTCCTATATTATTGGAGCAGAAGTAAATACAAATTAAGGATTCTGCATCTGCTGCTATTCATGCCTTCAATTGTACGACCCCACTATTCAAATTTGATTCTTCCAATCTAAATGCTATTCATGCCCTTCCTTTTTTTCCTTTTTTGTTGCGGTTGTTTGTAGAGGTTGAAATCATACACATGAAATCTCCCTATTATTACTACTATCCGAGGGATGAATAGTGGTTGGTAAAAAAAAAAACCCAACAGATGGTGCTGGAAGTGAATTATCCATATCAAATGGCTTAAGCTAATCTCTATGTAATGCGTCTATAGACTCACCTTACTGAAGTATTTTTCTCTTCTTTGTTTTCTCATCTCTGCAGAGAAACTACCGGTTCTTTTTCATGTTCGTCTCATCGTCAACCCTGCTATGTATATACGTGTTTGCCATGTCAGCACTCTATATTAAATTTCTGATGGATGGGGATTACCCCACTGTATGGAAGGCTATGAAACACTCTCCTGCCTCAGTTGCACTCATGATATACTGTTTCATTTCTCTTTGGTTTGTCGGTGGCCTTACTGGTTTTCATCTCTACCTTATCAGCACCAATCAGGTTTCATTTTTTACCAATTTCATTTACCATTTTATGTGTCTTTACTTCTTTATTGATCCTTTTAGGAGATGCAATGTGTCAGATTTGTGTTGGAAAGCCTTTTAATATAAATTCGGAGTTGGGTCTGACCTATTATCTCATACAGTTGTTTTTATAATGCATGCTAAAGGTTATTTCTTCATTTTGTATAGTTTTGTAGGTTCATATTCTGGTTGTATGGTGATTAAAATTGATGCAAGGGAGGTTTTGGGGTTGTTTTTGGTTAGTGACTTAGGGTTACTGGGGGGTTGATTACTTGTCTTTGGTTGATTTTTTATTTATTTTCTGGAACATATAGTGTAGTTACATCTATACTAGGAACACCATCTGTATGCTTTTGAAAGTAACAAACACAAGGTTAGCAATTTGATTTTTTGAACTATAAAACACAATCAATCCTAACCTGATCACTCAAACCTGCCAAAAGTGGATGGGAAATCAGTATGGCCTTTAGATGGGGAATATCATTTATTGATCTAAAACCCAATAACTTAACAGGCCCACATCCAACCTGAATTATTTGGGCCAATTATCAGTCTCTTGGGCTTAATATTTGTTCTTGTTCGCCATGTACTAAAATCATGAATAATTTTTATTGAATGGGTCTATTTTTAAGTAAGGTACCGGGCCTATTTTATTTGTGCCTCGAGATTTGCAACCTGGGTTAGCCACTGGTTCTTACTAGTCAAAAGGCGAATTATTATATGAGTTTCTTAGATACTCTGGGGCTATATCTTATGGGAAAATAAAAGAAAAATGCCGAAGTTCCTTAAAGTTGTTTAAACTACTAGCTCTATTTCTTCCTTGCTGACTGTTAACTGTGTATTATTTAAACTAATTTTAATTGGTTATTAAAATTTCAGACCACGTATGAGAACTTTCGGTATCGATCTGATAGTAGACCCAACTATTATGACCGAGGTTGTTGCAACAACTTCCTAGAAGTCTTCTTCACAGAGGTCAAACCTTCTAGAAACAAATTCCGAGCCTATGTAAAAGAGGAGCAACAAACAAGGGCCCCACCTGTCAGTCACAGGCAGGCTCAAGCAGAAGAGGATGAACCACCATGTGGAGCCCCACGTGCCAAGGTGGAGGATGACTTGGAGATTGGTGATGATTTGTTGAAGATCTCGAGGCGGCGTGATTTTGAGGACGTAGGAGATGAGGAGTTGAGAAGTGTGGTCTCAGAATCCTTGCCAGGTGTCAATTCAGGTAGAGGGTTGGAGACGGGAATCGGGAGGGGGGCTGATGGGGATAGGATTTGGGATTTTGATGTTGAATCAGGTCGGAAAGAAGTAAACTAGTGTATTTATTGTGCTATGTTTTTTTTTTTTTTGTTGCATCCATTTTGTTATCTTTTGGTGGAAGGAATGGGCTAGGCATTTGAAAACCTGGTTGGTATATTTTTGTGCCCTTGGTTGTTTTGTGTTTGTTGCTTAAGGTTTATAGTGTTTAGTTGTTTGGTTTGAGGCTTCAGGCTTATGGATGATTAATTTAATTTTTTCTTCAAGTAAGTTTAGTGTAAAGTATTATGACATGGCATTGCTAGATTGATCATAGTTGGGTTTTATTTTATAAAAGATGATCAGATCACTAGAATGGGCCTCTAATGAAACTTACCTTTGTCTTTCTATTATGTTTGCCTCCTATACCAACATATAGGATGAGCATATATTCTGTTCTCTAGGATGAACATGTTAAAATTAGAATATATATATGAGGGATCAAATTACACCTTTTTTGGTGACACACTTTGACACCTACCATTTTCAAAGTCCAAATAGTCGATTCAAACCGTTCAACATGATGGATATATTAAACTGTGCTTGGAGATCAAATTTTACATTTTTTTAAATTTTTTTACTATTTATTAAGATGGTTACAAAATCGTTGTTTTCAGACCATTGAAAAACAGCGATTTTGTAACCATCTTAATAAATAGTAAAAAAATTTAAAAAAATATAAAATTTGATCTCCAAGCACATTTTAATATGGTGATCATGTTGAACGGTTCGGATCGACTGTTTGAATTTTGAAATCGTAAAATTAACCTATAAAAAAAACGGTGTCATGATATGTCACCAAAAAAGGTGTAATTGGATCCCTCCTATATATATATATATATATATATATTAGGTGGAAGTGGAACACAAGAATTTTGATGCAAATTAAAAATATCAACTTGCAGGAGTCCTTATTCTTGGGTCTTAGTCTCTTAATTTGCAACTGAAAGGGGAAAGGTGTCTCTATTATAATATTATTATTCTCTTAATTTGTTGAAAATAAGAGCTCAGTTATTGGCATCTATTCTATATATCATTTGACTGTTGAACATCCTCTTGATGCAGATAGATATATTACTGACTACTGAGGCAGTAGTGTAGTGTCTGACCAGATGACTTCATTGTGAAACAAAAATTCATTCACATCTTCGTATCGTCCCTTTTACGTCTTTTGATATCTCAGTAGGATTCTGAAATGTACGTATACCAATATAAATTTGGAAGTGTACAAACAAAAATCGTGATTTGTGAGGATCATGCATGAATGAGACTGTGAGAGTAAGTAAACGCTATGTCAATCAAATCATATTGTATTAGTTAGTCAGTCAGTTACCATGATTGCATTTGAAAGTGACAGTCAGTCAATGGCAATGGCATGGCATGCTGTCATTCTCTTTCTTTCTTTTTTTATTTTTGGAGCTGTACTTCTTCTGTCCCTCTCACTCCTTCATTAGATATTCCACATGATATGAGATCTGAGTTGAGAGATACGCATAGAATTAATGTCTGTTTATGGGCAGTGATTGGCGTAGTCTTGCAACTTGCACAAGTGCTAGCTCTTCAATTTCAAGGGTTTGACCTTGTATGTTTTGGAGGGATCCCTGATTTCACCCAAAATTCTGGCAATTTTTCGTTTTTCAGAAATTCAAAATATCAAATTACCCAAACAGTGGTTGATTCTTTTTAATGGAACTGAATTATTGGCCTGGTCTGCTCTGATCTCATTGAGGACAGACTAATGAGATCGAATCAGTTATTCGGTCCCACTGATTTCCACAAGTACCACACCAATGGCTGTATAGTGTGAAAAATCAATAGGACTGAATTATTGATTCAGTTCCATTAATTGAAGATCCAGTGGAAGAGGGAAAAGAAAGGAGGAGAGGTGCGAATTTCACATTCTTTACTGGGTAGTTTTTGGATTTGTTCTGATGTGGCGGTCCTATCTATTTTATTAAAAAATGAAAATTGTAGGGCAATTTTATTTGAAGGAAAATAAATTAATTAGCCCACTGCTCAATGCTCAATGCTCAATGCTCAATGCTGATAATCAATATTGGTTTATTTGGATGCTGGGTTTATATCTGAAATTTGTGAAATTGTGGACTATCAGATATTTTTTAAATTGAACAGCAACTTATGAATAAAAATAAAATAATTAGTAGTCTCCTTCTAACTTTTCATCTTTCCTTCTCTTTGACTACTGTAAATCAAAAGGGATCTAATAAAGCGAAAAATGTCTAGTTCTAAATTCAACTGACAGCTTTTTGACATTTTGGGCTCATTTGAATTCTTTTGAGGGGAACAGAGAACAAATTTCAAAAGGAAACAAAAGAATTTGCATTCAAAAATGAGGACTTTTGAATTGGATTGTTGACCGTTCAACTTATTGCTCACATGACACCCTAATCCATAATAGATTTTAATAGTTTTTGAGTTTTGACCTCTCACCTTTCTACTTTAAATCATGGATTTTTTTTGGTTGTTGTTGGAATCGTTGAAACTTAGCTTGTTTTCCCATCTATAAACAAACTCTTTATAGTTATTGTTTATGGATATTCTGATCAATTCAATTGAGCAAATCAATGCTAAGATCTTATCATAATCTGAAAGTAGCCTATGCATGTCGTGTGAAAAGTGACATATTCAAAATTCAAACCTCGTAGATATTTAATAGTTGCTCCAATCTTTACTGCAAAAAATACCAAGGTTCTAAATAGCGTTTTTAGCGTCATAGCAGGAAGGCTAAAAAAAAAGTTATAGCGAATAGCGTCGCTATAGCGGAAGCTATTCCAAATAGCGTTTTTTTTTTTACATTTCGTATATTCAATGTTTGTACTAAATATCAACATTATCTAAAGTCTCATAGAACAATAAATAACACCAAAGTAATTAAGAAATTATAATATTCATATTGAACCCGTACAAAGTTCAAATTGCGGTTCAAAATATCCATATATAGTAATATCATAAACTATCGATTTTTCCTATTAAAAATATCTTAAGCATCATGATTCATGACATATATAATCTTCTTTTTTTCTATTCAAATTTTAATTTCGGTTTGGACTTTTTTTCTATTCAAATTTCAATTTATATTCCCAATTTCAAATTGATTTATCTGTAGCAAGTAGCAACAAATTCAATTTCGGTTTGAGATTTTTTTTACCTTTATTTAAAACCCATATAAATTGCTTAAAAAAAAAAAACTCATATTGTATAACGCAAATAGCGCAAATAGCGGAAATAGCGGACCGCTATAGCGCTGTAGCGGCCGTTATACCGTAGCGCAAATAGCGCATTTTGATGTCATAGCGTAGCGTTTGGGGTCCAAAAACGCTATAGCGCGCTATTTAGAACACTGAAAAATACAGATCATATTTTTTCAACGCAAAACTAGCCATTCTGAAAATATTCACAAGTTCCAGTAGCAAAGAAATATTCATATAAAACAGGCACTGGCAGTCCTTGAGCATTTAAATTTGACTTGTGTTCCTCGCTCAGAACTCGGAAGAGGGCAAGAGGCTCCATGCCTCCATCATCTCTTTTTATATCATTCTTTTGGAGTTCCAAGTAATCATTGTTTATTGTGAAACATCTCCTTGGTTGACCAAAAGTTACCACCTAACTTCGCATGCTGCCTTCATTTATTACTTTTTTTATTTCAAAAACATAAAAGTTCAAAATCTGCAAATACAAGAAAGTTCCGGGTCCAAATTGCAATTCCAACTTTTTGATGCTTAAGAAATACTAATTGACCCAAAATCAGTGGACATGCATAAGTTAGCCTCTAGTTCGGTATAAAACTAGTTTGAATTTTGCATGCCAATAATTTGTGCATTTTATGCAGACATGATGAAGAATTAATTAGGTATTGCTTCAGAGATTCAACGCTCATATGCTGAATTTTCTATATTGAACCCTCTCCTCTGTTGGTTGAATCTAAAAACTTGTAGCTGGTTTTGGTTCATGGAAAATAGCATTCAAATTTGAACTTACAAGTTACAACTACCCTCAAAAGGATTTGAGTTGAATTGCCTTCTAATTTTAGTAAGAGCCGACGTTTGTTGGAGAAACCACCTAAAAATGTCTCTAATTTTGGTAAGCTTTTACCAACCCTAGTCAGATTTATTAATTAAATAAAAGGACAAAGAATAAAAAAATGACAAACGTACGCATAGTTAAAAAAACTTGGGGGAAATTTCATTATATCCTTCAATAACTTTGAAATTACGCATTCCCCCCTCTAAAATTAATGACATCATATTTACCCTTCTTAATTTAAAAAACTCACAAATTTATCTATTTTATTGCATTTTCTATAAAAACTCATTTAAATTTATAATGTACCAATTTTAACAATTATCATAAAAGATAAAAAAAAATATGTAACATATTTAAGGAAAATGACAGTCTTTTAGTTGGTCAGTTTCTGAGGACAAATGGTTAATTTCTTTACTTCTAAGTTCTGACGCATACACAAGTGTATATCTAAATGTCACTATGTATAGATCAAAAGTAGAAAAATGAACTATTTGCTCTCCAAAACCTACCAATTAGATGGTTGACAATTTTCTTAAACATGCTACATATTTTTTTTCTTTTAAGAAAAATTAATATAGGTAATTTGTCAATTTAAAACGAATTTTAATAAAAGACAAATAAATAAATAAATTTGTGAGTTTTGAAACTTAGAAGAATAAATATGATATCAAGCATTTTATATGACGAAATACGTACTTTCAAAGTTTTTTAAGGGTGTACATGAAATTACCCTAATAAATTAAGATAACATCATCGGTTTGCGATGACTATAAAACAATGGAATAGAAGAAAATGTAACTTAAAATAGATTTATATTTCTCATTATTTCGACCTGTATCGTGTTGAAGATTAAAAAAATAGTAAAAGTGAACAAAAAATGAGGAAATAAGTCAATTTTATCTTTAAAAAAAAACTTTCTTATTTCACCTGTTTTATGTAGGGGTGTAGCATTTTTTTTAACCCTTTACCCTACCAGTATTGTATTCGATAAGATGGGTATGGGTAATTTTTTTTTTTGTTAGCTTATTGGATATAAATATGGGTAATGATTTTTTTTTTCGTTAGCTAAACAGGTATGGGTACGAGTAAAGACTATTTCGTACCCGTTGAATAACGGGTAATTATATAAAACAAAATTATATATAAATATGTAAATATATATTCACTTTTTTCCTTTTTCATCGTTGCATCCATGCTGAACCTAATAATAAAATTTTCTTCCTTCTTCATCGTTGTTGTCTTGTTCCTCAATCGTGAAAATGGAAATAATCTACGGTACAATTTGATTCTCATTTTCTCTTCAATTCTCTCTGTTGTCAACCTGGCTTATTAATTCAATCCTCTTCCTCCTTTCTCTTGAACCAGTCTTTGAGTATTGCGTGGCTGTAGGATTGTAGCTTCCTCCTCTTCAAAATTTGACTTCCTCCTTCGAATATCATAAGTAATCGTTGTATTTAGTAAAACAGAATTTGTAAAACACTTGAGGCTGAGGTTTTTGAGTTTATTTGATGGAATATATTATTAATATATTCGTTATTCACCCGCTACTGTTTTGTTATCCGCTAATTTTAACGGATATGGATAGGGTAGGGTAAGATCAATTCTTAATGGGTACAGGTAGAATATGAATAAAGTCAATTCTTAGTGAGTATTGATATGGAAATACTTCCACCCTACTCATATCGTACCCATTAACACCCCTAATTTTGGATCCGTATCCTCCCAGGTACCTGACTCAACACAATTGAAATGGACGGCCCATATTTACTCTCAACCGGTGCATGTTCAAGATGGTGCAGTCTGATTCAATTGTACTTAGTCCGGTAACCTTTGGGGATGTGAATTCCCTAATTTTATGAAAAATTGACTTTAGTGGACAGAATTCCTGTTTTCTATTTTCAAATCATTCAATTTCATTCTTATTCTGTTACTATTTTACTGAATTCTTTTATTTAATACTCCTGTACCTTCAATTAAGAATATTAAAATGTCATCAATACTATTATATTCGATTTGTTTTTTTATATGAATGCATAAAAGTCTTCCATATTAATGTTACCACCAACTATAAGTTTTTGGAAAAATTCTTTAACGTGATTTTCCTAAACTTTTCGTAATTGTTATATATGAGTTGCAGACTCCTAATGAAAATTGATAAAATAAAATAAAAAAAACGATAAACATGACATACAGTGATATATTAATTTGACTCTGACTCTATCCATGTGAAAGGAATGTAGCAGTAATTTATCTAAAACTAGTGGAACAACTAGTAGGGTAGGCTCCATTTTATCCTTTTCAGTTGAGGTAGCAGTCTTAGTTATTATTATCAGAATTCTTAGTTACATGTGACTGTAACTGGGACTGTGATGCATCCTAGTCTTCAGGCCAAAACAGAAAGGCTTAGGCTAGCTGATTATAAATAAATGATCTTCTTAGAAAGCGACTCTGCAAAGCTAACATTTGACAATACCAAAAAAAGAATTTGCAAACTGTGTTTGGATTGTCAGAAACAAAAATAGTGCTAAAGAAGTAGTAATTTAATACCGTGGAAATTAAGAATGTTTATCTTCAACTATATGGAAATATGGAATAAATTATTATAATTGTTATTTGGATTGAAAAAAATAATGTAGTTGTGTAGGTGCCATAGAAGATCCAGCATTGTCTGTGCCTATCTGTCACATGCTGCAATCTAAGTCGTAACTCTTAAGTAGTGCGCTGCGCTCCTCAGATCTAAATCGTACTATATTATTCTATAGTACTATTTTGGTGATAAATCGATAAGGATCTCCAAGAAAAAGATAGATTAGAATCATTAGATGGGTGGGGTGCATTCTGCATTGTCATCCCCATGACCCCATCCCCTGTTTGGATTATTTTGGCGTCTTGTTATCACAAGTTAGGAAGCAGATCATTATCTACAATTCAATAATTTCTATGTTTAATCAACATTTTTTTTCAGATGGCCAAAAGTATTATTAAAATAAAAATATATACTATAAATATGCGTCAACAAGGACCGTCTCACCGACTTTTCAAAAATTAATGTAACCACGTGGAGAAAATAATTAAGATTGTTAATTGTACCAACAATTATATACATAAAGTTCATTTATAATCTTTTATTATGCCACATCATTTTTTATATTCTATGCTACTTTTTCTCTTTTATAATTTATTATTCAATTTAAATATTTTTATTCCATCAAAAATTCATCGGAATTGAGCAATGGCGGATCCACAGAATCATATGTCATATAACCAAGGTTATAAATAGCGTTTATAACATCGTAGCGGGAAGACTAAAAAAAAAGCTATAGCAAATAGCGTCGTTATAGCGGAAGCTATTTCAAATAGCGTTTTCTTTTTTACATTTCGTATATTCAATATTTGTACTAAATATAACATTATCTAAAGTCTCATAGAACAATAAATAACACCAAAGTAATTAAGAAATTATAATATTCATATTGAACCCGTACAAAGTCCAAATTGCGGTTCAAAATATCCATATATAGTAATATCATAAACTATCGATTTTTCCTATTAAAAATATCTTAAGCATCATGATTCATGACATAATCTATTTTTTTTCTATTCAAATTTTAATTTCGATTTGGACTTTTTTTCTATTCAAATTTCAATTTATATTCCCAATTTCAAATTGATTTATCTGTAGCAAGTAGCAACAAATTCAATTTCGGTTTGAGATTTTTTTTATCTTTATTTAAGACCCATATAAATTGCTTAAAAATATATATATATAAAAAAACCCATATTGTATAGCGCAAATAGCGCTGTAGCATCCGCTATAGCGGCCGTAGCGCAAATAGCGCATTTTGATGTCATAGCGTAGCGTTTGGAGTCCAAAAACGCTATAGCGCGCTATTTAGAACAGTGCATATAACAATACTCTATACGGATAAAAAATAAATAAAAAAGACTATATACTGCATAAAAATGTGTCGAATAAAGACTTAAGCATGAAAATAAGTTGATACCTACATTTCTTTCGGCTATCATGTGAAATTCCAAACTAGGAAACTGACAAATTGAACTCGCCACATATTGCAACCAAATCATTTGACGGACCACAAGTGACCACGTCAGCCACTTGACGGCTCAATTAGTGATGTGGATGTTAGAAATGTACTAATAGGTCAGAATATTATGTGTCATATTAATAATTAATATGGATCAGGTCTTAATGGGCTAGGTCTGAATTCTTATTCTCATATGATCTGATCTGATCAGATCTGATCACGTTTTCTGAATGGGTGCAATGAAATGGTGCGATTGAACAGGTGCATAGTATTATAAATATACATGCAGAGTTCGGTTTTTAAAGGGTTCCAGAAATTCTGTTATATACACATCAGAAAACGTAAGAGAGAAAGAAAGAGAAAAGACGGGGCTGTCAATTCGGTACTAGCATACCGAATTACAGTAGTTGCTCAACCTGTTCGTGTGGATACTGATAGAGGCGTGACTGCTGGGCTGTTGCGCGAATCTGACACGAGAACGAAAGGAGAAGAAGGCTACTGCTAGACTAGACTTGAAGTTTCCGTTGCGCGTCTAGTGGTAAACTCTGTTTTAATCCTAGAATTAGTTTTATGCTTGGATTCTGGTTTTCGGGTAGTGATCAAATTGATGAACTGAATCGAATTGTTGCACTGTAACCTACCCGAAATACCAACAGTCAACACTTCATTAGTTATTATTAATTATAATGATACAATTAATATATACATGCTATTAAAAACGTGGCAATTTTATTGTCATATGATAATTATTCCATATCCTCTCAATCTCTCTTCTCTCATGCATGCAGAGTTAGAATACTCTAAGCCTATGTTACTCGGATACTCTAATATAGGCTCAGTATCCGTATCGGACACATATGTTACTCGGATACTCTAATATAGGCTCAGTATCCGTATCGAACACGTATCGGATACCGATACGTGCCCGATATGACACCGATATGCCAGCTGGCGTATCCACTTACGTGGCGTATCCTTACTCGGTCGAAAGGGTCGCTGATACTCTGTTGAAATGGCTGGATCGAATCCAAGAACCGTGTCCGCGCCCGTGAACCACCCCCGCACCTGTGAGCCGCGCACACACCAGCGCAAATGAACTTTTTTTTTCCTGCCCCGCGCGTGAATCGAACCTGGGAAGTCCCATATGAGCGTCAAAATCTTTATCCACTACACCAAAGTTTCGTTTGTGATATATTTTGGTAACTATAGTATTTAATATATTTTTATGTTAAGTCTTTAATTTTTTATACAAATTTGATTTAAATTAAGATTATCTAAATACAATATATAAAATAATAAAAAATAATCTATATAATAGACGTACCTATTCTAGATTTTTGAAAATTGCCGATCGCCTTATCCGTATTGTATCCGATACGATACCCGTACCCGTATCCATGCAACATAGCTCTCAGCTGAGTTAAAATTAGTTTAGTGTCTATTTAGGGTCAAACACATATTGGAGGTTAATTATATAAACTTTTATATTGAGTATATTCTATTAATATTTTAGATGAAATAAGCATATTCTATTAGTATTTTGAATGAAAAAGTTATAAAATAACTTGATTGAAATAAATAAAAAAGTTCAATGTCTATAGAAGAACAAATCAAAATTAAAGAACCAATTCATCACAAAGGACAAAATTAATTTAGTGACGTTGGATGAAATTAACCCAATTAATTGGTTTTGAAAATATTCACTTTACTAGCTATGTTAAGATTTTTAAATAATTATTGTGGTTGACAAATCTAAGTAATATTAACAGGAGTTAGTTAACGTGATATATATATAGTAATAAAAATATTTTGTAGAAATTGTTTTGGACCATGAGACGACATGCAGGTGTCGTCATCTCCTCTCCTGATCAGCCTAGCTAGCTACGTGCCTCCGTCTTGATTATCAATTTAATTAATCTGCTAAATTTAATCAAATATTTTCAACATCTTTGACTATATATGTTTCGCATTTTTGCTTTAATTATTACATTACGATCGAAATCATTATGATTTGAACTTAACCGGATTCATTCATAAGATAGAGGAAGTGAGGATATATATATATATTATATACCGGCCCGTTAAATTAATATATAGTTTTCATCGATCCTGTAAAAATCGATCTCATAACGTAATTATATATATATTTTCCAAAGGGGTTTAGGAAATTTGGTATTAATTTTTTTTATCTATTTGTTTGAAGACTGAAAATGATGAGATGAGCTTGGACCACAGAAAATGGTGACCTTCACCTCCAGCTAGCAGCCGGAAAGACTCGATCGGTCTATCTAAATCTATCTAAAGTATTATTTTCAAGTCGGTAGACCGTGGACCCGGCCGGCCGGTCTCTTTCCTTTTCAAGGACTCGTTCCATTCCATGATTGCTCAATGGCAATGGCAATGCTAGCTTCTTCAATACTTTTTTATTGTATTAATCGGGATAGAGAAATGAGAATGAAATAAATATTTCAATTTTAAAATAAAAAAAAAAAAATGCAGCAATTGGATATGAAAACTAAGAGAAGAGGGGCTTGACTTGCTTTTGCTTATGTGCGTGCTATTGAGAAGTTTGACCGTACTAACCACGTCACCGCCTCACTGGATGCTGGTTTGACCCAGCCACCATCATGCTCATGCCATATCCATGTCGATCGGCATTCGTACTTTCTTACATCTCTACTTCTCTAATCAATGTTTCTATATCATTCAAATTTAATATAAATTAACATTTCTAAGTATAAACCACAGTTGTGTATATTTTTCCATCTATATATCATGAAACTATAAAAAGGTCTCCTTTTCCATCTATATATATAAGAAATTATTAATAACCATTAATAAAAAGAAAGAATATTAATTGATAATACATTTGCCCCTTAAAATATTTCACACATCACAATTTTGCACAACTATTTTCACTGTAAAACCAAACATTTATTTCAATATATTAATTCTAATAATCATTTTCCATATAAACTTATGAGAAATACTAATTAAAATGCATGCATATAATAAAATTAATTATGCACTATTTTAGTTTAGACTACTCCACTTGCCAAAGAACGCATGCATATTATAATTTTATGAGGAAAGTTCTCATACCTTCATTTTTTGTGCATCCATCATGTCTTTTTCACTTTTTAATTTTCTAAAAACAAAACAAATTAAAAATAATATATCAAAAAAAAATTATCAAATGTGATTTATATTTATTTCTCTATTTGCACATAAAAAATTATCATTATTCGGTTTTGTTTTTATACAAATCAATAAGGTGATAATCAATGTCCAAAATTTATCAATATCAATGTATTTTTGCAAGCTCTTAATACCGATCAAAAGAGAGTGTAAATATCGTAATCTTTTATATATGCATAAAAATGAAATAGATTAAATCTAACATTTTATTTTGCCATTTTAATTTTAAATTTTAATTTATTAATGTTAAAAAATAGAGGCATAATAAAAACACAAAAAAATAAAAGTATTTGAACCCTCTACTTTTAGTTAGTTGAAAAAACAATTGAATAATAAAAGTATTCGAACTATGGCTATGGCTATGGCAACAATTGAATAATAAAAAGTTGATAATTAGAATTTGGAGAACTGGCGATTGCTGCAGGGGATCCACCTAATTAATTAAACCAAACCAGAAACGAAAACCATTAAATATATATATATAGGTCAGCACACACAGATATTACCTAATCCAATTCCAAAATAATGAAAATCAAGCACAAGTTGCCTACGCTCCCTCTATTTTGGCCTTATCCAAATGTGGTACAAAACAGAGATCTAATTAAGTTTCTTCCTCCAAATTCAAATTCCAAATTCATTTCCCCTGCCCATATTTCGGTCGCTCAGTTTTCAAGTCTCCTGTCGCCTAATTAACTGGTCAACCCATGTATATGAACACGAATACACAATGCAATTGTTTTTAAAATTGCACCATTATCATTATATTTTTAGTTATTTCGTACACATCCACGTAGCCCCTTTTGAATTTGCTCTCAATGCAATTGCAATCGCTTCCTTTAAAACATATGAGTGTAGACACACTTAATAAAACGGCGCTAGCTCCTCTCTCTCTCTCTCTCTCTCTCTCTCTCTCTCTCTCTCCACGTTTTATATATTTCTCTCTTTTATCTCTTATAATATATAATATATAATCAGTTCATTAACTTTACAACAATAAAGTTTGGAACAGACATCTTAATTTATTCCCTAATTAATTCCTCCTCATCACTCGTGTGTGTATATATATTAATCCCTTTGACCCTTGTTTTCAAACTACTCGAGCTAGCTAGCTAGCTAGTTTGACATATATATGGTGAGATCAGAAGAGAAGGAAACAGATCAAGAACAAATGTCAATGTCAATGTCAACAACAAATGCGATGCTCTCGGGTTATAACCAGGCACAGGAGGCGGCGGTGATGGTATCTGCGTTTTCGCATGTCTTAGCAAGGGACCCGACTGGCGGTGCCGAAGCGCCAGCCTGGCAATGGCAAACAACAGGTTTGCCATATGACATGCCTTCTTCTGCTTCTGCTTCTCATCCTTTTGGTGGAGAAATGAATTACTATCACCAAGGACATGTTTACCAGCAAGGTATATATCTAATATCTTGACATGTTTATGTATTTATTTATCAGTGTCTATCAAAATAACTTAAAAATCATGCATATGCATGGTTCTACAATATATATGTAGCAAACTAATTAACAGGATTTAACAAAAGTACCTGCATGCTGAAATCATATATATATATATATATATATATATAGCACAGGTACGGTCATCATATCATATCATCCATCGCCATACGTCATATCGATCGGTTCATGACAAAATGTATTGCAACTGAATGTTGAACCTGTTGTATAGATTTACATACAGATATAAATGCAGGGGATTTAAAGTATATATTTTAAATAAAGGCAACGTGATAACTTAATTAGTTAAGGTTGCTTAGCTTCCCCTGCCTCGTGCTTGGCGCCAAGACAATAAATACTACTACATCATAAAAAACAAACTTGGAGCATAAGACAGAGGAGACAGTCACAGAGATCGATGTGCATGTAATATTTGTATAAACAACGCTTAAAGTTGTAACCTTATTCACCGTATTTCTCATATATGACAAACTACGCATTTAATTCTCCTTCCTCTTTTGTATCATATGGATGCTTGCGCATGCATGCTGATAAGTGATAAGCTTTCCTAGTAGTACCAGCTCTTTGTTTATTATCCTTTGCTTTTCATCGAAGCAACCACCTTTGTATATTTCTTGTGTATAGTATAGGCTACTAAGTTAGACCTTCTAAATATCTATATTTACTATTTAGTAAGCAAGTCATATTTTACTTCTACAAATGCTCCGGTCAGGATGTCAAATATCTCAAGGAGTAAAGGGGGTATCAAAATAAAATACTAATATTGAACAGTGTGGAGGTATGAAATTTGATATCCACTCATCTATATAGACCATTATTATATTGGTATTTATTCAATTCTGCTATTGAATGTTTCATGCCGCCAGAAGACCCAACCTTTTTCTATGGGTGTTAAAAGTTTTAAAACAGAGCATCAACAGATCAAATATTTAATTCTTAAAAACACGTGGGTTCAAGGGAAAGATAGCATCATCCTATATAAAGGAGACGAAGAGCGCTGGTCTTAATTGCGATCTTCTTACCTCAAAATTCTCAGCATTAAATTCAAACCAGCACCAACCTCTTTGAAAACCACGCATCCTCTGTTTTTAAAAACAAGGTACTCTCTCTATCTCTCTCTCTCATACTGTGCAAATGGATTTTGTACTTTGAATGGATTGAATGCATCACTTACGTGGAGACGAATGAATACACGTAGTCTTCTGGTCTTATCACCAAATATTTTTGCTCTCCATTTGCTGTGAAGTCTTTCTCTTTCATTCATTGTAATTTCAATTAGTTGAAGGGTCAAATTATATGATATTTTGATTTTGACGTCTCCTATATATATATATATAACCCCTGGCCCTGGAGAGGAAGTTAAAGTTATCTAATCTAATGTACTCGATCTTCTCCGATCTTATCTCAACTTCCAGATTTATCTTCAATTTATCTCTGTACTTATCTCCTCGATCATCCATAACTTATATGACATGCTCCAGTTCCAGTTCCAGTTCCAGTTCCATCTTATATTTTCTACATATTATTATCAGGCCCAACATCGAATCAACAATCATTAATGGAAGCACAATCCCCTTCTTCTTCCTCTGGCGACCTCAACCAAGATGAGCAACAGCTTACGCCGCTACCAGCTGAAACGGCCCCAAAGCGTCGGTACCGTGGGGTCCGGCAGAGACCATGGGGCAAATGGGCAGCTGAAATACGGGACCCACATAAAGCTGCCCGTGTCTGGCTTGGAACCTTCGAGACAGCGGAGGCCGCTGCCCGTGCTTACGATGCTGCTGCGCTTCGTTTTCGTGGGTCCCGTGCTAAACTGAACTTCCCCGAAGAGGTTCGGCTCGCTGCACCGCAGGGCCCACAACAAACCGGTGCTCAATATATCAGTAACAGTACCAGTGGGAATAGTGGCGGTGGAAGTAATATTAGTACACAAGGAGTGCTTTTAGGATTTGACAGTCAAAACTTGGTCCATGGGGGCAGTTATGGAGCGTACTCGATGGGATCTGTTTGCTCTGTTTCGAGTGCTGTAACTGGTTCTGGATCTGTTTCAGGTTTTGGTTCAGATTCTGGTTTTAGTTCTGGTTCGGGTTCTTTGCCTAATTATCCATTTTACTATGGAACGGAGGCGGACAGCGAATTGATGAGTTTTTTGGGTGATTTTGTGAATCCATCGAGCGATTCAGGCCAGTACCCACCTTCTTCATCATCCAAGTAGAACAAGAGATCAATTAATGTCTTGGATAATGTCAGTAGTTCATCAATTTATTAATTTGAAGAGTCTAGAAAACAAAAGGAGTAGGAAGGGGGAAAAAGGAAAGGAGGGTTTGAATGATTGGGTTTTTTTTTATAATCTTTGTTTGCTTCTTAGTTAAAAGTTGATGGTGGATATGCATTTCTTTTTTGTAAGAAAGAACAAGAACAGGGAAATGAAAGAATTATTGTATTTTTTTCTTACTGGAGGTGATTATGAGGAACCATTAAATATATATAGGCTTAGTTGTTTTAATTTTACTTGGATGTTTTTCTTTGGTTATGTCATTTGTTTTTTTATTTTTACTTATAGGCATTAGGCAAGCCGTTCTTAAATATTAGTAGCCAAGCATGTTAGATAAGTGCCTTGTAACTTATATTTATCCTTAAATTAATATATAGTTTCCTGGTCTCTGAGTTCAGATACTTCCGTAGCTGCTGTAATTTATGGATAATTAATATAACAAATGTTGCATGTGTTGCGACATTAAGATCGATCAAGGTCTAAAATATTACTCAAATGAAAATCGGTAAAATTGTAATAAGTCCTCTGTAAATCTGTGAATATAACAAGTTTATATTTGCGAATCCAAGCAAGTTAGTTTCTGACACAAGTGACACAAGTCCAAACTTAAATTTAAGTATGCATCGAACAGATGCTAACACTCTGCTTCAATTGGGGGTGCGCATTCACTGTGCGGAAGGAAGCTTCACCACATATTGTTCGGTCAGAGCGACTTCACCTGTTTTAGAAGAGAGAAAACAGAGAGGGAGCGGAGAGGAACAATTACTATTCAGAGGAGAGACGAAGTTTGGAACAATTACTTCAATTGCTGCTGCTACTTGGAGACCAAATTTAATATATTTTTAGATACGTATAAAATCATTGTTTTCACATCATTTTGAACCATCCAAAACAATGATTTGTACCTATATGAAAGTAGTAAACAAATTTCAAAAAGATATAAAAATTTGATTTTCAAGCACATTTTAATATGGAAAACATATTGAGCAGTTCGAATCGTCAATTTGGACTTAATAAGACGAATATAAGAATGTGAAGCATGATTGGAGTACAAACTGATAGTGTATTTTAACCCTACTCATTATATAATTATGTATCGGTCCTCATAGATGCGTCCTGGGATCCAACAAAAAAGGCAGGGCTAGCAGCTAGCTATCGTTACCTTGGAAAATTGCTAGTTGAAGACATCGGATCACAACAATGATATGGCAACATGTCTGTTTTTATTAAAGTAGTTGTTTTTATTTAGATTTCCTCTTTCTTTCAAGTTCTATGCCTACGGGCTTTTCCCTAAAAAAAAAAAAGACTACGATACTCAAAGAATAGGACACGTCATAACCCAAGATGCAAGAGCTTTCCTTTTTATGGCATATGGGATATGGCTCTTGATTAACCCAAAAGGCTCATATTCTAGAAGCATCTCTTTGAGGCCCTTAAAGGTCTCTTGAAAGGCTCATATTCTAGAAGCATCTCTTTGAGGCCCTCAAAGGTCTCTTGATCACCTAATACTAATAGTCTTCTAATACTTTTGGGAATTTGGATCTTGCTAGTGCTAGTAGGCTCGGCCTCGGTGGTTACACATTTTGGATTAACATTCTCAATCAGGCAAATGTTGTATCGAAATTCGTGTTGGATTAATATTCTAATGAATCGACAATGCGTTGGAACTATGCCAACCATAGGATGATCACCCCTTTTTTGTACTCAAGCCCACGTAGAGACCTGAGGTGTCTAGAACCCAAATAGAGCTAGCTAAATTGGAGTACGTTTGGATGGAAGCTATAATAGCTCTAATAGTAAAATTTAAGAATAATAAATGAAAATAGAAAAAAAATAGTGATTTTTAAATTAGTGTGAAAATAGTACTATTTATATTAGTAAAAATGTTATTTGAATTGTATATTTGAAATAATGAATAACTATAACAAATAACAAATGGTATTAACAAGGTGTTAATTAAGAGAAAATATAAATAAGTGGAATCTCAAACGAATTATCACGATATAGAGATAGTAAAAGACTAGAAGTAATGTCAATTTTGTAATTTCAGAATTATGTTGAAAAAAATCCGAAAAAAAAATATTTTCTCTTTGCACTTCCGAATAGCGAATAGTAGTTATTCAACCTATGAATAGCACTTCAGAGACGATTAGTTTGACCTTAATTCAACCTACGAATAGTAGCTATTTTAACCTATCCCCTTATTTCAACCTACGACTTAGTTTGACCTTAAATTTTCAACCATTACTCCGGTATTAAATTTTTTTATAATATAAATCCTGACGCTATTTGGATTTAAAACAATATGAACCTAAATAATTCGACTTGTGAGAATAATAACTGTCTCAGGTAAAATCCCTTGTTTCCCGCTTGAAAGAAGTCTACAAAACTTATAATCCTAAATTTCATATCACGCCTTGTATGAAATGCCAAATTAGAAATTTCCTAAATGCAGTTGAAATCTGTACAGTTTGGAACTCAGGTGCAGATGTAGCACAAGTTCCTGAGATCATTGCAACACCAAAATTAACGAAGACGTAAATATATTCAATATAGTAATTTGTTAAGGCTACAACGCAACACATACAGACATCATGCATAAATCATTTCCCTAATACTGACATATGAAACTCATGATCTCCAAAATAAAAAAAGTCATAAAAAACAAATGAAACTGCTATTCACAAGCTACTACTGTGTTTCTTGAAGCCTGATTATGACTGGTACAACAGGTACCGTGTATGTTCTTGCTTTCCGTCCCAAGTAGCCTGATATACAAAAACTGCAGTGAACAATGCAGATTTGTAATGCTTTCTTTTCATGCTCTTCTTCAATAAAATAAAAAGCAAGTAAACCTACCAATGCCCTCTTTTTTCTTTTTTTAACTACAAAAGACATTCCATCCTGCTTAAACAAATAGAAAAGTGAAGACAAGAATCTTCCAAATTACAAAACTCCAAGATTCCTACCCCCCCTAATCCAAAAAAGAATTATAATAATAATAAATGATTGAGTTCATTAAGTTAATTTTTTTGTGGGGGGCAACACCAATGGTAAAAGAGATCAATAGTTGCACTCACACATCCCTCCAGTTTTTAATAAACAACATCAACTGATTGATTTGTTCTGTGTGGCTTGGAATTGGAGGAATAATAGAGGAACCATAATTCGAGGCAATAGACCCCTCATATAACAAATAAACCTAGAAAAAGGATTCCTTAAGCATAATCAAATCAATAAAACAACCTTAACATGATGAGATTCTATTGAGTTGAACACTCTGACTTGTCCGTGAGATACTCTCTAGGGGTGCTATTGTTTGAGGCATCGTCATCCCGCCCGACACAATAATCTCTGCAAACAGCACAGATTACAAAATATCATGAAAAATAATTATATTAGTAAAGTCAAAAGAGCATGCAACTTGTAACTCAAGATACCAGGCACCAAGACTTTCCCATAAGATCCTTCAATCTATAACTATATTGGTACATTTGTGATGCAATGTTGAGACCAAATGCACAGTTCAATTTTAGTTCCACTCTTGGTCTATAATTATGACCAGATATGATATTTTTACTCATTACAAAGGAGCAATCTTGTGAAGATTCAAAATCTATATTGTGACACTCACCCATTGAAACGTTCATTTCTCTCTTCTTGTTCAACAAGCTAACAATAATTACTTCTCAAAGAATGATTAAGAAACCCCCTCAAAGTTTCAATATTTCTGTCAAATGCTTTTAATATTTTATAAATTATTTATTTAAGAGCGAATTAGACAATCAATTATTAAGAAAGGTGTTATTTCTTTCTGGCTTGTGCTTCTTTTGAACAGGCAATGAAAATGGTGGCATATAAACAAAACTCTATCCGTCCCCATTTACATCAAATCAAGTAATGCCTTATCCAAAAATAGTTACATGTGTACAAGCAAAACTAGAAAAAACAACTAAGAACATTTTAGTGATAAATCAATTGTAAAACAAAGTTAGGAAAAGAGATATTGCACAAACCTATGCCCTCACGGATGGACAGATTAGGTCTGATGACATCACTAGAGTTAACCAAGAAAATGTCCCCAATGTAGAGATGGTTTGTTGGTACAAATACACTGCACAACTCCTCATCCCCTTTATCGGTCTAAAAATGACACGGATAGCATATTAGCAGTGGATACATCAAGTTTGCAAATTACAACAACTAATGTACGAGATGATGATTCATCAATGCAATTGAAAGTAAGGAATAATAGAATAAATTATATATAAATAAGAATGAGGCTATGGTAATATGCATATTACACAACGGCCCACACTATGGACTCATATCTCCGTTTTTAAACTTCAACAATCGATCTGAACCGTTCAACATAATCTTCGTATGGAAATACTTGCAGACCAAATTTTCTATTTTTTAGAATTTTTTTTACTATTTTTTTAGATTGGTAGAAATCACTTGATTTGAAAATTCTGGACCATCCAAAAGCAACGATTTTCCACCTATCTAAAAATTCTAAGAAATATAAAATTTGGTCTACAGGTACATTTTGATATCAAGATTATGTTTAACGATTCAGATTGATTGTTTGAATTTTAAATATAGAGAAATGGATCCATAGCACGGGTCGATCCGTGATATGCATATTACCATAGCCTCACTCTATAAATATTACTACCTGAAGGAGGACAGTTGATGTAATAAATCCGAAAGCATACTCCCCCACACGCGGATGGCGTATTATAGCTACTTCCTTGAATGCCGTTGTATTTTGATCTGTATTAAAGCATAACATCCATACATTATTCAAGTACATGGCTCCTATTTTGTTTTTCCTTGGTTTTGTTAGCGTTCCATAGTGCATGTTGAAATGGCTAACTCGATTAAATTAAATATAATTTAGAATTTAACTAACAAATTAAGTGATGACAGAGGCCAACATGGTTTCTTTGCCAAGATGAATTCACCTTGGGCATTTTGCATCAATGCATAATTTCATAATTTGTAATAAGAATAGAAAAGAAAATTTAATCCATTTTATGGGGAAAAAAAGGCTTCCAGCAAACCTATAGCCAAACTATGAAACAATGCAACTATGGTTCGCACTCTTTTCACACATGTACAAAGTACAAATTAATAACAAATAAAAAATGAGGTGACAATAATGATAATGACAATGACATGACAATAATAATACCAGGTGAGATAGCAGTACTGATCTGTTTAGAGGCGGAGTAAATGTGCCTCATTAAAGGCATCTTTTTTATAACCCATTCTCCAAGCCAGAATACGGATGCACCGAGCCATGATGAAACAAATATTCCCACCAGAAATACAAAAATCAGAGACGTCAGAAACCCTAGACCTGAAATTAGCACAGAAGACACCGAATAAGAGATAGTATGATATGCATGTTAACATATGCTAAGGCACAAATTTAATTTGCTGATATATAACTTAAACTCTGTCTCACTTGGTAACAACAGTATATACAAGTTGGTACAGAAAGGATCTAGCTAGTTGGCAAGTAATCTCTTTACTTGCTGTCTGTCTGCATACTTCTTCAATTCATGCCTATCTAGATTTTTAGAAACCTTAAATATCTAACCTTTAACATAATGGGAGTGCTTATTAACCAGCTAACATCATTTTATATACTCAGAAATTTTATAGAAAGATCATAGGTGATTACAAGCATTTCTGGTTCTCTATAGATAGACAACACCTTATTGTAAAGAAAGTGCTATATTTTCAAAGGAGAATTCACCGAAAATATCAACGCCAAGCTGTCTATATAGAGGGCTAAAAAAGCCATCAACGAACTGAATGAACCACCATGTGACGAAAAATGTGATAGCAACTGGAAACAACACTACGCTGCAAATAGCATAGATTAACAAAGCAAGACATCATTTTAGAAGATAACAAAAATAAAGGAAAACAAAATGAAGAAATTCAATCCATTATTTATTAACTTAGAGGAGAAATAAAACAACATACATTCCAGTCATGAATTTTCTCGACACCCAGCTCTGAAGAAAAGCACAACATGCCTAAATACAGTAACATCCGGTTAATGTCTATAAATGAACAGTGTGGTCTTGTTTTGTTAATTCAAACTTGAACCATAGAAAGCAAAAGAAGGAGAGGGGGGTGGGGGTGGTGGGTGTAACCCGTACAGAACCATAGAAAGCACGTGATTGCTTCGAATTCCAATCAAATTACAAAGTTCACTAGCTCAGATTTTAGTTTATATCTTAATTCAAACTTGAAACTACCTCTAGCTCTATGTATGGAAATAGTATAACAACTACTAATTCCAAATCTAGATCGACAGAGAGGTAAAGAGCAATCATATATGTAATAAACTCAAAACATATTAAATCATAGCAAAACAAGCATAAATTTCAGATCGCACTAGAAACCTTGCGTGTGGAGGAATTGGGGGAACTAGGCGGAGACTTGACGGGATCTTCTAGATCTGCCTCCTCATCCCGGCTCAACGGCACGGACACTGACTCTTTCTCCGCCGCCGCAGCCGCCATCTCTCTCGCTCTCTCGCTCTCTCGCTCGCGGCTCTTTGCAGCAAAACACGAAGAGCTTTTATTTTTTATTAATTATTTTTTTTAGTTTTAGAATAGAATTGTGCGGGTCATGGACTCATGGGCAGCAGTTGCTTCTTCACTTCTTTGCTTCTTGGAATTATTGGTAGTTAGAGGGTTGTTGTTAGACGAATTCATATTACCTCAAGTAACAGAAATTTTGCTTTCATATCCGGACCGTTCAATCTTCTTTGCCACGAATATTGACGGTCCGGATCTAAAATCATATATAATGTTACCCCAGATATCTTAGCCGACTAATACGATAACGCCTCTGAGGTCATCAAGCCATTCGGAAAAAAAAATTAATGTTTAAAAATTATGCTGAAAATATAATTTTTTAATTTGAATTGTCTGTTGTAATCGTACACAGCTCATAAATATGACATATTCTATATTATATTTTTTTTATATGATAGCAAATATATAAGTGAGTCATCTCTATTGGTACTAGTTTGATAGGTTTGGTTCAGTTAGTTTACTTTTATTGTATCATTGATATTAATACTTTAGAAAAATAATTAAACGTTGGAGTTTTTGCAGTCCCCTCGTGCAGTTATTGTCACACCTCAAACTAGAATTTTCGAATTAAGGTGTGATCAGTCCCTGCCTCGTGTTTAATTATCAATAAACACGCAAGGCTAATCAAATACGAAAATCAAACAAAAGCAGCAGAAGCAAAATAATATAACAAGCATAAGTCCATAAATAAACATAAACATAAATATATCATTCCATACAACCCACAGAATAATTAAAACATAAACTACTGAAAGGAGATTCATGATCTACGACCCCGAGATATAAACAAAAGTCCTGAGACTCTAAAACCCTAACCAAAGTCCTATAATCTATAATCAAGCGGCGTGGCCATCGGGGACAGCTCCTGGCAACTCCTGCTGCGGAACACCAGTCTCTGTGTCTAAAATTCCACATCAAAAGGTGGGTGGGCGACTAATCGCCCAGTATGTGACCCAGAATTATCCCCTTAGAGATCCTCTTTCGGCCAAAGTACTTTTATTATTAAATCTATGCAAGTTTAATGCCATAACTTTTAAATGCACATGATTTTATATAATCCCTAATTTACTAACTATTAAACGAAAAATACACATAGTAGATGAATTTTTTTGTATGAACAGCTGGATTTCTATGTTTAATTGGCTAGGCCACTTTGTTTTAAAAAAAATATTATGTATGCTATTAAGTACGTCGAAATTTTGTAATTTTATCTTAAATTCACATGCGTGTTACATGCGAACGAGTCAATTATATACAATTAGGCTTTATTTCGAGTAGTTTCAACTTTCAAGCTGTAACGGTGTATATAAGTTAGGTAAGTTGAAACTTTCACATCGTAATGGCTATTAAATATGCAAATTACTAGTTCTAATTCCACTATTAGTTATGGTTCCAACTTTTCCAACGTTACATCTCCTCTCTATATTATATTATAAGGTCATGTTTGGTTGTGGACTGAATTTTTTTGTGAATAGTTTAAATTTTTTATGGCAAATTATAACGTTGATTTTGTTTTTCTTATAAGCATTACATCCAATACAGTAAAAAAATTTATCTATGATAATTTTAACTTGATATATAGGTTAATTCAATAATTCTATGATGGACTGAGAAATAAAAGAACAAAATATGAAATTCCTTTACTAACTAACACATACAAGCCCATCGTTATCTACTATTGTCACGTGGCACAAAACAGTTAGTATTAGCATGTTCAAATTAAAAATATCCATTTTGCGAAGACGCTATATTTTATCGCCAAGATTTTCGGCTAAATTAATCTGTAAAACAATGCCCTAGCTTGCTGTATTAGCATAGCAGATTGTTGCATATTTTGTTGGTACCAATCGTATCATATAGCATGATATTGCAGTGATAAAATGCCATATACTTCGATTAAAATGATGTGCAACACTGAAATCAAACACTGAATGAAGGTACAGGTACCAGAAATTGGTACCTACACACAGAAGCAGTCATTTACATCTTACCAGCATAGGGGATTGCACACCTGTATTAAACACGACCAGCCATAAGCATGAATATCTGATAGAGTAATACTCTGTAATCAATTAATAACGCTACTGTAAAAGAATTACCGAACGACTTTAAAAAGAACATACTCAAAATAACATGACATAAAACCCTGTATAAAACGAAATCATCATAAATTTCTAATACAAGGTACACAAATGACTTTCCCAATAAAACTCTAGTAAAAACTTGAACAGTACACTACTCAAATACCTTGACTTGAATTAATCCAACTTAAACACGGAAAGAAAATAACAAAACATGTGATAACACACCATTCATCAATCAAATTCACCTCACCTCACCTCTCAAGAATTATGGGTCTGAGAAAAAGAGATCCTTATCAAAGAACCATCAATTGCACTCGCATGCTTACAAACAAGCGCCTCAGTCGCAGACTCTTCACTATCAAAGGAAACCAGAGCTTGCCTCTTACCATGTACCTCAAAAATCTTTGTATTTACAATAACGCCATGCTCACCAAGATGGGCAACTATATCATCCTCTGTCACCTCACGAGGCAGTGACGATACATGTATAGTCTTTGTTGGTGCGGTGCAGTGACGATAGTTCTTGCCAGATCCACTGTGGAAACGGCTCAGGCTTGAGTTTGCGTAGTCACGAGCATCGGCTGAGGGTGCTATGTCAGGGTACTTGGAAAAGGTTATTTCCATCTTCTTGCCAAATATTTTCGAACCCTTCAAGTTAAAAAATAAATAAATAGCATGCCTTGCGCATAAACAACATACCGACAGATTAGCTGTCTAAAAGTAAAGAAGAGAGAAAAGTCCCGACCCAAAAAAATAGATAAGCTGTATTCTAAGTAAAGACGAGAGATTAATGTCCCAACCCAAACAAATAGATAAATTGTATCTTAAGTAAAGAAGAGAGCAATCAAGGTACCCTCAAGCAATTCATCGCCAACTCAGCCTGAAAATTATCTGACATCTGAAGAAGAGCATGGTCAGGCTTGTTGCGAAGGAACTTAATTCTCACTATATTCCCATACATGGAAAACAGGTTGAATAACTTATCCTCATCCATACTCTGCAAAAATGAAAAAAAAAAAAAAAACACCAAAAACAAAATTAATTATAGTAACAAAGCCTATAAGATTTACAGTTAGGTAATATATATATACTTACACTGGGATCAAGATTGGTGATCAAAAGAGTACACCTGCCATTAGAGGCACCCCCATATCCACCTCCTGCCTGTACAAGTCAATGCAAAAATGTCATGCTACAATGCATTAATTATATCTATGCAGCTTAAGCTAAATAGTACCTAATGCACAAATATAAACACAAACCTGGTGATATGCACCTCTAGTTTCATGAGATCTGTATCCATAGGAACCACCTCCTTCGCCAAAAGCAGGCTACATATCACCAATGTCATGGAAGGAAAAAATTAAAAAGAACTGCTCAATCAATAAATAATTTAAATAATCTAAAGTAAAAAAAAAAAAAAGCTACCAGAAGGGAGAGTTTTTCTTTGCACTACACTGTTGTAAGCAGACTCTCAGTGAGTAAATTTTCTTAAAACAAATTTTGTAATTTTTCATAAACAAAAGTTCTATGCTTTTTCCTCTCTTTTTTTCCGAGTGCATGTTGAATGTTTGCAGGATTGCAAATTTTCGGCAAGCATTTAAGATCCATTGTGAAAAATCTTGTGCTGAAAAGAGATGTTCTTTTCATTTTTCTTCTTTTGGATTACTCGAGTGTTTTAGGTGAGAAGCAAGATGGAAGAAAGAGGTAAGCAAACCTGAGACGAACTATTTCGGTGGTCCACAGGCAGGTCAGGGTTTGTGAAATCTCTGAACAAAGAAATAAACTGAATTAAGAAAAAAAGACCAATACAAATGCAACTGTAGTTAATTCAACATAAAAGGAGGTAGGAAACAAAATAAAGAACACTTGAAAATCAAATATTTAAAAGTTTCTTTACGGTGTTTGATAATTATTAAAAAATAACAACAGAAAGCAGTTCCATAACTATTTCATCAATAAACAAAAAGTATAGTATTGACAAATTAGAACAATGGCACATTCAAACATCATATAATAACTAATACCAACTTAATATATACCACATTGCCTATCTCTAAACCTAAAATTTTCATTACTTCAATGTCATTTTTATAGTGAACAAGTAAAAAAATTTCAAAATAAAAAGACGCCAAAACAAAAAAATAGGCCACAAGCCTTTGAAAAACTTGAAAGATAAATACCTGGAGCGTTCACCATTGTAATGAACTTGCAACTCCTGAAGACTGGGTTTTAAAAGAGTAGGAAAAAAAACAATGAAATGGTTAGAAGAAGGTAAACCAGAGAGAAATTTAATGTTCTATCATCAGAAATACATACTTTGAATATTGCATTTCTATCTGACAGCAGCCATCATATATATTCCTTCCCTGAAAGTGATCAATAAAATACCTCAGAAAAAATCAAATAGGTAAGTAATCACTGAAGCACAAATCTTGAAAGAAAAACCTATTAAGGATGCCCGAAGAAATGTAACTGTAAGGACCCGCAAAAAAAAAAACAATAATTCATACACAGAGATATTAATAAAACAAAATGGGAAGTAATAAAAACTATACCTCCAAATAGACAGATTAAATAATAAAATTTAATGCAAGAAAAAATACATACATGTAAAGCATCATTTGCCTGTATTGCATCCTGTTGTAGCTCATACTGTATGAGTGCTTGAAAACCTACATTATTATTAAATTTTAGAAAATATCTAATATGTTTGTAATGCATAACAAAAAGAACCAACTAAACCCACAAGTTACTGGAATAATTTGATTTAAAGGGAAAAAAATACCAGCAGTCTTCTGAAAAGTGACAATCTTCTCGACAAAACCATATGGGGAAAAGACTTGGTGAAGAATGTCGACAGTTATAGGATACGTCATGTGGTGAATCGTTACTAAGAGAATTCGATTCGGAGGCAATTCCTTTCAGAGCAGGACCCACCGTCAGAGAGAGAGGAGAACGGGATGGATGAAAGAGAGAGAAGAGTAAGAGTAAGAGGTGAGAGGAATATATATCTAACTCGAGAAAGACGCTTAAGTAGAGGGGGCGAGAGAGAGAGAGAGAGAGAGAGATGCTGAAAGTGACCTATATGTTATCGATATAGTTGGCTATTCTTTTCCTTACCAAGGTTCCGTACATTGGATCACATGTTACCATAACTGTTACTTGCTATTGTAGTAATGTAAATGGCTTTGTTGTTTAAAAAAAAATAGGGTAGTTGGAACTACAGCTACTCATGGTCAATAAGAAAATGTCCTGACAAATGGCAAACTTATCTTGTGCATTCCATATGGAATTGTTTCATTATAGGAAACAATTGTGTTCTAGGAACTTCTTCCAATATGTAATGCACTTGGACATTTTTCTAGCAGACACTGTTGATTTTATTTTATTTTAATTTGGAACTCAAGTGTTAATATACGCTATTTAATTATTATGGTTAAACTCAAGTAAAACCCTATAAGTGCCAATTTTCAACTATTCAAATTTGGCCTTTTGTAAACCTAATGATAATTTCTACCAATAACATATGATTAGGAAACATATAATTCCAAAAACACCTCTCAGATTTAATGTAAAAGATTTTGACATTATTTTTTTTTAAACCTTCGCAGAAGCTGCGAAGTCGAAAAAGATTTTGACATTCAAAAAGACATTATGAGCATATAATATAACTTGGTCTTATAATTAGTCAATTAAAGAAGGTACCTGATCAGACTGTCTCATGTGCGAGTTGCCTTCTCCATCCCCAGCTGTGGTCAACTCTTGGTGGGATGAAAATTGAAGGTATACATTCCTGCCCCTGAAATAGCATTAAAGGTAAAAAAAACATTTCGCTATTTAAAAGATTATCCAAATAAAAGAGAGTGAATATAGAGACAAAAGGTGCTTGATTACCTGACATTGGGTTGCACACCGGTATAATATTCCAAGGCACTGACAGCATTTTCTAATTCATCCATTTGCAGCAAAGCCTACATCAATTAACAAATATGCACATCAAAGATAGTTGAACACCTTCAAAATGCCAAAGTGCTGCAGATCAAAAGCAAATTTTCCATCTTGTTTAAAGAAAAAGATTGTCATTGAAAGTTTAAAAATTAACCTGATTTTTGGAGCGGATGAGGACAACCTTGGTGACAGTTCCAAATGGCCGAAGCAATTGAAGTAGGTCTGCCTATTTAAAAAGATAACAGTAACAAGAAACCAAGGTTGATCAAAGTATTAAAAGAACAATTTGAATCCTTTAAAATTGTTATTTAACATACTAAAACTACCTCTGATATCTCTTGCCCCACATTTCGCACATGAATCACTTTGGATGGCTCCGTCATTCTCTCTGTCTAACCTCTCGGTTGACTGCTATCACCTACAACAAGTAACAAATTCATTTCCGGAAAAGAATTAGAAAAGGAACAGAAAAGGAACCCCCAACCCAAAGAAAGATCCAGAACAGAAAAGGACGGGGGTTTGAAATTTCAAGTTTAAAGGAACCCTAAAACAAGGAGGAACTGAAAATTACAAAAAAAAACAGAGAGAGAGAGAGGAGATTTCGATGCCTTAACGGAGACTTGGATAGGGTTTAAAAGTAGCCTCCTTTCGCCTAATGGCTAATACTAATAGTGAGATCTTGAGACCAAGAGCAAGAGGGGGCTTTCGGCTTTCGGCTTTCGCGTAAGAAAGAAAATGAAGAAAGGATTTTAATGTGTTACAACTCCTCGCGCAGACAGTGTGTTATTCTTTTTGCGCGACTTATTGGAAAATCTCAACTGTTCAAATACGTTCTGCACGAATCTCAAAACTCAAATAATACTGGCCCCCTGCGCTATCCCCGAATAGGCACCGGACACGTCGGTCACGCAAAATACGAGATATCTCAGAGGATACGCACTCGTATTCTTTCAGGCGGAATTTCATATATGTCCTTCTAAAATCCTAAAACTATAAACTTATCCTCCAAAATTATAGAACCCCCCATTTGCCTCTTTATTATCTCAAAACTATATATATAGAGGATATATTCTTCAAATTATAAATATTTTATTTATTCTTAAAATAATAATTAGTTAAATCTTACCATTTCAAATGTCTTAAAGTTACTAGAATTTTTTTTATAAACCATAATTAAAAAATTGATTTTTAGGAAACCAACATGATTACTTTTTTTTTACAAAAACCATCAAAACCGAAATGCCATTTCGGTCCCGGAATATTTTTTTTTTGGGACTGAAATGGCATTCGGTCCCGACTAGTTTCACAGTTTTCACAGTTTTTTTTTCTTAACTAGTCGCGACCGAAATGCCATTTCGGTCCCAAAAAAAAAAATTTCGGAACCGAAATAGCATTTCGGTTCTTATGATTTTTGTAAAAAAAAAAAAGTAATCATGTTGGTTTCCTAAAAATCAATTTTTTAATTATGGTTTATAAAAAAAAAAATTAAAGTTACTACATTACAAATATCATTCTTTTTATGTAAGTTATATAAGTTTTCTTATTTATGGATCTATCAAAATTAACTTAATTTATAAAATACATATTTACTTTAATTGTACAACTTAGTCTGAATTGGTTAATTTATAGTACATATATATATATATAGTCTGGTGGCAATCAAATAACAGAGGTTACCCGTACCTACCATTCAAATGAAAACTGATTAGTTCATATGAGTTCAAGCTCGGTGCATGAGCTTAAATTAATTAAAAAAATTAAATCTTATTTCTATTATTTTTTACTGATATATAATATACCCATTAATTAAGAGCTGGAAAGCATCCAGGCAACCAGGCATGAGAAAGATTTCAATCTCACGGTTAACAACAACTCATATTTCTATGAAATCAAATATATGTACACAGTTGTGTAGCGAGTAGCTTTTGATAGTCAATGAGTTTGAAATCGCTAGACATAAACAAAACACAACTTACAGACTGCCTGCCTGGCTGGATCACTCAATCTCTGCCTGGCTAGACCATCTTTACTTTACTGTTTTATCAAAGCAAGCAATTTATATATATATATACGAGGAGGGATCGGATTACATCTTTTTTGGTGACACACTTTGACACCTACCATTTTCAAAGTCCAAATAGTCGATCCAAACCGTTCAACATGATGGATATATTAAAATGTGCTTGGAGATCAAATTTTACATTTTTTTTGAATTTTTTTACTATTTATTAAGATGGTTACAAAATCGTTGTTTTCAGACCATTGAAAAATAGCGATTTTGTAACCATCTTAATAAATAGTAAAAAAATTCAAAAAAAATGTAAAATTTGATCTCCAAGCACATTTTAATATGGTGATCATGTTGAACGGTTCGGATTGACTGTTTGGATTTTGAAATCGCAAAATTGACCTATAAAAAAAACGGTGTCATGATGTGTCACCAAAAAAGGTGTAATTGGATCCCTCCTCTATATATATATATATATATATATATATATATATATATATTAGCTAGTTCAAATAATAGACAGTTATTTATTTTTTATTTCATCTTCTCAGTTCTCTTTTAGGTTGTATTACCCAAAAATATTTAAAAATAGAGAAAATATTAATTGCTGGACACTAGTCATTTGATTTCGTCCTATCATTTCTATTTTAGAGCGTAATGAATGCAAATTTAATACAAACACGTACAGTAGATCGATTTGTCTGAATATCTTCATCTCTGTACAAGCATTTTCTGATCTAAGTTCTAACAATGCAAATTAATCAAATTATATCATATATATTCAATTTAGTTCAAATTTCTCTTGGACACGGAATTTTTATTTAGAAGGCCATCTCTGATTAAAAACATTAATTTTTGCTTAAAAAGAAGGTAATTGCTCTAACAAAAGTACACGTACTACACGCCTAGATCTATAATATAATTAACCCAGCCTTTAATTACTTGAAAATTTTCTCATATGAAAATTCCCGAAGAATTTAATTATGATTAAAAATAGGCAAAACCTTCTTATATTTTTGTACATCCTAAATTAAGAATCTCGTCACCTCCAAATTAAATACCGATAGCAAAGAAAAATAGAAAAAGAATGACTAAAATAAATTAGAAATCAACCAAAAAGAGCACTTAATTACTGGCTCATGTTTTATTTATTCATTTTAATATAAATTAATTGTAACAATTAATTTGTTCCCTCTTTGTTGCATCAATTTAATTAATTATATCGATAATGGCTGCATGGGCCGATCTCCCATCCGACTTGGTGATCTCTATATCCGACCGCCTCGACATCCTCAGCTGCCTCCGTTTCTCTGCTGTTTGCACCACCTGGGCCTCCACCATCCGCCCTCGCCTTCCAACCCTCCCACCATTCTGCCTCGAACAACCCATACCCTGGCTCCTCCTCAATGCATATGCTGGCTGTGGCGCCTCCAAATATAACCCCGACCATACCGATTTTATCTTTTACAATCTTACCACCGCCACCTCCTACTGCATTCCTAGTCCCATCCCCTTCTCTTCCACCTATTGCCCTCGTTTCCTTGGTTCCAACTCTGGCTGGCTCGTATGTACCAACCTAAAGTTAAACTACCAACTCCACCTAATCTCACCCCTCACCGGAACTAACCACCTTCTCCCCTCTATCAAACTCCCCCATGGCTATCAAGGAAACCTCACCGATTTATGGAGCTCTAAGAAGAACACTTTTAATTGGGACTCACTCGAGAAAGTAATTATTTGTCACTGTTCTGGTAGTGGTAGTGGTAGTGATACCGCTGGGCTTTTGCTACTAGGTTTGTTCTGGCCACATGGTTTGGCAGTTTTGAAGGTTGGAGATGACAAGTGGACCTGGTTAGATCTCAAAAGGCATTATAAGGATGCCCTCATTTATCGTGGAAAGATCTATGCCATGGCAACTGACACTCTCTGTTGTTGGAACCTGGAACTGGAACTGGAAGGTTGTTCTTTTAGAGCAGAGAAGGAGAAGGCTATCACTATAAGAAATAGTATGTTGAACGGCCTTACCAAGTACCTGGTTGAGTTCAGAGGCAAACTTATGATGGTATGCAGGGAAAGGGAAAGGGAAAGGGAAAGGGGCAATCCTGTCAACAAAATGAGTGTGTATCACCTGAACCTTGACCAGAGAGACCGGTTGTGGAGCCCCGTTAACAACATAGGAGATAATGCAGTGTTTATCGGTCCCGGACATTCTCGCATATCGTCTGTTAATGTTGGCCTTCATGGCATACAAGGGAATTGCATTTATTACACTGATGATGATTACGCTCATAAACTCAATTGCATAGGTTATCGTTTTCATGATTCAGGCATTTACAACCTCAAGAAGGCAACTTATGAGCCATTCCCTATTGCTTATATGCAACCGCCAATCTGGTTCTGGCCTTGTCATGTCAAAGTCAAACAACATTCATCTAATTCAGGCTTGTTTATCTACTTGCTGATGTATTTTTTTCTACTGTTTTTTTCCATACTGTTATCACTAATATATCAATTAGGACTTTGAGATTGCATGTCAACTCAACTAATTTTTTTGTCAAGGCAGTAGTTGTATGGAAGGTAATTAATTAAAGTGTATCCGGTTAATTAAATTGCTGAAAATATATGTTATTCAGTTTCTCAATTCCACCACTGTAATTTTACTTTGTTACGTACTTGGATGAAGTTATTTTGAGTTATCAATTAAGTAGGACTTTCCTTCTTTGCAAAAGATCATCCGATAAAACAAATTAAACATGATCTCAAACTCCTTAGAAAGTTATATATTCATGGCATTTGTATACTCGTGTATAATTAATAGTCTAATTAATGGATAGTTACTTGCATGTCGATACACAAATATAATATGAGGAGGCTCAAATGCCCCCAATAACTTATGCCCCAATCCTCTCCCAAAATCTGAACAGCACACCTGAACGTTAAGATTCGTGCATAAAAGAAAGCTGTCTCATGGGCTCCCAGTTCTCTCCTGACCTCTCCTTCTCCCTCTGTTTCGCTCTTTCTCTAAATCTCTTTCGATTCTGATGGCCATCCCGACGCCGCCCTCCTCCCGCCCCCTTGACACCGATGGCGCTCCCTTCTCACCTCTCTTGACCTCTCGGTTTTGTTGTCCGGATCTCAGCGCTGGTTAGCGATGCACTCGGTGCACCATACTTGGTGAGTCCGAAATTCATACTTTTAGAATCTTGCAAATCGCCATATACGACTTCTGGAATCTTACAAATTGCCGAAATTAATAACCATGCACGCAAATGGATATCATGCTTGCCGAGCCCGGTTTAAGAACAGTACTGTGATTTTACATCTTATTCCTTATCAGGTTTTCACATTTTCCTTCTCTGCAATCTCCTTTTTGTTATGAAAATTCAGAAAAGTTAAATTGGTCTTTGGGATTCTTTTGTAGAATTGAGAAATAAAAAGCTGGTCCTCTTTGGCAACATTGCAAGCTAGGGTTTTATCACAAGTACAAAGACTGTCTCCATGCCTGCCACTTCCTCCATGACCAGTTGCAAAGTAGAATGAGGGAATCCACAGTCGTTGACGAGAGGAGAGAGAGAGAGACCGTGACTGTGTCGGATTGTCTGTCGGAAGAGACAACGAGACACGATCAGTCTGGTAAGAACTGGAGAGCGATAGCCAAAAGAGAGAACTGGAGAGACTCTGTCGGATGAAGCGTGCGTCTTATTTGGAAATGGAAAGTCTCGGACAAACACAATCTGAGCCTCTAATCTGAAATTAGATGTGTTGTTCAGATTTTGGGAGAAGATTGGGGCATAAGTTACTGGGCATTTGAGTCCTCCTCATATAATATATAGTGGTAGACAAATAATTAATAAGAAACAAAGGTGACAAAGTGGTCCGAAATTTTTTTAGTTACCACTGAACAAAATTGGAATTAAATGAATACCATCGGGATCAAGTTATCTCAATTTCTACCACCCACACGGATCCAATTCACGCACCAAAATGAATTGGTGTGCGGACTAGGGAGGCACACCCCTTGGTGTGCGGACTGAGCAGGCGCACCAAGGGTTGGAGTAGAATTAATGCTTCAGGAACGGGCTTTTAATAACAACCGTTCATGTTACTCTTTTTTTTTTTGCTGGCCTATATGAAAAAACAACAATATACGAAATATGAAATGCAACAAAAAAACACATCCTAAATTATTACAAAATTACACATACTTAAAATTAAACAAGTTCAAGTTCACCAAATTACACTAATCCTAAATTATTACATAATAACATATTCTATTTTATTTTCATGTATATATAATAAGCTAAAGGGTTTAAAACAACATTCTATAATCCCAAAAAAAAATTAGAAGAATACTATATTCCAATAAAAGCTGGTACCGGCCTAAACAAATGGTGTAACAAGGAAGTTCATTGGCTAAGATGAGAACTTGAGTAGAACATTAAGATGGTCATCTTTAGAATATATTCTGTATATTACTTCACCTAACATTAGTTGCTCTTTTAAACTTTTGACAGGACAAAAGGCATATCCAGAATAACAGAACATGAGAGCAATTTTATAACACAATGTCATGTCAGAATGACAAATAAATTGTAATGGTACCAGCAAGAATTTTACACAGAAAACTTACGTGTTGTTTTTTCACTTCCAGCGTAACACCCGATAATTTTTTATAAGTTTTATGAGTTTAGTTTGGACTTTTTTGCAATACTAGAAAAGTTAAAGGTTTCATAATATAATAATTCAATCTTATCATTTTAAAATAATAAAATAAAATAAATTCAACGTGGCATTTTTTTTAACCACGTGGCTCCCATGCACGTTGTCTCCTTTTGTATAAACTTCACCTCCTACTTTTTACTGATTCAAAAAAAAAAAAATAGCCATATAAAATCGAAAAGAAGAAGAAATACAAACAGAGAATGAGAGAGAGAAAAAGAGAAATATTTTGATAAAAAAAACTTCTGATATTGATATTATTTGATTGTCTGTCTGATTGGAATTCCAACTACGTCGTGTTGATTATGAACAGTCGTTGCATCTTGAATTGGATTTCTGGATTGATCGCTATCAGGTAACCGGACTTCTCTATAATCTGTGTTTTCGATTTGTATGGTTGAAAATTGGATATTTGAATTGAGTATTGGATTATAATCGGCATATTTTAATGGGATAGAGGGTCTGAGGTTCGAATTTGATTCTGAACTAATGAGATTGTGTGTACTGTGAATGTGGGAATTGTCTGTGGCAGACATTCCAAATATGTGAATACTGTGTGACTTGTTTTACTGATAACCTAGACCTAGGTGCTATCATCATTATATATGCAGACATAATTTGATGTTAATTTATGTGGATTAATCCAGTCTGTTTGAATTGTTGTTTAATTAAGCCAATTATAGAGAAATGCGTTGTTAAATAACCGGTTACTGAGCTTTGTAGCTTATTATGTATTGTTTCTTTGTGTTTTTGTTTACGTCGTATGTTAACAGGACAAAGGATGGATGCAAGGGTGCCTCTCTCGTCGCGATCCCCAGCCCGGTGGCGGGATCGTGACAATTTCAAATGTAACAGTGTTAATTTTAGAAAAGAGTAACTGTAAAATTTAAAATAAATTAAATGTTTAAATGTAAACTTGTCTGATGCTTTAGAAATATTTTTGATAACTAACTAATTGATTAAAGCATCAGATAATTTTTATTGAGTGAAATTATAATATGAATGATTAAATTAACAAAAAAATTACAAATTAAATTTTGTAATTCCCCCGAAACATGAAAATATGGAAATTATAAACTTTATATAATAATATTATGATGAGTTAGATTTAGAGATGCATTAGTGGTATTAATTAATGGTGTTAATTTATTCTATATGAAATTGGGCCGTAGGCCTTAGAGAAAAACACATGAGCAGCATCTCAAATTGAATACATGATTTAATATGATTATTAAGCCCATCTCTATCTTCTTACATATTTTATAGTTTATTTCATTCACCGCATATCTCTATCTCTCTCTTCAAAACTGTCGTTTCCTTTTGATATTTGCTTCATTTCGCATATCGCTAGACTACAAAATTATGCGCTTAATTGAAGCTGCTATGTGTGTTATTCCTTTCTCTTCCACAATTGGTGATATAGTACAGTAATTTCCTTGCTCTCTCTATTGATTAAGATTCCTTGTTTCATTCAATTAAGTTTTAGGTACCTTTCTTTATATTGATACCTGCTGGTACCGAAATTAGTTGGGTAATTATGATATTTTGCTTTCTTTTGTTTATTTCTTTTAATGCTGATTTGAAGTGATTTACACCCTTCTTCTTGCTGGTACCAATTTGGTACCGAATCTGATTTTGGGTCATCTATGCTTTAAACCCTAGTATTGTACCAATATCTCATTGTACCAATTTTATTGCTAAAATATAGATTTGGAAGTATTTGATTATTAAATTTACATCTCGTGACACCGGTACCATTCCGTACCAATGTCTATACTAAGTTATGATATATTTCAAGGATTAAGGGTTGAACTTGCAAAATTCCCTAAATTAGTGAATTGACCATGTCAGAGGTGCTAAAATGCATATTAGAATAATATTGAAACTTAACTAGCTGTGACATGAAAATTTTATGAATGAAATAATTAAAATGGGTACTAAAGATAAGTAAGTAAGTAACACTGTAGGATTCGGGGATAATTGTAATCTTATTCTAAATGAAATGAACAAGTATAAATAAATTAAAAATCTGAAAACTGAATCAACTATTGGACATGAAATATGCATATGAGATTTCTAGCTAGAGGTATAAAGGTAAGAGAAAAGATTTTGGTACCCAGCTCTTCATCCCCGGATTATCCCCGCAACGATTTTCATGTACTTTCAACAGGTTTTAACCGTCTGGGCGGTCCCCACCTTATAAAACCACCATTCCTCATCTCTCCGATCTCTTTCTCCTGAAAACTAAAATCACTATCCTCTTTTCCGATCTTTTTCTCTTGAAAACTAAAATCACTATCCTCTCCGGTATGGTGAAGCCGTCCGTACAACCTCTCTCTCTTACTCTTGGCACCACCTCTGGACCTTCCTTTCAAGCCTCGAAGTTATCCCTTGTCAGACGACCAGAACGCCTCTCAACTCGCCGAATCCTGCTGATTCCCTTTCTCTACTTCATGATCTATAACACTTTGGCGCTGATCAATCAGTGTTAAATTTCTCTTATTCCTGTGACCTTAATCGTATGGAGGAAGGATTAGACTAGATCCGTGAGGCATTGGTGCCAGAGGAGAAAGGGATAGTTGCTTCATTTACAAGGCTCCCCGGATAGGTAAGGATTAGACTAGATCCCCGTACTAGGTTGGTCTCTCTCTCCTCCTTTGTTGAATTTCTTCCCTTTCCTTTGACGTGTGAAAATCCTGGACTAATAGCACCGGTGATCTCCCAAGTACTATATTTGTGTTTCATGTATGCCATAATTTTAGAAATTTCATAAAATATAGTGTTAATTTTGTCATAATTTCAGAAATTTCAGTAAATAAATGAAGTACCGATGCAGATTTTTAAATTTCCCTTGATTAAACTGATTTCATAAATTTCAGATAATCTACAAAATCCATATAAACAGTCTAGATCCATCAATGTCATAATTTCATAAATTTTGCATCAAGTACACGTATAGAGCTGGCAGATCCAGTAATTTTCTTCTCATTTGTGCTGCTTTTAAATATTGCTTTGAAGGTTATGTGTTTTATGCTGGCTTGTTTTTTTCTATAACAGTAAAGTTTAATTTCTCATGGTTAGCAATTTAATTGGGAAATTAAGGATTAATTGTAAATATTGGGAGTATAGTTCTTCTAGCCTGGTGTGGCAGTGCTAGCTACGTCTACAAATATATTGAGTTCAAGTGAGCTAGGCTCTACTAGTGTTCAGCTTGTACTGTCACCGAGTCAAGCTGGCTCGAGTAGTGTGCACAAGGTGTTCGATGAATTGTTTAAGTGATAATTTTGTGCAAAATATGTATATACTGTAAGCTGCATTTGATGATATTTGTAAATACAAGATGTTTTAGGGACTTGTCTTAATATTTGTTATTCCTTTGTCAGATCTTCTTTCCTGTTCCTGCCATACGATCGATAAAGCTTTTTAAGTTTAAATCCAGTATTATGACTTTGTGAAGCATTCACCACACATGATCGGATCAAACTTATTACCACTAAGCTGGAGTCTACGACGAGAAATTGCAAAACACATGGATTCAATCAAGAACAGCACCGGTTGTAACAGTTCATATCGCACCAGTGGTAGCGAGGTTCGTACTGCTTTTGTTTTTGTTTAGGTTTTCTCAATGTAAAGCGATAGAAAGAGATATGTAGATTAAATATTGCTGATTTATTTCTTCTGAAGCTTATTCATCTCTTTCATTGTAGTATGACATTATTCCATTATCTACTTGAAGATGCCTACCAATTGTTCGGTGAAATGCCTCTGTGAGATCTTCCCATCTACTTCTGATCATTGTGTACCAGTAATACAGTTTATCGAGCTAATTTCTTATGCTTTGTATTTGTTGTAGTATCCAAAGATGCTTATTCCTCACTGATTTCCTCTTGATTTCCTCTTTAAATCCAGTGTCGGAGATGCTCAATTACATCACTTGTACAATTGAAGCTCTATGAAGTCGAGCCTGACTTGACCCTCATCTGTGCATGTCTTAGTCTGGTAAAGTGGTAATTGGTATTAACCTTTCAATTCTGCAGAAGATTAAGATAGATTAAGATACATGCAATTTTTAGTTTTTGTAGGGTTACACGTGAAATTCTGTAATAGATTAAGATAACCAAGATTCATTGGCCATACTGTGCTGCAGCTAGTTGGTAATGTGCTGAGCTTTTAAGTGTGGTAAATTTTGTGAAAACACTTTGTTATTGGAATTCTGTATAGTGAGATGAATTATGTGCTTCTGCTTGGTCTTTAAATATGCATGATGTATATATATTATTTTTGAAGTGTTTGTATGCTTTGCTTCTGGTTCTATTTTTGAAAACTGAAATAGACCTTTGGTTTGCCTATTTTATTTCGGTTTCAACCGAACCGAACCGATGAATACCTTTATGTGTAGATATGATGCCTAGCTTTGGAAGATGGGTTTATTTTGTGATTAAGACAAGAATTAATTTGTGCTTTATTCTTGAGGTAATTTGTAGTGTTAAATTATTGAAGGGTTCATTATATCAGTTTTGTAGGATATGCAGCTTTTTTAGATTTTATTAAATGTAAAATATTTTAGATGATCTACTTAGCATTTTTATAGGATACAACTGTTAAATTTAGTTTACATATTATTTTACAGGATTCATGCCTTAGTTTTATAAGATGTATGAGTTATTTCACAAGATTAGAACTTGTGAGTGTTTTCTTTAAAAATCATAGTTTTATAATATGTATGAGTTATTTTACAGGATTCATGCCTTAGTTTTATAAGATGTATGAGTTATTTTACAGGATTAGGACTTTGTGAGTGTTTTCTTTAAAAATCATAGTTTTATAAGATGTATGAGTTATTTTACAGGATTCATGCCTTAGTTTTATAAGATGCACGAGTTATTTTACAGGATTAGGACTTTGTGAGTGTTTTCTTTAAAAACCATAGTTTTATAAGATGTATGAGTTATTTTATAGAATTCATTCCTTAGTTTTATAGGATACAACAGTTAAATTTAGTTTACATATTATTGATTGATTTTGCAACTCGTTGACACAGTCCTATCATTAATGCAATATGAGACTCCTGTGAAACATCCATGGTTTGTCATCACCCCTTATATATCCGTAAGTTATTATGTACTTTTGTATATTATGAATTAAATTTTCAGACTTCAAATTTTGAAATACTTTAATCAATATTTTAATGTTTGATTTTTGTCTATTGGAGATTCTGATGCATCAATATGATGAAAAAGCAGCATTACAGGCCCTTCCGCAGTTGTTTGGGCCTCAATTTGACAGCATCAGATGGCTGTTCATTCCAATTTGCAAGAAAAATTATTGGGTGTTTTTTGCAATGGATGTTCCTAATGAGGAGATGCATTTTTACACCTTAGTTGACAATATTGAATACATGCAGTACCACTGGCACACAATGAAATGGGTTCAAGATTTTCTTTGCTGGAGGACTTGTGAGTGTTTTCTTTAAAAATTATCTATGCAACCTTTTACAGTATTCTTCAACCAATGTTTCATGATTCTGCCAATGATTTACAGGATTTGGTGTTGAAATACATTAAATTATTACATAATATACTTAACAGTTTTGTAGAATATATGAGGTATGTTACAAGATTCATACAATAGTTTTATAAGATGTATGAGTTATTTTATAGGATTCATACCTTAGTTTTACAAGATGTATGATTTATTTTATATGATTAGGACTTTGAGTGTGTTCTTTAAAAATTATCTATGCAACCTTTAACAGTTTGATGTATGAGTTATTTTACAGGATTCATGCCTTAGTTTTATAAGATGTATGAGTTATTTTACAGGATTAGGACTTTGAGTGTGTTTTTGAAAAATTATCAATGCTACTTTTTACAGTATTTTTCAACTAGTTTTTCCTTATTCTGCTAATGATTTACAAGATTAGGAGTTGAAATGTATTAAACTATTACATAATATACTTAACAGTTTTATAGGATATATGAGGTATGTTACATGATTCATACAATAGTTTTATAAGATGTATGAGTTATTTTACATGATTCATGCCTTAGTTTTATAAGATGTATGAGTTATTTTACAGGATTAGGACTTGTGAGTATTTTTTTAAAAATTAATTATGCAACCTTTTATAGTATTCTTCAACTAGTGTTTCATGATTCTGCCAATGATTTACAGGATTTGGTGTTGAAATGCATTAAACTCATTCATAATATACTTATCAATTTTGTAGGATATATGAGTTATTTTACAGGATTCATGCCTAAGTTTTATAGGATATATGAGTTATTTTACATGATTCATGCCTTAGTTTTATAGGATGTATGAGTTATTTTACAGGATTAGAACTTGTGGGTGTTTTCTTTAAAAATTATCTATGCAACATTTTACAGTATTCTTCAACCAGTGTTTCATGATTCTGCCAATGATTTACATAATTTGGTGTTGAAATGCATTAAACTCATACATATATACTTACCAGTTTTGTATAATAGATATATGAGTTATTTTACAGGATTTATGCCTAAGTTTTATAGGATATATGAGTAATTTTGTAGGATTCATGTCATACTTGAAATTATTATACAGTAAAGATGTTGATATCATTTTTTTCTTTCAGCTAAACCTTCATGGAAATATGTTGGCATAATTCATCAGAATTGCCCAAAGCAGGCACCCAAATCAATGAATTGTGCTATTTTTGTGCTGCGCTTTGTGTACAATCTGATCACTGAGATGTCTATGAACTTTACACAGGTAATTTTATGATGTATATATTTTGCTTTCAAATACTCGTAGGCTTTCATTTCACCAACAGTAACATTACATATTTCCTGATATTAAATATTGTATAAAGAGGGTAGTGTATACCCCAGATAATTGATTTTGTCATTTTCCTCTGTACTGATGTGCATAAATTTGAATCCCTTACAATTTTGTTTTTTTTGTAGGATGCATTTCTAAAGAACGTGTCGTTCTAGCAATGAAGCTTCTCACACATCCAAATAATTCGTATCAGCGGTGTATGAAGTAACAGTTCTAAAGTGTTTTATTGCAATGATTGAACAGCTTTTTGTTTGTGCTTGTTTTATATTGATGTTAGATACAGTTGATACTTTTTGTGAATAGTTAATGGTACAGTTTATGTTGTGATGAAATGGTACAGTATATGAACTTTTTGTGACTGGTGACATTTTATAGTTTGTATATGATGTTTTATATTTTCCTGTGTCAATTTTACAGTATTGAAATCTTGTAGTTAACATCTGTTAGATTTATAGTTTGCATCTGCTAATTTTACAGTATTGAAATCTTATTTTGCATGATTGATATTCATGTATAAATATTAATAATTGAAGAAAAAATAATGAATTAAAAAAAAAATTTAATTTTAATTTCGAAAAAATTTAATTTTGATGCAAAAAAGTTAATTTTGCATAATTTTAAGTGTAATTTGTAAATAACAACAAGTTTTAGAAGTGTGTTTTTCAAATCTTCTAGAAGCTTGAAGTACAGCCGTACAAGTTTTGGAAGTTGGTTGTGTTAAATCTTCTAGAAGCTGAAAGTACAGTTGGAAGTACAATTACTTTTCTAATTGCTAACAGTTTTTAACTAACTTGGTCAAAACTGAGTTGTTAGTATTTTGAACTAGGTATTATGCATGATTTGTTGTTGAAGTTACATTATTGATTATAGTATTTTACAGTATTCGCGCAAGTTAAATGACAGTTTTTTTGGATAAAAACTGGGTACAACTCTTTGGGTACAATTAGTCGGACCCTAAAGGTAAATTAGTTTTTGTGAGATTGTTAAATAGATACTAACCTATTTATATTATTTAATTTAACATAGACTCTATTGAGCACAACTTAGCGGGATCGTCTGAAGTTCTGAATCTAGTGATAGCTGATCCTTTACGCACCTTACGTGATCAGGTGCGAGGGTTCATGGAATTTGTCTTGATTTTTTATTTCTAAGAACTAAATAACTGTTCATGTTAGCATGTTGAATTTCTGATTAATAGCATCGTTGCATCGTTGCATCATTTGCATGAAGTAAGGTAATAGCATACTTAAATTGTTATAACTATGATGATTTATCATTTTGGTATTGTTTTATCGATTGTCTGTCCTCTCGTTTCTGATAAGTGAATGGAACCATAATTATCGAATTGATTTACTTTATTGTTTACTGCAAAGTCTAGAGTCGATGCTAGACTTTGATTCAAGATCCATATGCGTATACGGTGAATGACCTTAACTGAACCCAGTACCGGTTGGGTAGAGGATAATGTAAATTGTGATTGCAGGAATAGTAAAACTGTGGTATATCGATTGTTCTATTGGTCACTTCTGGTAAGGGTGACGATATCTTGTATTTTATTGATGAATGTCAATGTTAATCTGAATTATTGAATTTATGTGTTATGTTTGACTATAAACTAGACCTAATATAATGGTTTAAGCCAAAGATTGATAGATACCATATATCTATCAGTGATGACCTAACCTAGTTATTTTATCGTTTAGGTCCAAATAATTCGAAATATGGTTCTTTGATTGTCTTGGAATATGATATATGTTGAATCCCGTTTGTTATCAATTTGGAGCATTTGCATTCATTATTATTGAATAATTAAATTGATATTGTTATATTGCTATTCTTTAGTTATGGTAATGGATTTCTTACAAATCTAGTAGCCCTAATTAAATTCTGCACTGAGAAACAGTTGATAAGTTTCTCACCCCTCTTCCCCCTTGTGGATTTTTCTTTATTTTTATTTCAGGAAAACAAGAATAAGGGTCCGAGCGTGACAGGTGAGGAGTAAGCAATGTAGGTGTAAAATATGCCATGTTATCGTGACAGCTTTTGTTTATTGGTTGAACCATTGTATATTTTTTGTTGTACAGTCTTTTCAGCCAGATCTTGTTGCTATGTAAAAATTATGAAATATTGTTCAAAATTTTTTGTTTGATTGTAAATCACAGTTTAAAGGTTTTGTTTGACTGTAGGTTATAAACAGTATCTACTTATGTACTGTAATGGTTTCCATAGTAATATATGTAGGTGTTGTTTATAAACCGAAATTTTAAATGTAGCACCAATAAAAAAAAAAACCAAAACGGCACCAAATTTGAGAAATTTCAGATTTAGCACGGCTGTAGATTGGCTGAGCGGCCCTATTTACTGGGGACCGCAGTTTAGCTGAGCGGCCCCAGAAATAGAGCCGCAGATTGGCTGAGCAGCCCCAGGCTTCACGTATTCTCATGTCACCAATTTACAGCAGCTATATGCTTTATAGACTTCGTCAAAGTATGAACATGGTCTATGATTAACTAATAATTCCAATACAAAATTAGTATATTGTACAAAATGGATGCATGATGTTTTTACTCTGGAGTCCAAATATTTAAATGTAAGATTGGTCCATGCAAAATATACTGAATCCATGTAGCTATATGCTTTATAGACTTCGTCAAAGTATGAACATGGTCTATGATTAACTAATAATTCCAATACAAAATTAGTATGTTGTACAAAATGGATGCATGATGTTTTTACTCTGGAGTCCAAATATTTAAATGTAAGATTGGTCCATGCAAAATATACTGAATCCATGAGGTCTAACATGTCACTCTCACTTCGGTGACAGAGAGGGAAATAAATCTGCTGTGATTCTAAATCCACCCCTTTATTTCTTAGAATGCACAAATCTAAAAAAACTTATTTTTTATGCACGAATCTTTAAACAGATGAATGGATGGATTTGGAATCACAGCAGATTTGTATCCGACAGAGAGTAGATGCCATGAAAATTTGGAAAATAGGGTCCGCTCATCCAATTTGCGGCCCTAGAAAATAGGGGCTGCTCAGCCAATCTGCGGTCCCCAGTAAATGGGGCCTCTCAGCCAATCTGCGGCCGTGCTAAATCTGAAATTTCTCAGATTTGGTGCCGTTTTGGTTTATTTATTTTTATTAGTGCTACATTTAAAAATTTCGGATTTATAAACCCTTGATAAATATATTTGCACTAGTTCTACTTAAATGGTAATTATGGCAAAATGAAAGGCTTGTTTTGAATTATATTATGTAATTGCCTTGTGGGTACATAGGAAACTGTGTATTCACGACGTAATTGCACAACCCAGGTTTCGGGGTGTGACATCCAATTTCTCCAACAACAATTAAAGTGTTATTCTTTTTCACTTCCTCCACAAGCCTCTCCTTAGCTGAAATCCACATAGACCAAATTTAAACAAGCTAAATGGATACAATATGAAATTAAGACCCAATATGTTTTAATGATTGCAAGCATAACAAAAATAAAACTAGATTAATTTAGTCATTTGCCATCACTTTCTTCTTTTTTCTTTCACATTGAGTTAATTCATCATTAATCCATCCAATTAAAATTATGCAATTTAGAACAATATAACATTGTAGAAAAAGAGAACCTGATGCAATAAGCAATAATAAATGAGGGAATCAAAATTGTACCTTGGATTGTGGCAGAGTCTCCTTCGAGTCGAATGATCTCGCCAATTAGATTGTCATAGCTGAAACGAACCAACTCATACGTGGCCCCACCACCAATTCCATCTACAAACACCATTGGCACTGACACCTGTCACAAAATTACCCCAGCCCAGAACTTAATTGATAACAAAATCAAACATAAATACATATAATTTTAGAAAACTTACTTTGATACGTAGCTTGCCACCGCCATACTTGCTCTCACTTTCATTATGAAACTCAAGCCACGTCTCGTTCTTGGAAAAACAAGTGCCTTTCCAATGAAGCCTATTTTCAGATGAAGCAACAGAGCTAACGAAGGTTGGCAACAGATCACAAACCTATGAAAGAGGTCGTAGAGCTGAACATCAAGCACAAGGACCGGCTGATCGTGTAGGGGCACCGGATGTGGAGTTTATACAGTTGTATGATGCTTTTATGCATCTGATGCCCCCTTGGTTTGATGGGTCAGGGGATATCCTGTTGCGGAAGAATGGATTGTGAGTTTAAAAGCCAAATTTACTACATGTCGCGTTCCAGAGGTAAACAAAGTGGAATTAGCAGAACAACTTGTGGAAAAATCTGGTCGGCATTGGTAGGAGGGAGTAAAGTTGGAATATGAGGGAGCTGAACAGGAGATTCCTTGGCAATGGTTTGAACAGAAATTTAAGGAGCAATTTTTGAGTGATTTACATTGTGAGAATCTGAGAAGTCAATTTCTGAACCTATGCCAATATGAAAGGTCTATAGAGGAGTACAATCGAATGTTCTTTGATCTGTCTCGATATACCCCAGATGTGAGAAGAAATCCTGATAGATATTGGAGACAGTACCTGGATGGATTAGACCCAAGTATTGCACTAGCGATACACCATTCTAGAGCTGCAGGAGTTCCAGCCCTTATGAAATGTGCTGAACAAACAGAGATATATCATAAGAAAAGTATGCAACAGACCCTCTTCAGAAATGTTAAGCCAAAAGTTGATCAAAGAAAACAAGCAAGTGGATTAGGGGTTCGACCTCCAACTTCTGTATACCCTACTGGACAGATTGTTACACCTGGATTCACTCCGGGAACCACTGGACCTTGGTGTCGTGTTTGTAAGAAGCCACATTCAGAATCTGAGTGTCGTCGCATCAACAAAACATGTCTTCGTTGTGGTAGTAAGGATCATTGGATTAGAGAGTGCCCAAATACTTTTCTGGGCACACTTGGGAGTAGTAGTAGTGGTAGTTATAGAGGTCCACAGGGGCATGGATGTGGAGGCATACCTCCGCCACGAGGTCGAGGCACTGCACCACAGTTGAGAGGAGGCCGTACAGGAGGACAAGTAAGTGCCCATGCTGTGGATATAATAAAGCTACCGAATGAAGGAAATGAACTGGTTCCTGGTCCTACTCAGACTGACTTATTAGCATGTACTATTTTTATCTCAGGACACCTTGCATATGTGTTGATCGATACAGGGTGTAGTCATTCGATTATTTCTAGTGTGTTAGTTGAGAGATGTGGATGGTCAACTGAGTCGAGTGGGAGAGTACTTAATGTTCATACCCCCTCTCGGTTCAACTACCAGATTTGTAATGACATGCCGAGACCTGCGAGTTAGAATTGATGGAAGGGATTTTTCAGCTGATATGTTGGTAATGGATATTTCAGAATATGAGGTATTATTGGGTCTAGATTGGTTAACCAAACATATAGCCATGATTGACTGTTTGTGTCGTACCGTTCAGTTTGCATTGTTGAGTGGTTCAACATGTACACTTAAATGTAGGAGATCTAAAGAGGTGGTACCATATATTTCAGCAATAGAGACAAGACATCTAGTTGAGGCTGGATGTACAGCGTATTTAGTAATGGTTATGATTGCTGCTACAGAAATTCCAGAGATATCTAACATTTCAGTTGTTTCTGAATATATTGATGTGTTTCCTGATGAGATTTCAGGGTTACCTACGGAGCGAGAAATTGAGTTTAACATTAATTTGATTCCTGGTACAACCCCAATTTCGAAGGTTCCCTATCATACGGTGCCCGCTGAGTTAAAAGAATTGAAGGTGCAACTAGAAGAAATGTTAGAGAAAGGTTTTATACGACCAAGCACTTCCCCTTGGGGTGCGCCAGTGCTGTTCGTACGAAAGAAAAATGGGACTCTAAGATTATGCATAGATTACCGAGAGCTAAACAAAATGACGGCGAAGAACATATACCTATTACCTAGGATTGATGATCTCTTTGATCAATTATAGGGATCGTCAGTCTATTCCAATATTGATTTAAGAACTGGTTATCATCAGCTGCATATATGCCCAAGTGATGTGGAGAAAATAGCTTTCCGTACTCGGTACGGGCACTATGAATATCTGGTCATGCCATTTGGATTGACGAATGCACCCGCAGCTTTTATGGATCTCATGCAACGAGTATTTCAAGACTTGTTGGATTCTACTGTAGTGGTCTTTATTGACAACATATTGATATATTCATGTTCATATGAGGAGCATGCAACCCATCTTAGAGTTGTATTACAAAGGTTACAAGACCATCATCTATACGCAAAACTTTTAAAATGTGAATTATGGATGGACAAAGTGTCATTCTTGGGCCATGTAGTTTCAGGTGAAGGTTTGACAGTAGATCTAGAAAGGTCCGAGCTGTAACTAAATGGAAGAGACCAGGAACTGTTACGGAGATCCGTAGTTTTCTGTGTTTAGCTAGTTATTATCGATAATTTGTTTCGGGGTTCTAAAAAATAGCACGCCCTCTTACAAAGTTGCTCCACAAAGGTGTGAAGTTCAAATTGGGTGAAGCTCAAGAAGGGAGTTTTCAGGAATTAAAGAGTCGGTTGGTGGCTGCACCAATTCTTACAATGCCAATGACTAGAAAGGACTATAAAGTGTATACAGATGCATCCCGGTCTGGGTTGTGTCTTGATGCAAGATGAGCATGTTATTGCCTATACTTCTTGACAGTTGCGTCCACACGAACAGAATTATCCGACTCATGATTTGGAACTAGCAGCAGTGATTTTTGCACTTAAAATCTGACGACATTACTTGTATAGAGCGAAATGCCAGATTTATACTGATCATAAGAGTTTAAAGTATGTTTTTACTCAAAAGGAACTGAATTTGAGACAAAGGAGGTGACTAGAATTAATGAAGGATTATGATCTAGATATTCAGTATCATGCTTGCAAGGCCAATGTTGTGGCTGATGCGTTTAGTAGAAAGAATCAGGTGAACCTAGCATCAATAATTACAAGTGAGTCACATCTAATTGAAGAAATGAGAATGATGAATTTACATGTTGGAGCATCTCAAAAATTGGCAATGGCAACAACAACTCGCTTGTTTGGAGTGGAAGCGGGTGTGAGTCCATCAGCTGGTATATCTATCATTTCTACTGCAATTGAGGTGCGACCTGACTTACATGACCGTGTTCGAGTAGCACAACATGAAGATTAGAAATGTCAGAAGTTTTGAGAACATGCAAAATCAGACCGAGATACTCCTTTCAGGCTTGATAAAGAGGGTATCTTGCGGTTTGGCAACCGTATATGCATTCCTGAAGATTCAGAATTGAAGACTTTAATCCTATCAGAAGCACATGATTCTGGATATACTATCCATCCTGGTGAAGTTAAAATGTATCAAAATCTGAAACGGTACTTTTGGTGACCGGATATGAAAAAAGATGTGACAAAGTATGTTGAGAAGTGTCAAGTCTGTCAGCAAGTGAAAGCTGATAGATGAAAGACAGCCAGGTTACTTCAACCTTTAGATAAGAAGAGAGGTAAGTTTGAAGTTATTGCAATGGATTTTGTGACTGGTTTTCCAAGGACGGTTGGGCGATACGATATTATTTGGGTTATTGTGGATACATTGACCAAAGTAGCACACTTGATTCCACTTGGACCTGACACTTCGGGTCGGGTACTAGCCGGGTTATTTCTGAAATTTTACTTCAAATATCATGGCTATTCGAGAGAGATTATATCTGATCGAGATACTAGATTTACATCTCATTTTTGGAAGAGCTTCCAAGAGGCCATGGGTACAAAAATGAAATTCAGTACTGCACATCATTCGCAAACGGATGGACAGTCAGAAAGGACAATCCAAACAGTAGAAGACATGCTTCAAGCGTGTGCTTTGAGCTTTCGAGGGTCTTGTCTCGACCATTTACATTTGGTTGAGTTTGGTTACAATAATAGTTACCATGCAAGTATAGGAATGCCACCACTAGAAGCACTTACTGGAGAGCCTTGTCGCACACCATTGTGGTGGGGCCCAGCTGTTGGGTTTTGAGGCTACTCAATGCCATTAGGCTTAAGTTGCAGAAAGACCGTAAAACAAAAAATTTATTTCTAACTTAAGCCAAGGATTAAAGAGGTATGTCAGAAAGAGTACCGAACGTTTCTGTTCCCATCTTTCACTTGACAAGCCCTTTTAATCCTCTACAGATCTACTCCTTGATTGATTTCTAAAAAATTAAATCTATTTAACAATTAAATAAATTAATATAACATTTATACCTCGTTTCCAAATTCTGATTGGAATGAAGACCGATTCGTCTCGGAGCACCAAACGTCTGATGCCTCTATCAGTTATCCACCAAGACTAACCAGAGAGCGGTTTATTTCTTTTGCCAGAAATACTGTAAACCACAGACTTTGGCAAAAACATTATTTACCGAGAAAAGATGAAATAACAATATTCACGACCCGCAGTTATTCCGATTCACTAAATAAGCAAAAATAGAAATACCGTGACTTTCGTAAATATATTATTTTCCAATCCTGTAAACGAAACCGAGAAAGAGAGAAAATTAGATTATCGATCGATCAGATCAATTCGATATCAAGTGAATTAGTCATTTTCTTTCTACCCCTACCCCTCTATTTATAGGAAATGGATATGGCCCAAAATTACCAAAATACCCTCATAGGTCGGTGCTACAGTGTTTTCAAGTGCATTTACAAAATGCCCTTGGCCCAATATGAATTGAATTGATTTAGGCTTTGACTTTGGGCTTTTAAATTTAATTAAGGCTTTAATTCTAATGGGCTTTAAGTCCAAAATATTAATCCATAATTAACATTTAAAATCCATTTCATATCCATATAATTATTCTGAACAATTATATTTCTCTCGGTTGTTCTTTCGGTAACTTTTATACAACATGTCATGCACATTTATAAATTAACCATTGTTTCTGCTTGTCATCTTATTATGACATTTATAATTCAATTATATCACGTATATTAATTATAACCATCTTATTATTAATCATAATCAATTTATAATTAATGAATAAGATTATCCAATTAGCTCCTATATGGTGTGACCCGATAAGATCTGTGTTATTTTGGTAAATAGAATTAAAACTGTTTTAACTTCTACAAATCATAGGAGGCACCTGGCAGAATGCACTATGACCATCCAATTACACATATGATGCTGTACTGTACAATATCACGATCCAATAAACTATTTACTCGTGTTAATTCTTTTGTCTCATAGCTATCAGATCAGTTTCAAGGTAGGTGTGTGTCATCCTTGCAAACTTAATCTTTTATTGATCTTGAACAGATTATCAAATATGTTTACTCTTGTAATCATACCGCATGCAGATAATCTTATTCTATCAAGGGGCCCAGTGATACTATAACTCGTATAGAGATACGAGGGACAATAGCACTTTTAGTAAACCATCTCTTTCTCCGCATAAGTTATGTATACCGAAGTGCTACTGTTATAGCTACTTTTTACGGATAGCGTTAGATAATAATCACACATACACATCTATTATGTAGGAAAGATGAATACCTCATACTTTAGAAATTAACACTGAATGAAATCATTAATGACACTAACACAATTCCATTTAATGTTTCATTCGGGGTCTGTCAAATATCATGTTCCTGGAACATGTATCTATGTGATTAAAATGACATCTCATGTCAATGGTTTGTAAAACTTAACCATCTTTTAATCCACATACTAACCTTGTAGTGGTAATATAGTGTTCCTGCTAATTACCTCGGTTAGAGACTTTTAAGAGTATATATCATCTATATCATGAAGTTTCACAATTTCAGTCATTAACTCGAAATGATTCATAAATGTAATAATACTCAAGGCAACAAAATGATATTTTATTAATCATCCAATTCATGAACAAAACATATATGATAAATTTATCGTATTATTGACTTCTAGATTATTACAAACTAACACCGGCGGGTACTTATCTGCCTACAATACCCGAAATAATACAAGAGGCAACGGAGAAAACACATATTATTTTGAGCCAACTGAAATCAGCTCAAGATCGACAAAAGAGATATGCTGATGCACATCGAAGACCCTTGGAGTTTCAAGAAGGTGATCATGTGTGGCTCCGAGTATCTCCAGTTAGAGGAGTACATCGATTTGGTGTATTAGGCAAGCTAAGTCCAAGGTACATCAGGCCATTTCATATTCAAAACCGAGTGGGACTTGTAGCTTATGAGCTTGCATTGCCTCCAACTTTGGACCGGGTTCATCCGGTGCTTCATGTGTCACAGCTCCGACGATACGTGCGAGATCCATCTCATTGCATCAACCATTCTGACCTATACCTAGATGAGAACTCGGCTTATAAAGAAGAACCAATGCGTATACTGGACAAAAAAGAGCGAAGACTAAGAAACCGAACGATTGGACTTGTTTTAGTACAGTAGGGATGGCATTCAGAAAAAGAAGCAACGTGGGAACTTGAAACGAAAATTCGTGAACAATACCCTGAGTTATTCGACAGTTCAGGAATGTAGTTATGTTCAAGGGATTGAACATTATTTTTAAGTGAGGGAGAAATGTAGCAGTGTGAATTTTAGAAAAGAGTAACAGTAAAATTTAAAATAAATTAAATGTTTAAATGTAAACTTTTCTGATGCTTTAGAAATATTTTTGATAACTAACTAATTGAAAAGCATCAGAATATTTTTATTGAGTGAAATTATAATATGAATGATTAAATTAACAAAAAAATTACAAATTAAATTTTGTAATTCCCCCGAATCATGAAAATCTGGACATTATACACTTTATATAATAATATTATGATGAGTTAGATTTAGAGATGCATTAGTGGTATTCTTTAATGGTGTTAATTTATTCTATATGAAATTGGACCGTAGGCCTTAGAGAAAAACACATGAGCAGCAACTCAAATTGAATACATGATTTAATATGATTATTAAGCCCATCTCTATCTTCTTACATATTTTATATTTTATTTCATTCACCGCATATCTTTGTCTCTTTCTCTCCAAAACCCTCGTTTCCTTTTGATATTTGCTTCGTTTCGCATATCGCTACACTAGGATTTCTCTCTGATTTAGTTTTTGCAAATTGAAGTTACTATGTGTGTTATTCCTTTCTCTTCCACAATTGGTGATATAGCACATTAATTTCCTTGCTCTTTCTATTGATTTAGATTCCTTGTTTCATTCAATTAAGTTTTAAGTACCTTTCTTTATATTGATACCTGCTAGTACCGAAATTAGTTGGGTAATTATGATATTTTGCTTTCTTTTGTTTATTTCTTTTAATGCTGATTTGAAGTGATTTACACCCTTCTTCTTGCTGGTACCAATTTGGTATCGAACCTGATTTTGGGTCATCTATGCTTTAAACCCTAGTATGGTACCAATATCTCATTGTACCAATTTTATTGCTAAAATATAGAGTTGGAAGTATTTGATTATTAAATTTACATCTCGTGACACCGGTACCATTCCGTACCAGTGTCTATACTAAGTTATGATATATTTTAAGGATTAAGGGTTGAACTTGCAAAATTCTCTAAATTAGTGAATTGACCATGTTAGAGGTACTAAAATGCATATTAGAATAATATTGAAACATAGCTAGCTGTGACATGGAAATTTTATGAATGAAATAATTTAAAGAGAAAATTTCTAGTGTGCCCGTAGAAACTTTTGAAATAGCCAATATCCCTATAAAAACACCGTAATATCTAATATGTCCATAGAAATCTAACATTCTTTGTTCTATCCCTTTTAATTATTTAAACTTTTATTTAACTTATTTAAAATTTGAATTGACTAGTATAACCTTTAATAATTTTAAATGGAGCTCTCCTGTTTTCTAATTGTCTTTCCTTCCCTCCTGTACTCCATCTGAAATTTACTGCACAAACCTCTGGCTGTTCCTCTTATCCGTTATCATCCCAAGTAGCAACCCCTTGAAGAGCCGTACTTCCTTGACTACCTCGCTGGCGCTCTCTGCTGACTTGGCAGCTGCCTCAGCAGCCTCTCCGATACTCGTGTATCTACATTACGGTCTGGTAAATCTGGATGACTCCTTTCAACTTCTTCTTCACTTGGATATTGGCTTATAAAACAATTTTAAACTAGGAGAATGAAAGCAAAAAAAATGATTAATAAAATTCAATTGTCGTGTTATTAAAGAATACTGAAGAAAATAAGCAAGGATTGTAGCACGTGCTACACATAACCAGGCATGGTCAAATGGTCAGCAAAAGGTAATTAAATTACACAATATTGTGCTCGTAGAAAAGTCTTATTCAATCACAATTCATTGCAAGAAGAGGTAAGGTGTAATGGATTCCAGACCATGTAGGTCCATTAATAGATCTCCAAATTAAAATCCTAGAGAGAAAGCCCACTGGAGGATCTAAGATGAGTAGCAAGATCTCCAAATTAAAGTTCGTTAATACAGGTTCGTTAGCAGAGGTAAGGTGTGACAACCTGTACATGAGTAGCAATAGGAGGATCTAAGATACCACTGAAGGAGTTATTGGGTCTAGTCGGCTGATAAGCCCCATTAAGGGAGAAGACAATTAGAATACAGAGGAGAGAAGGGAGAAGATAATTAGATAACAGGAGACCTCCATTTAAAATTAAAGGTTATAATGGTCAATTTAATTTTTAAATTAATTAAATAAAAGTTGAAATAATTAAAAGGGGATAGAAGAAAAAAAGTCAAGTTTATATGGGGATATTGGATATTATGGTGTTTTTATGGGGATATTGGCTATTTCAAAAGTTTCTATGGGCACACTAGAAATTTTCCCTAATTAAAATGGGTACTAAAGATAAGTAAGTAACACTGTAGGATTCGGGGATGATTGTAATCTTATTCTAAATGAAATGAACAAGTATAAATAAATTAAAAATCTGAAAACTAAAAATCAACTATTGGACATGAAATATGCATATGAGATTTCTAGCTAGGGGTATAAAGGTAAATTAGTTTTTGTGAGATTGTTAAATAGATACTAACTTATTTATATTATTTGATTTAACATAGACTCTATCGAGCACGACTTAGCGGGATATGAAGTTCTGAATCTAGTGATAGCTGATCCTTTACGCACCTTACGTGATCAGGTGCGGGGGTTCACGGGATTTGTCTTGATTTTTATTTCCAAGAACTAAATAACTGTTAATGTTAGAATGTTGAATTTATGATTGATAGCATCGTTGCATCATTGCATCATTTGCATGAAGTAAGGTAATAGCATACTTGAATTATTATAACTGTGATGATTTATCATTTTGGTATTGTTTTATCGATTGTCTGTCCTTTTGTCCTCTCGTTTATGATAAGTGAATGGAACCACAATTATCGAATTGATTTACTTTATTGTTTACTGCAAAGTCTAGAGTCGACGCTAGACTTTGATTCAGGATCCATATGCGCATACGGTGAATGACCTCAACTGAACCCAGTACCGGTTGGGTAGATGATAATGTAAATTGTGATTGTAGGAATAGTAAAACTGTGGTATATCGATTGTTCTATTGGTCACTTCTGGTAAGGGTGACGATATCTTGTATTTTATTGATGAATGTCAATGTTAATCTGAATTATTGAATTTATGTGTTATGTTTGACTATAAACTAGACCTAATAGAATGGTTTAAGCCAAAGATTGATAGATACCAAATATCTATCAGTGATGACCTGACCTAGTTATTTTATCGTTTAGGTCCAAATAATTTGAAATAGGGTTCTTTGATTGTCTTTGGAATCTGATATATGTTGAATCCCGTTTGTTATCAATTTGAGCATTTGCATTCATTATTATTGAATAATTAACTTGATATTGTTATATTGCGATTATTTAGTTCTGGTAATGGATTTCTTACAAATCCAGTAGCCCTAATTAAATTCTGCACTGAGAAACAGTTGATAAGTTTCTCACCCCTCTTCCCCCTTGTGGATTTTTCTTTATTTTTATTTCAGGAAAACAAGAATAAGGGTCCGAGCGTGATAGGTGAGGAGTAAGCCGTGTAGGTGTAGTAGAATATGCCATGTTATCGTGACAGCTTTTGTTTACTTGTTGAACCATTGTATATTGTTTTGTTGTACAGTCTTTTCAGCCAGATCTTGTTGTTATGTAAAAATTGTGAAATACTGTTCAAAAGTTTTCATTTAATTGTAAATCACGGTTTAAAGGTTTTGTTTGACTGTAGGTTATAAACAGTATCTACTTATGTACTATAATGGTTTCCATAGTAATATATGCAGGTGTTGTTTATAATCCTTTGATAAACATATTTGCACTAGTTCTACTTAAATGGTAATTGTGGCAAAATGAAAGGCTTGTTTTGAATTATATTATGTAATTGCCTTGTGCGTACATAGGAAACTGTGTATTCACGGCGTATGTTACACCAAAAGATATAGTACAAAGTTTCAGTACAGTAAACTATACTTTTAACCTTAAATATACTTTCGGTTCAGATTGCAAGTATACAATCCTATCGCGTAGTATATTATCAGGTATCGATCATAGGGACAATTTGAATATTACTGGACTCTACTTACTCTACGAGAATTCTAGAAGTCTGCAAAGGTTGTTAGGGGGTATTTAGTGTCCTAACAGTTCAATAACAGAATTCAAAACAATAAAGTACACTTTGATTTGGTTTTAATATAAGTAAAAGGGGTTCCTAGGGTTTCTGATTTCATCTCAGCTTAGCCTCAAGGTGCCCGGTCCGTGCACTTTCATGCACGGGTCGTGTGTAATATACACGAGCCGTGTATTCTCATTCACAATCCGTGTGGCCCTCGAGTTGATACAACAGCTACTGGTTTCTGTGTTGTTTCCTGTGCAGGGTTCTATTGACCGAATCAAAGTACCTAAACCTTAACTCTCGCATGTTGGCTTAATCACTTGGTACAAAACTCAATTTCTTCCCTCTTAGGGTTCTCAAACCTCAATTTTTGCTTGTTGGCTTAATTATTCTAAGTTACTTGTTGGTTTACTAAATATATCCTCAATCTCTCGACACGAGGAAAAGTTCACCTCTTGACTACTACTTGGTTTCACCTCTCGGTTCACAAACCTATCTTAAATACTTAGTTTGGTCGAGTGAATATCAAAGTTATACAATTACCATCTAGATGAGGCCTTTCATCTAACGGATTAACATTTCAATTCAAACAAATTCAACTAAGCAATAAAATACTACACAATCAAGCAAGCACAAGATTCAACACAAATTCCAAATACTAGCAAATAAAACTAAGCATTCGACTACATCATAACCCTGGAAACAGAAAAGTCTACTCAAACATAGTTCTAAAACAAATAAAAGAGATAATAAAAGAAGTAGCCATGACAACACCCGAAGAACAAAGAAGATCCGTCGAAAATTCACGTCTTTCGCTCTCAACTTCATCCCCAAGCTTAACCGCCAAGACCAAACCCTAGAAATCTCTTCCTTAGCTCCAGAAACGTCCAAGATGCCTCCCTGTTGCTAAGGATCCCGCCTATATAGCAGCTCTGCCGACCTTCCTCCAATTGGCCTCTATTTCCAAAAATCAATTATGTTTTCGGAAATGCTTTACACGGTCTGTGTGAAATAGTACACAGACCGTGTGCCTGTGTCTCTGACTAAGATTGTAGATCTTCTCGCAAGCTTTCCGAAAAGTGGTCTTACACTCAAAACGGAGTTACGAGTCAAAATTTATGACTGTTTTAATTTTAGGTGCTAAAATTTCAGCATCATATACAGGTCGTGTGGATGGTGTTCTGGTTGTGTCTGTGGTCAGGCAGAGGGTTGTACGGTCCGCATAAGAAGGTACACGGACCGTATATAAACCTTCGAATTCCAGATTCTTCCTCAGTTTCGCCTATTTTCTGCAAAGTAAGAACAAATGCGCAGCAGTACCACATTCTATAGATATTCAATGAAATAAACACGATTTGACAGTTTTAGGCACAAGTTTTGGTACAAAGTTGGTCGGAATATAGATAAGAAAGCGAGATATCAGCGTAATTGCACAACCCCAGGTTTCGGGGTGTGACATCCAGTTTCTCCAACAACAATTAAAGTGTTATTCTTTTTCACTTCCTCCACAAGCCTCTCCTTAGCTGAAATCCACACAGACCAAATTTAAACAAGCTAAATGGATACAATATGAAATTAAGACCCAATATGTTTTAATGATTGCAAGCATAACAAAAATAAATCAAGATTAATTTAGTCATTTGCCATCACTTTCTTCTTTTTTCTTTCACATTGAGTTAATTCATCATTAATCCATCCAATTAAAATTATGCAATACGTAGCTTGCCACCGCCATACTTGCTCTCACTTTCATTATGAAAACTCAAGCCACGTCTCGTTCTCGGAAAAGCAAGTGCCTTTCCAATGAAGCCTATTTTCAGATGAAGCAACAGAGCTAACGAAGGTTGGCAAACAGATCACAAACCTAGGGTTAGCGGGAGAGGGAGGCTGACTTCGGGAGGGAGCGTCGGGAGTGGTTGGCCAGCGTCAGAAGAGGTCGCAGGAGTGGAGACACTAGGAAGGCCTAGGGCGTGAGCGGACTAAGTGCTGGTTCCTCCATCCACACCTCCGGCCAAAGGGGATAAGTCTCGGCAGGAGGAGCGATCGGAACAAGGGGGAGAAGTTGGGCCACGTTTTTCACAACACAGAAAAGAGAGACGATCTTGGATTGTCAGTAAATCCTCAATCGGAAGAGAGAAGAGGGTAAGATCGCTCTCCAACGAGAGGAGACAATCTCAGATCGGAAGTGGAAAAAAAGGAAAAATTTCAGCGAAAAATTAGAAGAGAGGAGAAGTGGGGAAAAATTAGTGGAAGAATTTGAGAATGGTGTGCAAAATGGTGAGTGGGACTTAGGCCGCGAAATTATGATATCAGTAGTGTCGTATCAGGATCGGTTATATAAATAACCGTTCTTAATATAACTATATCAAGAACGGTCGTTTATAAACTACCGTTACTGATATGTTTGGACAATCAAGAATAAACAACCGATCCTGATAAGTCGCTATCAGGAATGGTTGCGACCGTTCCTGATATGTTCTGAACTATCAAGAACAGTCTTTAAATTTATCCGATCCAGATATATATCAGTATCGCTTTTATGCTATGTCTGACCCTGGTGTGCCGATACTAAATGTACATTTTCCAATAGTGAATAGTATTTGTTGATGTACCAGAGAGTTTATATTTGTAGGCAGTATGTGTTAGTTTATATGAAGTTAATGTTTTTTTTACGAGTTTTCTTGCTAATGGCTAACCTGATTTTCTTGCATTTAGAGAGCATAGTTTTTCTATAACCATTTATACTCTATGGTATGATACATGAGTTTGGTATTTAAAATTATATGTTAAATAGAGAACATGCAACTAGATGTAAATGAAATTCAATGCAAGAGGGAAAAAGGTCTGAATCAGATCTGACGAGTTCCTTGATATCTTAGGGTACTATAGAATGATGATTGTGGATCATTTTTATTTTATAATATTTTAATAACTTGGTGAAAGAAGCAGAAACAAATAGGCTTAAACTTACATCCAAGTTCCTTGAGCTGAAGTTCATTGAAGCTATTGCGAATAACACTAAGATTTTCTTGGGGGATAAGATAAGAAGATGGTTTCTTTTAAACATCACACCGCCTGATCTTTTAATTGATATGCAGTTCATGTCTGTACTGGTATATAACACCAGCATGTACTTGGTGGTACTGGACTAAAGTACAAGTAGAACACAATCTAATTTATTCCCGTTGATCTAGGTTTTTTTTTTATTATTATTTCATGTTTTGTAACCTAAAATCCGTAGCATAACAGAAATTCCAGGATCAGGACTAAGGCTTAGACATTTATTTAGACAAAACATTTTTAAGGAACTAGCTAGCTAGTATAGATCCAAATTGACTTAACCTCACTAGTGGAAAAACAGAAATCGGGATCGGCCTATTTGAATCGGCTATAATAAACAACCGATCCTAATAAGTATCTGGATCCGTTTTCTTAACAAAACCGATCTTAAAAACTTATCAGATCGGGTTGTTACGTTAACTGATTCTGATTTCATACATATTAGGATCGGTTGTTATCAAAAACCGATCCTGATACTATCAGAATCGGTTTTGATACACAACCGATCCTAATAAGTCAATAATTAGGATCGGTTGTTTATATAAAACCAATCCTGAAACTATCAGGATCGGTTTTAACTTACAACCGATCCTAATAGTTCAGAAATTAGGATCAGTTGCTTGTTAGAACCGATCCTGATACTATTGGGATCGGTTTTTACTAATAACCGATCCTAATACATGATTTACACAAGGAATGTAGTAGATGTATATTTTTTAAGAAACTAGAAAGAAATTTTTTTTTTCATTCCATAGAAAAAACATATGAGTTATACACATTAAATGCAAAATTGGCCGATATCACATATTTCACTTGCTCTCTCTCTCTCCACACTTTGAATGGTTGCAATGGCGAAAAAATTCGATGTGGATGCCGTTATTGCTGCAATTGAAGTAGTACGTCCAGAGAATAACAGTGAAAAATAAATTACTTGATTAATGGAGAGTACATGAGTTTGAAGCAAATTGAGCTCTCCAGGAAGTCGGTATGGATTGTGGCTATCTCATTTACTTCTCCAGTCTCGTTTTGAGGAGATGTAGGACTTAAAGTCTTTCGTCCCTTGGTTTTACTCTAAGACGGAGGATTCAAAGTCCTTCCTTGATTTTACTCTGAGAAGACGAAGGATTCGAAGTACTTACTTTCTCCGCTTGGCCATTTCGCCTTCGCCTTCCATGTCGTCCGAGAATAATTTCTCAATTGCAATCGTTCAGAGTGTGGAAAGAGAGAGAGAGAGAGCAAGTTTCATATGTTTATTCTATGGAATAAAAAAAAATTATATCTTTCTAGTTTCTTAAAAATATAGCTACTACTTAATTCTCAAATGTAAAGAAAATTGCAGAATTTATATTAGGATCAGTTGTTGTTGAAAACCGATCCAGATAGTATCAGGATCGGTTATTAGCTTGACAACCGATTCTGATTGTTTGATATAAAAAAATGAGTAAAAAAACTATTAAAATCGGTTCTAACTAACAACCGATTCAGATAGTTATCAGGATCGGTTCTATAACTGAGAACCGATTCTGATTGTTTGATATAAAAAATGAGTAAAAAAACTATTAGAATCGGTTGTTGATGAAAACCGATCCTGATAGTATCAGTATCGGTTCTCATCATAAACCGATCCAGATTTGATCCAGATTTTTATGCATTAAGATTGGTTTTTTATTATGAACTGATCCAGAAACTATCAGGATCGGTTTTTAACAAAGAACCGATCCTAATAGTGCATAATAAGTTTAATTAAAGTCTGATTCTTGACAGAACCTTTCTTTCTTCCTCAGTCCTCGCCTCCATTAATTATCATAGCAGCTATCTCGCCCTGCATTAATTCAGCTATCTAGCTCAGCTCTCTTTTCTGATCAGGTACATTAATTAATTGGTCATCTCTTTTATCAAGTTTGCTTTTAATGGAGCTTATTGGATCCGATTTGGCTCAAAACCCTAAATCCTTTACATGCAAGAAGTGACTATGATCCCGGCTCAAAATCTAAATATAGGCCTTGATTCAGCTCTCTTATTGATTACACACTGCACGCTTTTAAATTTGAATACCTCTTCTAATTTCAAGTTTTTCTTTATATGTGGAGATTTACATATATATGCTATATATATATATATATATATATATATATATATATATATATATATATGTTAAATATATGATGAATATGCAGATATTATATGCATATATGCTATATATGAGCTAATTTATGCTATATATGAGCTATTATTGAGTTTATTTTTTATTTCAAGTTTTAGAATAGCATGATATATATATACATCTCTTAATTAGGTTCCGATCGATGGTTTAATTTGTAGATCGGCTATTATTGAGAGATTTGGTGCATCGATCTTCATCTCACTCGATCCGACATCCAAAAAAAAGTTGTAAGTACAACCTAAAACTCATGTTTAATTAGTTTTGTGCATGAATGTGTTTTTTTTATAAGAGTATAGATAGCTAGAGTACGTAAATGTGTATTTGTATTATGTATGTGCCTAGAGTATTGTTTTATGAGCCACAACCGCATGGTTAATGCCTTTAGGTCATGATACCCGTTCAAAATTAATCCATTAGGGATTAATTTTGAATAGTCCCCGATTTGGGACTGCTCTTTGAATACTTTGTCTCAATTAGGAGGTGACCACGTGTTAGTCGTGTTTTAGTATCTAGGAAAATTTCGGCAGCATTTCCTTATTAGTTCCCCGACTATTCGGGGAACTAATAAGGAAATGCTGCCGAAATTTTCCTAGATACTAAAACACGACTAACACGTGGTCACTACTGAGACAAAGTATTCAAAGAGTGGGATAGGATGGTAACCGGCCCAATGTAAGCCATATTGTGAACAGAATTTAGTACACCAACCTTGTTCTTAATTAATTGTGTTTTATTATAATTGCAGATGGACCGCAGTTGGATGTACGAAGCATCACGTCTGTCGGATGAATATACGACAGGTGTCGAGGAATTTATCAGAGTTGCTATGGAAGATATGGCGAATAAGGGGAGTGCACTGATGTCGTGTCCCTGTCGTGATTGTAACAATGGTCACAAATTTTCCAACCCGAACCAAGTGAGAAACCATTTAATCCGTCGTGGATTCAAGCAAGGGTATCAGTGCTGGATATGGCACGGTGGGAGTTTGCCAACAGACATAGGTACTGGTTCTGAGCATCAGGAATACCATACCGGTGGAGATGACGGGAATGATCTACGGGGATTGGAAACCCGCGTAGGCACTCGAACTGAGCATCAGGAATACCATACCGAAGAAAATGATGATATGGTGGTAGATAAATGTGATAATTTTGATCAAATGTTACGTGATTTAGAAGAAGATTTTGATAATGATAAGCAGTACTGTTTATTTGAGAATTTGTATGAAGATTCTAATAAGGAATTGTATCCTGGTTGTTCTAAATTTTCAAAACTAAAAGGTGTATTAAAATTGTATAACCTTAAAGCATCTAACGGTTGGAGTGATAGAAGTTTTACTGAGTTATTACAAACTTTGAAAGAAATGCTTCCGGATGGAAACGAGATACCACCTAATGTTTATGAAGCGAAGAAAATATTGTGTCCAGTGGACTTGGAAGTTCAAAGAATACACGCGTGTCCAAATAATTGTATATTATATCGAAATGAGTATAAAGATCTTCACGAGTGTCCAAAATGTGGTGCCTCACGTTACAAACCAAAGCAGTTAACCGGCGATAAAAGTGATGATGGTAAACCGAATAAAGGACCTCCGGCAAAAGCATTGTGGTACCTCCCCGTGAAACCGAGATTCAAACGCTTGTTTTCAAATGCTAAAGATGCAAAACTAGTGCGTTGGCATGCCGATAACCGAAAAAAAGACGGAAAATTACGGCACCCTGCTGATTCTCCTCAGTGGAGGAATATTGACAGAGAGTTTCACGAATTCGGACGTGACCCGAGAAATCTAAAGCTTGGGCTGAGTGCAGATGGAATAAATCCGCACAGTAGCATGAGCAGTAAGCATAGCAGTTGGCCGGTTCTGTTGTGCATTTATAATCTTCCGCCTTGGTTATGTATGAAACGCAAATACATCATGTTAACCTTGCTCATATCAGGACCCAAACAGCCCGGGAACGACATAGATGTGTATCTAGCGCCATTGATCGAGGATTTAAAAGAATTATGGCAACCCGGAGTGGAGATATTTGATGCATACAGCAAGGAGAAATTCACGTTACGGGCCATGATTTTCTGCACCATTAATGATTTTCCGGCTTATGGAAATTTGTCGGGTTACAGTGTCAAAGGAGAGAAAGCGTGCCCCGTTTGCTTGGACGATACAGTCGATCTGTGGCTACCTAATTCCTCTAAAAATGTGTACATGGGTCATCGTAGATTTCTTCCTGCCAACCACGCACACCGAAAGAGAAAGATAGAATTCAATGGAAAGACCGAGAATAACAGAGTAAAGTATCCGTTGTCCGGTAAAGCTGTTTATTCGCAAGTGAAGGATATCAAAGTTCAATTTGGAAAATTAAAAAAAAAGGTGGTGAGAAAGAAAGGGGCACCGAAAATTATTTGGAAGAAGAGGTCAATATTCTGGGATCTACCATACTGGGAGCACTTAGATGTTCGACACTGTCTCGATGTGATGCATGTGGTTAAAAATGTGTGTGACAGCATGGTTGGAACATTATTGAATATTCCGGGTAAGACTAAGGACGGTATCAATGCTCAGAAAGACATGCAATTCTTGAACATACGGCCGGATCTATAATTAGCAGAGAAGGAAAGGACAAAAGGGAAATTTTGTACATATCTAAAACCCGCAATGCATACGCTGTCGAAAGAAGAGAAAAAAAGCTTATGTGGATGCCTTCACGGTGTCAAGGTTCCATCCGGATATTCGTCAAATATTAAAAACCTAGTTTCACTGGAAGATTTAAAATTGACAGGAATGAAGTCTCACGACTGTCATGTTTTAATGACACAGCTTCTTCCCGTTGCAATTCGGGGCATATTGCCACCTCCTGTTAGGCAGACCATCACGAAGCTTTGTTTTTTCTTTAACGCCATTTGTTGCAAAGTAACTGATCCTGACACGTTAGATGCTCTGCAGAAGGAGGTTGTCGTCACTCTTTGTCATCTTGAAATGTATTTTCCACCTTCTTTTTTTGATATTATGGTTCATTTGACCGTTCACCTGGTTAGAGAAATTAAGATGTGTGGACCTGTTTTCTTGCGGTACATGTATCCGTTCGAGAGATACATGGGATTGTTAAAGGGATATGTCAGGAACCGATATCGTCCTGAAGGCAGCATTGTTAGATGTTATGCTGCCGAAGAGGTTATTGAGTTTTGTACTAATTATTTGGATGATGTCAAAGCTATCGGCATCCCTAAATCTCAGCACGAGGGTAGACTTCACGGGGTAGGCACAATCGGTGCGAAATTATTCGTGCCCGATAATAAAACCATGTCACTAGCACATTTCCATGTTTTGCAACACCTCACTGACGTTCATCCTTTCTGGGACGAGCATATGACTCTCTTGCGGCGACAGAATCCTAAGAAATCCGACAAGTGGTTGATCGGCGAACACAATAGCAAGTTTCTAGAATGGTTTACACGTAGAGTCGTGCAAGCTCCGGAAACATAAAACATTAAAGAAATTATCAAATTATTGGCTCTTGGTCCAGTCCATGTCGTGAGGACCTTCCAAGGATATGACATCAACGGGTACACATTTTACACAAGAAATCAAGATTCAAAGAGTACCGTTCAAAACAGTGGAGTGACGTTAGTAGCCGTTTCGAGTGATTTTTCAGATCCTAAAGGTGCCGGACCATCGCATGCATCGATGTCATATTACGGGTTTGTTGAAGAAATTTGGGAGCTAGATTATAGAAAATTTAACATCCCGTTATTTATGTGTAAATGGGTCGATAACCGTAGGGGGGTTAAAGTCGACGACGATGGTTTTATTTTAGTGGATTTCAGTAAGGCTGGATACAAGGATGATCCATTTATACTTGCAAGACAAGCCACGCAAGTGTTCTACGTAACTGATCCGGCCGATCGTTCAAGACATGTTGTCCTCTCTGGAAAAAGACGTATCATCGGGATTGATAATGTGGAAGACGAAGAAGCGTACGATCATTTTGATGAGATACCACCGTTGTCCACAGGTATGGCATCTTTACCAACCGGTGAAGATAATGAAACAAGTCACGTGCGCAACGATCATAATGAAGGAGAATGGGTTAAAGAAGTTCCCATTGATCGACAACGATCAAAATGAAACAATTCATACCTAATTTTTATTGGTAAGTCATACATATAAAATTTTTATTGGTTTCAAAATATAAAAATAAATTTAATATTCATCAATACTGATGACTTAAGGCTTTTATTTTTTTCCTTCAGGGATGCATTGAAACACTGGACAATGGGAAGCATGCAAGATATAATTCTTCAATATTTGTGACTTTTGTAATTCATGTTAATAGCTTATATTTTTTTCATGTTATATGTAATTTATTATGAGTTTTTTTATAGTAGCTTCTTTTTTTCATGTGATATGTAATTTATTAGCTTTTTTTTTAAATTTTAAGTTTCATTTTTAGTTTATTTCATGTTATATTATCTTAATTTACTAGCATATTTTTTGAAATTTTAAGGTTCATTTTTGGTGTATTTCATGTTGTAAGTAATTCTCAAGTTATTAAGATAATATACAAAAATAATTTAGAAGCTAATATACTAAAATAACTTACCAGATAATTTATACAAATATACTATAAGCTACTATACTAAAATAATTTTTAAGATAATTTATTAAAATAAATTATAAAACATCATACACCTTAAATTTATAAAACTATCTGAATCGGTTCCTTAACTAGAAACCGATCCAGATAACTATTAGGATCGATTTTTTAGCTTAGATCCGATTCTGATAGTTATCTGGATCGGTTCTTTGCTTAGAAACCGATTCAGATAGTGTTTTAAATATTTTTTAAAATTAATTAAACTAAAATACATATACACAATCTGAATCGGTTTCTAAGACATAAACCGATCCAGATAACTATCAGCCTCGGTTCAAGGCTAAAACCGATCCTGATAGTTATCTGGATCGGTTTATAGTTAAAGAACCGATCCAGATAAATTAGCAAAATCTGAGTGGATGCGGTTAACTGCGCGAGTACTCCATTTCGGGCCGCAATCTATTCCATTACGGGCCGCAATGAGGGTCTGGGAAATGCTGTCTGAAATTGTTCTGTTTGATAATGATGCGGCCCGCAATGTGTCTCTTTCGGTCCGCAATGAAAGTGAAAGTTGCTCCAAAATTGTTCTGTTTGATAATGTTGCGGCCCGCAATGTGTATCTTTCGGTCCGCAATGTAAGTGAAAGTTCCTCCCTCTAAACTATCTGAATCGGTTCTGGAAGTATAACCGATCCAGATAACTATCTGAATCGGTTCCTTTACTAGAAACCGATTCTGATACTTATCTGGATCGGTTTATTGTTTAGAAACCGATTCTGATTGTGTATATGTATTTTAGGTTATTTCATTTTAATTTTTTTTTAAAAAACTATCTGAATCGGTGCCTTTACTAGAAACCGATTCTGATAACTATCAGAATCGGTTTCTAGTTAAGGAACCGATTCAGATAGTTATCTGGATCGGTTATACTTCCAGAACCGATTCAGATAGTTTATTTTTAAGTTGCCGCCCGAGAACTTAGCTAAATTTTGAAACCCTTCTTTCTCTCTTTCTCTGTTTCACTCTAGGCCTCCCTCTCCTCTTCCAAAAACCCTCTCCTCTTCCGAAAAGTAGAGAAGGAGATCGGGATTCGGTGAGCCATCTCCCTCTCCTCCGTCGAGCCACCCTAGCCGCCGCCCTCTCCTCCGTCTAGCCACTCTAGCCGTTGAGCAACCGCGCCGACGCCCTCTCCTCTAGCCGCTGCCCTCTCCTCCATCGCCGCCCTAGCCGTCGAGCCGCCCTCTCTCTGATCAGACCTAGCCGCCGCCCTCTCTGATCTAACGAGGTAATTAACTCTCTTGCTCTTCTTGTTTCGATTGTTGCCATTTACTTGTGTCTTTGCCGGGTTGTTGATTTTCCCGGAAGGCATTAGTTGATTCACTTGCTTGTTAAAAAAATAGACTTCTTCTATCGGTAATTTGAGAAAAATGTAGTAATTTGTGAATTGCATGAATTGCTTGTCAATTTCTGAATATATTGGTTGCCAATTTCTGAATTGCATGAATTGCATGAATTGCATAACCTATATTTCTGAATTAGTGCATATATTTCTGAATTGCACTAATTAGTGCATATATTTCTGAATTGCACTAATTAGTGCATATAGTGCATATAGTGCATATATTGCATATATTGCACTAATAATTAGTGCATATATTTCTGAATTGCACTAATCAGTGCATATAGTGCATATATTACTTCTATTAATGTAGTGCATATATTGCTTGTTAAAAAAATGAATATATTAGTGCATATAGTGCATATATTGCACTAATTAATTAGTGCATATATTTCTGAATTGCATGAATTGCATAACATATATTGCTTGTTAAAAAAAAGTGCAGATATGGAAGGTGATGGTGAGCCAGCCCCGGTTAAGAAACGAGGAAGAGGGCGTAACCAAATTAAGGACAAGTTTAATGAGAAAGGCAAGAAGCTTGAAATTGACAAATTTTTCCGGCCGATTATTACTCGAGACACAACTTGTTTTTCGACGGAATTTGGGATATTGGTACGAAAGAATGTTCCTATAAGGTACCAAAGATGGAAAGATGTTCCAGAAGAGTTCAAGCTCAAAATATGGGAAACACTTAAGGTAAATAACATGGTACTAATTAATTTCAAAAGCTTTCGTTTGATATTAACTAACTCTACATTGTTTTTTCTATTTGTTTGGCAGCTGGACTGGGGTATAAGGGACGAGGAAGAGGTGAAGAAGTATTACTATCAGAGAATGGCAGAGCGTCACCGGAAGTGGCGAACCGATATGACTAAACTGTGGCGCGAGGGTGGGACGCCAGATTTTGCCAAAGAACATATTGAAGAAAAAGACTGGGAAGCATTTGTCGCGTACCGAGAGACGGAGGAATTTGGTGTATGTTTATTTATACCGACCACCTATCTTATCTCTAATTTAAGAATTCAATTTTTTTTAATAATTTAAGCCAATTGTTTCTTTTTCAAATTGTAGAAGGCCAGCCGGATTGGGAAGGGGAATCAGGCCCAAAACAAGTACCCGCATTTCTTAGGATCCAGAGGTTATAACGGGGAGGGTTTCCAGAATAGGCTTAGAGATGCTATGCAGGCGATTGCAAACGAGAAAGCAGCTAGTGATCCGTCTTCCCAGGGTTCTTGTAGTACTGCATTGACACAAGACAATGTTATTGAGATGTCGGTTGAGCATAGGCACGTCACATGGAAACTAGGAAGACAGAGACTCAACGACGAGACCAAGGAACGCTATTATCCAGATAATTACGCATCGGTCATCAACAGAATTGTGAGGATTTATATATTGTCATTTATTTAAATTCAACTTTAATTTATTATGTTATAACATGCATGTTGTCATTTCAGGAAGAACAAGAATCGGCTTTCAAACAAGGCTTGTTGGCCGTCGCACGATACGACGATGTTCTGGGAAAATCTCTGCCAAATCCAGAACATCCGGGGAGGGTGAGAGGAGTGGGAGGCCTGGTTCCAATGACTAAAACATACGGGAAGTGCTCAACAAGGAAGACACGCACTCCCTCGAGGTCCGAAGAAGATTTTGACGCGCGAGTGGATCAGAGAGTGGAGGAGAGAGTAAGAGGACTGGAGGACAAATTACGACAAGAGATGAAATCTGAACTGGCATTTATGCTTCGGCAGGCAATGGGCCAACCAGAACCGGCGTTTAGCCCAACAGTCGTTCAGAGCAGCTGCCAGTCAGTCAAACCATTGGCAGATCTTTCCGGGTTTACTGAGGTAATGCAAATTCAAATTTATTTTCCATTACATGTCTTAGTTTCATACATATTATTTTATTCGAGTATAAACGTTTATTTGTACAGGAGACAAAAGTGAGCTGTAGACTCCAGGCGGATGTAGGTGGAAATATTCTTTTTGTGGCCAGAGGGACAATTCACGTTCCAGTCGTACAAGGTGGAACAATTCACAATATGCCTATGCCGCCCGATCATGCAAGAGTAACGGTGGATGCTATTGTTTCTTAGAACTCCCCTTACCTGTACCAAATGGCGAGCACTCAAACCTTGCATCTGTCCTCGGCAGTTTCACTGCATGGCCGATGTGCATGATATTGACAGGTCCAGTAGAGGTATATTGTTATTACAACCTCTTATACTTCTTAATTTGTATCTATATGATAGAGTTGTAGTTGATTCTGGATTTTATTCCAATTTATTATGGAATTTGCAGGAACCAGGCAAAGAGTTACAAGTTCCTGGAGGTGGGAAAGCAACGAGTCACAGCAAGGCATTTGATCGTATCAATTTTGACAAGCTGGGACGAACATTCAAGCAGCTGCGTGATCGGTTTTCGGAGCTAGATGGCAGTCCATTCACAATTGATCCGCCACTTGATCTTTTCTGTTCGACAGACTCCATACAAGTTTATGCAGATGATTATGCGACCTTGCTTACACCAAAGGAGTGGCTCACTGTACCAGTTATGCAGATCTGGATGCTGTGAGTTAATATTCATAATAATTGCATAATCTAGTACTTTCAATTCAAATTTCACAAAATTGAAATCACCTGTATACCTTTTTTTTTGCAGGCATTTGCACAAATTCATCAAGGAGGAATTTCCCGATGAGCAGATTGGTTTCATGGACCCCGGTCGAACGAATGCCATGCTGTTGAATGAAAATCGAGGTCGTGTACTTCAATACATAGAGACAGCGCTCAAGGAAAATCGGGACAAGCGATTGATATTCATACCTTACCACCAAGTGTTAGTGTTATATATATATATTCTAATTTTATTATATTTCTTTCAATTCATACAAATTATAGAATATGACATGCTACAAACCTAACATGCAGAGATCATTGGATTTTGACCGTGCTTATGCCAAGAGAAAGTGCATTGTACGTGTACGATTCCAATAAGAAGTTTAAATTAATGCTAATGATCACTGCTGCGATCGAGGAGTAAGTGCCTTCCTAATTTTTTTATTATTTTATCATTTTAAATTTCACTCGTAAGTACTGATTGTTCAATGTGTTCATATTTCAACAGTGTCTTCAACAGGGAAATGGGTACTCCTTTAACGGTTCATAGAGATTGCAAGGTAATACTTTCTATTGAGATATGATTATAGGGACTTAGATGCAAAAAGTTGTGAATATCTAGACATATAAGCCATTTGTAGGCTCATTAACCTACATTTCAATTTTCTCAAACTTGTTATATAGTGCCCGCAACAACCGGCCGGCTGGGAATGTGCATATTATGTCATGTTGCTCATGCAAGACATAATACATGAACACCTCGATGCTTTTCCGAACATAAGGGTATGTATGCATTTATGTATATTCCAAAAGTAATTAAGCATTGTTGCTTCACTTATAATGAAATACACAATTAATTGTGCATGCTCTTCTATCTTTTAAAAAATGCAGGATATTCCTACTAGACATACTGTACAACGCCTTAGCGAATTTCGGAAAATGTGGGTTCAAATGTTCCTAGATGAGATAAAGGCATGAAGAAGTACAACAATTTAGGGTTGATGTGTAAACTTAATTTGCATGAACATGAATTTTTTGTAACAATTTTTATTTTTTGTGTGATATTTAATTTAGTATGTTGTAGTTGATAATTTAGGATGTGATTTAATTTAGTATGTTTTAGTTGTATGCAAAAAAAACAATATTTTTGCATTTGGGGCCAGCAAATATGGAAGCTGGCCAATTAAATAAAAAAGTTTTTTTTTTCATTTAATAAAACATCAGGATCGGTTCCTAGTTAAAAACCGATCTAGATACCTATTTTTATTTAAAAAAAATTACAAATAACAATCAGAATCGGTTCTAAAGCGGACAACCGATTCTGATAGTTATCTGGATCGGTTCTTAGATATAGAACCGATCCTGATTGTTGGATATTAAAAAAAGTAAAAAAATTATTAGGATCGGTTCTGAGAAGTAACCGATTCTGATAATTATCAGGATCGGTACTTAGCTATGGAACCGATTCTGATTGTTTGATATTAAAAAATGAGTTAAAAAACTATTAGGATCGGTTCACAGAAAGAACTGATCCTGATAATTATCAGGATCGGTTATTAGCTTGACAACCGATTCTAATTGTTTGATATTAAAAAATAAGTAAAAAAACTATTAGGATCGGTTCCAAATTACAACCGATTTAGATAGTTATCAGGATCAGTTCTTAGCTTGAGAACCGATCCAGATTAATGCTTTATTAGGATCGGATATAGTGATGAACCGATTCAGATTAATGCCTATTAGAATCGGTTATAGTAATCAACCGATTCTAATAGTTTTTAATTAGAATCGGTTATTTAGTCAACCGATCCTAATATTAACTATCTGGATCGGTTAATTAACCGATCCAGATTATTGTAGTATCAGTAACGCCTGGGTCAGGATCGGTTGAATTCCGATACTGATATGCGTATATAACCGATCCTGATACCTTATTTTCCACTAGTGCCTATTTAATCTCTATGCCGAGCTGGACAGGGTAGGTATATATTAAAATGGTTGAATGTTGCATGAGATCCATGTCATCTAGCCAACAAGTATGGCTATTTTGGTTTTTGATGTCTCTACATGTCTTTGGCATGCATAAACATTTACTAAATGTGATTTTGTAGATGCCAAACATGATAATTAATGGATCAGAAACTGCTGGGGAGTTTATCGAATGGTACCAAGAGAAACGATTTAATGATGCGCAATAACACAGGTTTGTATTATTCATTTTTTTTATATTGAATAAAAGTTAGAGGTTAATTAAGCTACCCAACTATTTAATATCCATTAGTGATTTTTCAATATGGATTTCAGTATTATTATATTTTTAGAACAAACTAAAAGATATATAGTTGATCAGGTTGATTTTATTACTGATGAAATTAGTCTATTCTTAAAGCGTAATGACTTTATTGAAGTCAGAACACGCATTAGATCAACTTATCTCCAACTTTATTTAATTCAATAAATTTAAAACTATTTAGTTTACGAAATTTCACTGGTCCTTTTATTTGTAAATTCTAACCAAATATTTTTCCATCAGAAACTTTAGAGTTCCTTCATTTTGATAATTAATTACTAATTTTCATCAGATGGGCATCATCGCCCGAAATTTTTATTAATATCCAAAAAATTATTAAATTTCAAAATTTACATCCCATGCAAAAGGAATTTCGAAATCTGTCCAAATCGCAAAAAATTTCTGCGGTAATTCAGTCTAAATATTTGGTTTTGGAATTCCAAAACTGCAAATTTTTTTTGTGGTTCTAATTTTTTTAAAAATTAAAACATAAATGTTTATAATTTATTTGTTTTTTGTATTGAAATATTAATAATATTTTATATATTTCTTTGAAAATGGATGAATACTATATAATTTGATTTATTAGAAAGACTGCGACAAATAACCCGGATCAACATTTTTCAGGCCAGATTTTTTGCGGCTGTAAGAAAAATTAAAATATTTCTTTGTGTGTTATTGAAAAAAAAAAAAATATTTTGAATCTGAGTTATTGATCCCGGTTCAAAAGTCACTTTAGGTAAATACATAAAATATTGTAATACTTCTATTTTCGAAACAAAAAAATTCTCTGACAAAAATTTTGTTTGAAAAACTTTTTTTGACACACTTTTTTGTTTTTTCAAGAATAGAAAAATCCAAATATTTTATGTATTTATCTAGAAGTGACTTTTGAATCGGGATCAATAACTCAGATTCCAAATATTTTTATTTTTTTTCCAATAGCACACAAAGAAATATTTTAATTTTTCTTACAACCGCAAAAAATCCGGCCTGAAAAATGTTAATCCGGGTTATTTGTCGCAGCATTTCTAATAAATTAAATTATATAGTATTCCATCTATTTTCAAAGAAATATATAAAATAATACTAATATTTCAATTAAAAAACAAATAAATTATAAACATTTCTGTTTAATTAAAAAAATTAGAACCAAAAAAAAAAATTTCGAGCGAATTACCACAAAACATTTCCAAAACAACATTTTTTTTTGGGGTTTTAGACTGAATTACCACAAAAAAGTTTTGCGGTTTGGACAGATTTTGAAATTCCTCTGCATAGAGTGTAGATTTTGAAATTTAATATTTTTTTGGATATTAATAAAAATTTCAGCATCATCGCTTTCCCCCCAAAAAATGAACTCAATGTTAAGTTCTCACATAGTTATTATCTTCTTTAGAGAAAAGGAAAAGGTTAAATAAGCTCATTTTTTTACATAAATTCCGGTCACTATATTTTAAATCTGTAAATTAGACGTATGGATGATATTATTTTATCCACTAAATTAGACGTAATTTTATTATTTATATAAACTGGTTAAGGTGAATTTAGATATATATTTTTTGAGTAAAAATTAGAAGTCAAGTCATCTAACTATTTTAATATTTATTTGAAACATACAACTTCTCACGCGAACAAAATTTAGATATATACGTTTGTAAAGAAAGCATAAATAGAACGAGTTTATTAAGTCATCGATCTGAAAGTTGCGCATTAGAGAGAGAAAAAAATAAGCCTAACATCATCTCTCTCCTTTTTTTTTTTTAATGATTGACAGTAGCTGCCAAAAATATATTAATGAAAATAGAGTCTGATTACAAAAATCAACACCACCACACCTGAGGCTTTACTTTCTACGAGTAACAACTAAGTGAGATCACTACTTCTATGTAAATAGAAAAACCTCCACACAGTACCAGACTACCAGTACACGGTCTCAACTGGTACCACACAACAGAGAAAAACTAAAGTTTTTAACAACAACAAAATAGAAAAATAGAAATGGAAAAGGAAAGTCAAAACAGTGATCCCGCCCTGTACAAGTCCCTAAACAATGACAATTAATTAATCCGGATCCAGTAATAGGTTGGTGCCCATCAAGCATCTTTTACCAGAATTGCAGTATTTGAGCCACATAGTTCCTTCCTTTACTATCCTTTCCGCAAGCAGCTGTGTCGAAATGTTCGCTGCTGCAAAGATTTTCTCATTTCTTCTCTTCAAAATGTACCAGCATTCACACTAGAAGAGGGATGTCCATTGTCGAAAACAGTTGTTCCCCCTTGATTTCGCCAGCTCTCCCGATTTTTCCCATATTTCCCCAACACCCGAGGCTGGCAACATTAGTCTATGCCCAACTGAGGTTGGACTGAGAAAAATGAGATGTAAAGTTGACTCCGAGGGGAAGTTTTGACACATTTGGCAAGTGGCAACCCCCATCCACTCCCATGTTCCTTTTTTGCATGATATCCTGCGTCAGAATTTTGTTGTTGAGTAGGAGATATAGGCGGGATTGGTAGTTTCCAGATTTTCTTTTGACAAGCTTCAGTCCTCCCTTTCGACTTTCGATATCATTGTGTTGTAAGCTGATGCTGCCGTGTACACCCCAGCACCAGTCAGTTTCCATATGTGGACATCCCTGTCATCAGTAAAAATAACCACATTAGTTTGTATCGGATGGAAGTGCAGTGTGTGTCTGATCGGATAAGCATCTCTCAAAGATAAGATAGCTGAGGTTGTGTGGCTCTCTCATTCTGCTGTAGGCCATGAATTAGAGCAGTGCCATTCCAATGCATCATGTAATTGAGGAATGGCCTCTCTCTCTTTTAAATCTTGACAGTGATTGTCAAGCATTCATCTCTCTTAATATACTTCTTCTCAATATTACCGGGTGATATCTCTAACAATTACAATTTTCTCCACGCTGAAATAACCACTTTCTTAATTAATTATTTTGATTCTCAAAATTTTGCCTCTCAGATCACATAAAAGAAGGGTGAGCAACTGAGCACTAGAAAAAAAATAATAATAATAACATAAGAAAGAAGAAGAAAACAAGATAGCAAGCAGCAACCTCAATTAATCTAGCTATAATACAAAATCCTGCTTTAATAAAAAAAAAAAAAAAAACTGGGCCTAGGCCTTTTTAACCAAAAAAAGAAATAAAATACAAAATCCTACTTTAATCATCAACTAAATAAAAAAAAAATGCGCGCATCTTGCATCTTCTTCATGCAATTATCTTGCTCATAATCACCATTAATTATGAGACAGCTGATACGGTGGTGGTACCTCCAACTCCAACAGGTGTTGTTTTCTTGTATATGGAATCCAAAGAGCGATACCGCTTTCTTTTGGCTGCATTAATCAATGGTGTTTCGCATTCAATCTCCTCTACCTCTACCTTTCTTTTTGAACTCAAATTCACCCTATTTTCCTCAAACATATCGTTGCAAACAAGCTTAATTATATTCTTCAATGGCAAATTAGAAAGATCTTCTCCTTCTTCCCCAGTGCTGCCACTTAGTTGCATGAGCCGGTGCGCAGCTATCATTTCAGGTAAACTAAGTTCCTCCATTTCTGGGAAGGTTGAAGAATTAATGGAGCGCGCAGGTAGTGCGCGCGTAAATAAATATATACAAGAAGCGCGCATTTGGGAAGCGCGTGTGCGTGATTTTAAGGTTTTCATAGAAAAAAATAAGAAAGTTAAAACGCGTGATTTTGATTTTGATTTTGGGGTGGGGCAGGGGGGACAGAGAAAGGTAGGTTTGTTGTTGATTATTTAAATAAAATTAAATAAAAAAGACGTTGAACGTGGAAGGAGGTAGGAAGGTACCAAGAGTTTTTGAAGCATCGATCCTTGATCATTTCCTTCGTTTTGTTCTGAACTAGCTAGAAACACGCATCCTTCATTGACTCGCAATATAAATAATATAAATGTCATTTCATATAGAGGGACGGAGTTTAGTATGGACTATATATATATATATGGATTCAAATGGACGGCGACCGTCGACTTCTTATTTTTAACAATTATATGCGTGTCAATATGAAATTATAAGACTCATAATATTAAAAGATTTTATTGAGCATAACTTTAAAATTTATTAAATTAATTTTAAACTATAAATTCAAATCGTTGAAACCGCTCAACTACAAAAGTGATGTGTGCATTTACAATTCTTAATTTTTTTTGAATTCATTTAGTGTAAAATTAAGTGGTAAAAAAATAATGTAAAATGAATATATTAAAATAACACAAACTTTTAATTTTTGACCGCTTGACTTTATAGTAAATAAATATTAAAATTTCAAAATTTTGCATGTACGCACATTGCTTATTAAGTAAATTGGTTTCAACATTTGAATTTGCCATTCGAAACTAATCTAATATATTTTGAAGTTATGCTCAGCAAATTATCTTAGTGAGCATAATACGAGGAGGGTTCAAATGCCTCCATTTTGTGTCTCCACCATGCCTCCATTTTTAAAAACTTTAATAACCCAAAATTTAAAACTCAAAAGTCAAAATAAAACCGTTAGATATAATCTACATCATTTTATTTATGCACATGTAAAAAATTATAACATTTCAATTTTGTTTTGGTTGTCATCAAGAGCTTGCAAAAAACATACTAATGTTGATAATTTCTAAAACGTTGATTTTCAACTTATTGATTCACATAAAAACAAAATTGAATGTGATAATTTTTTATGAGCACATAGAGAAAATAACCGATATTTTTATTAATAACCTAAAACAAAAGAAAAATATCAAATATAACCCCCTTTGAACTAATTTTCAAATCTAATCTAACCGCCCAAATTTTAGGCGGTCCACCCCCCCTAACCGCCCCCCCATCGGGCGGTTAGCAATATATATATATATATATTTTTTACAGATATGTTAGGATATTTTTTTTTAGTAAGATATTTTTTCAGTAAGATATATATTTTTTAAGATATATTAAAACATATTTGTTTTTGTAAATATCTTTTCATTAAGATATATTTATAAGATATATATATATTTTTTTTATAGTTATATTAAATATATATTTTTTTTGTAGATATCTTTTTATTAGATATATTTACAACATATATGAAGACATATTAAGATGAGGAGGGATCCAATTACACCTTTTTTGGTGACACATCATGACACCGTTTTTTATATAGGTCAATTTTGCGATTTCAAAATCCAAACAGTCGATCCGAACCGTTCAACATGATCACCATATTAAAATGTACTTGAAGATCAAATTTTACATTTTTTTTTTATTTTTTTACTATTTATTAAGATGGTTACAAAATTGCTGTTTTTCAATGGTCTGAAAACAACGATTTTTGTAACCATCTTAATAAATAGCAAAAAAATTCAAAAAAATGTAAAATTTGATCTCCAAGCACATTTAATATATCCATCATGTTGAACAGTTTGAATTGACTATTTGGACTTTGAAAATGGTAGGTGTCAAAGTGTGTCACCAAAAAAGGTGTAATCGGACCCCTCCTCTATTAAGATATATATATTTCTGATAAGTTTATATTATTTTTGTAAGATATATTTTTTCTATTGTAATTTTTATATGAAAATGATTTATTTTTTTTATTGTAATTTTAAATAAAATTTGGTTAAGTGTGGATGCGTTATTTGACGTTAGAACCGTCGATTCTTTTATAATAATTGTTGATTATACGGCTGTTGTATTGATTGTCGATTTGGATAACGTGGTAAACAGTGGAAAATATGTAATATAAATCGTAAGTCCGCATAAAAAAAATCCAAACTATGTAAAATAAATATCCACAACTCATGCAAAACAGTCCAGACCGAATACACAAAAGTAGAAACCTATCAAACTACAAAACATAAAAAATCTAACGACGAGAACGAGGGCGACGACTAGAGAGATCCAACCTACGAGGTGGATGACGGTCCCTCGGCGGCTGTACACGCCTCACGTGAACCTCCTCCTCTTGTGCGGCTGTATCCGCCTCGGCCCATGGATCCTCCACCAGTGGGGGGATGGGCGACATAATAGGCACCTCCCATAGCTCCCAAGTCGATGGATACGTAGGCGGAGGATGCGGTGTGCCAAATATAGCAGATGCATAGGCATCTGCATGCTGTGCTCCACTCCCATTGGCCTCGTCATCGTGCTATCTGGCCTCCGGATATCGTGGTATGTGGAGGCTCGGTCCCTCATCCCCCGGCATAATCTCCGGTAAGGTCAGCCATAGTGAACTCCGGAGTGGCATGTCGTGGGGGAGCTCCATTCTGAATGAAAACAATGTTAGTTTTGCTACATACAAATAATAGTAAGTTCAATAAATAATAATTTTTAGCTACCTGTCTAACCTGCACCGGAACTTCATGCTCATTGTAGTAAGCGCTCCACGCATTATTATTCAACACCCATTCGTGGAAGCCCCAACCTGATTCATCCACTGCATAATTGACGAAAAATTAACGAGAACAGTTTTTTTATCGAGTAATGAATGTGTACGACAAAATCAAATTACCTAGAGGAGGTGGCGGCATCTCATGAGCGTATATAGCGACTGGGGGCTGATCCGGATCAAGTGGTGGGGGCTCTATCTCGCGCCAGTTTATGTTCTCCTCACTGTCATGCAACATGCCAATGAGTGCGGCTGTCAAAGCCGGAGTCCTCCACCATAGGAGCACTGTGTTAGAGCATTGTACATCCCACTGCTCGCCAACCTTCTTTTGCCATGCACACCAAGCTGTGTGCCACTCCTCTGATACCGGTAAGAATCTGCACAAAGTGTATTTTTAAACTTTTTTAGGAAAAAATAAATAAACATTTAATGCTTTAAATATGTTAGTTTCATAAGTAATTACTTGGCGAGCCTGGATCGGTCCGAAAGACACAAAACCTCTTGACCCTGCACGAGAAAGCCTCCGTCGAAGGGTCTCACCCCAATGGCCCGTGAGGTATACCGAGGGCATGCCCCCTAAGTACCTCAATCCCCCAGGCTCTGCGCCTAGTGTGACATCATCGGCCGTAGGAGGAACATAATCGGAACCGCGTCACCGCTGGAGTCCACGAACATGACGCTGCCACAGAGATCCAGCACAAAGGCCCTCACATACCTAAAAATATAAAATAGTACAGATAAATAATGATTTTCACTGTTGAGTTCGTAACATATTTTAATTTCAAGATTTTAATTATTATCTCCTGACGGCCTCCAGATCAGTGGTCTCGGCTGTGATCCGATGCAGGAAGAAGTGATCACGGAGCGACGCTAGGCTAATGCAGTACCCCGAATACCGAAACTCCTCATCATCCTTTATCTTCTTCTTCTTCTGCAGCGTCTTTGGATCTCTACCCCAGAAGCTGCCGTATCATCCTCACGTGAAGTGGACTGTCGGAGACACCGCTGATAGGTTCCTCATCGATCCGTAGACCCCATAGAGCGCTCACATCTGCTAGGGTCACGGTCATCTCCCCAAAGGGTAGGTGGAACGAACGTCTCCGGTCGCCATCTCTCCGCGAGCCCGCTCATCAGAGCCTGGTCGATCTAACCCTGAGGCATGGTAGCGAGCTGATACAATCCGAGATTCATAATGCACTGCTCCATCAAATGATGACCGACGTACGGTATCCCGGAGGTGCGATGTCTCACGGTCAACATCGTCTCGTTCTGTATTTAACAATGATTTCAGTCTAAGCGACTTAATATATGCCATATTAAAAATCTGTAATTGTGAACTAAATTGCTTAAAAACCAACGTACCCTCCGTAGATGCGAGTGCGACCCTGTGCTGAACGTGTGGAATCCACAGAAGAGGGCTGAATGTATCAGCTGCATGTGTAGCGTGGTCTGCACCGAGAGCCTCTGCACCAGATGCACTGGGAGCCTCCGTGCTAGACGAACTACCTCCCCTCTCCATAGTATCTGCAGTGCACAATTTTCAAATAACTTAAATTTCACAATTTTAGATATAAAAATGTATAATGTAGGGATTTTGAATCGAAACACTAATTGTGTACCCTAAATCCTAATTTATTTCGCTAAAGCCTAAACCCTAATTTAATTTTGTACCCTAAATCATAATTTATATCGCTAAACTGTAATTTAATTTCTAAACTAAACCCTCTGAATTAAGTCGTAATTTACAACACCCTAATTTTCAATAATTCAATCGCGTCGGGAAAATCAACAACCTGCACACAGTAATTAACACCTCAATTTCTAAAAAAAAATTAGAAACTAAACTGTAAACCATAATTTATAAACCCTAACTCCTAATTTTGTTTCAATTCTATATCGTCGGGAAAATCAACAACCCGCACAATTTTACAATTAAAATTTTAAACTAAAGCCTAAACCCTAATTAAAATCGTAATTTAATTTTTAACATAAACTGCACAATTCAATCGCGTCGGGAAAATCAATAACCCGCACACGGTTAACACTTCAATTCCTACAAAAATTAAAATAATAAGTTACGATAACTTACTGAAGACGATCGATCTAGAGGAAGAGAAGGTTGCCGAGAGAGAGAGAGAGAGAGGGAGAGCGAGAGGGGGGGTGGTGGTGGCCAGCGGATAGAGGGAGGGAGGAGGTGGCCGGGCCGGGTGGAGTGGAGGGGACGGGGAGGGGCGGGGCCTGGGTTGGGCGGGGCGGGGGCTGGGCGGGCGGGGCTAGGGTAGAATAGGGGGGGCGGTTAGGGCAGAGAGGGTGGAGGGGGGCGGGTTTTATTAAAAAAAAAAAAAAATTCGTACTAACCGCCGATGGTGGGGGCGGTTGGGGGGGGGGGGTGGACCGCCCAAAAATTTGGGCGGTTAGGTTAGAATTTGAAAATTAGTTCAAAGGGGGTGTATATTTTGATATTTTTCTTTTGTTTTATGGTTATTAGATAAAATATACGGAGAAAATAACATAGATCCACATTCAACGGTTTTTATTGTTGACTTCTACAAGTTTGTAAATTGGAGTTATTCAAGTTTGAAAAATAGAGGTAATTGAAATTCCTCCTCGCATATACACCAATGGCATAATTACAAGTTTAATTATTTGCAAATTGTATCTAGTATCATATATTGGTGTTCTCTAAAATTTTGGTTCACGTAGTAGTATTTAGTATGGAGTGAATCAAAAAAAATTAGAATAGAACTGGAATGCGCTTAAGCTCGCTCAAGTTTTTTTGGTGAAAACTCACGAAAATCAATAACGATCATTTGCTTAAAATTAAGGTCACACAGGCTGGTGCAATAAAGCCCCCCCTCAATCAATTCATGAGAAATATGTCAGTACTGCTTTCTATGGCCCTAGGTAAAAAAAACAAGTAAACTTCAATTTAACATCAACCCTAATCACCAAAAAGAAACTCACAATTCATACTTTAAAATTCATACCTATTCTGAAAAGAGAAAGCAGAATTATGTTGTTCATTTCGTTTTTGCTTTCAAATGAACATTCTATGTTCATGGCAATATCAGCATATATATTCTCCAGTAGCAAAGCAATTTGCCATTACTTGAATATATAGTTACATTTTACAAGAAAACAACACCAACACCACAAGTTAATTAATTGTACATGTGATAGAAAAACAGTCAATGAGGACTCACCAAGACAAACATCACTGCCACTGCGCAAGGACAATCGATCCCAAATTCAATACATTAATTATCAGAAACCAAGTGCTGGGAAATATTACAAAAAACGAACCCTTTTATATGGTTAAGCAAATTATGGAGAGTAGGGATTATTTTCGTTCTGTTGATCTGTGCAGTTCATCCATTACATTTTTATGTATCCATTATAGGGGGATTTCTCTGACAAAGAGAAAGGAGAAAAAGAAAAGAGAAAGAAAGAGTAAAATGGGTAATTTATAAATTTAAATGAGTTTTATTAAAAAAAATCAAAAATTGGATAAATTTGTGATTTTTTGAACTTTAGAAGGGTAAATATGATAATATAAAATTTAGAGGGGGAAATACGTAATTTCAAGGTTTTTGAGGGGATACATGAAATTCTCCCTTAATTTTAATGTATTGATTTTCATTATTATATGACCGCTTGACTTTTACCAACTTGGTTTGAAAATTTATTTTGTATGTAAATGCATTATTCGTGAAGTGTACCGGTTTTTAATGATTTGAGTTTAAACTTACTAAAGACTTTGTAAGCTTCAAAACATCCTAATTCTACTCCAAAAAAAAATCCACACAGGTCTATCTATCAGTCTATTGATTTCCATGTACCAACAAGCTGTAGTGTACCCTTTAATTATTTTTCACAGAGGCAAAAAAATATATTAAAGGTTAAAACCGGGGGACAAAATAAAAGAAACCAATGAGTTAATGAATGGCAAAGATGGCAAAGATGTACAAGAACAAAATTCCGCTTATAGAGTCAACTACACCATTATAGAATAGTATCAAAGAAATGGTGGGTGTAACTTCCTCCAAAACCAAAAGTAGTCAACGTAGAGGCAGTACGGCTTTGCACCTGAATTACGCGCTAATTGCGTAGCCATTAACAACAGTCAGGATCGTCTATGGCCAGCCCGATAGTAACAATTAATGTGTGGTTAATTATAA